>CM076578.1:1021608324-1022193887 GCA_034641835.2 Pinus albicaulis
ATGAGATGGATAGTGATAAATCTGTTTTTCCATTGGGAAAATGGAGTCAATGTGTCAAGCAGATAGGTCAGGAACAAGGTCTAAAGTCAAATATTTTAAGGGCAAGATAGAAGAGTTACTCCAGATCTTTGAGGCTGATTGGTGAAGTGGTTTAATCGGGATAAAGAGAAATCAAGGATTCTTTGATCTGGATAAAGAGTGAATATGACAGAGGTAATTCAAAAAAGGGAGAAATTAAGGGTTCCCTACTCTGGAAATCAGCAGAAAACATTAAAATGAAAACCAGTAAATAATAGAGTGCTTTTAACAAATTCTGATATATCACTTCCTGATTTCACATTAAAATTTAGAACGCATTTATGTATGAATGGAAAACATAAGAAGATTTAACAAATAATAGTAGAAATTACTTCACTTGAGTAGCCCAACACATGAATCCTGAAACATGATGCTTTATTAATTTGATCCAGCCTGCTGACTTGAAATTTGGTACAAAATCCCTTCAGGTACAAAAATATTGACTATAGAAATATTCAGCAATTTATTGCACAATAATACTTCAGAGGATGAAGTATTTATACAAAAATGTTAAAATATCCTAGAATATTCATAGGATTTTTCTAAGGAAATAAAAATATCTTTTACAAAAATATAGTGACAGTTGCTTAACAACTAGCAAGTTGTCCTATTTATCCAAATAAAATAAAAATGTTGTTTTGGATTGGGTGCAGATGGCTGCCTTGTTGTCTCTAAAATTGACAAAGATATTTTAATCTGTTTTGAAGTATTATCTTCTTATATGATACTCTTTCATCTGATACATTTTACCATCTGATACTCTTTAACCATTGTTTTAACTGTCTTACTGTTGTAAACTATGTTTTCACTGTGTAAAAACAATAAACTGTTTTTCATCCTTTCACTGAAATTTGACTTTTACAGTAAGTCAGTTAGTTTTTCCCAAAATTATTCATCAGGGATTTTAATCTTTTTCAACTTCCTAAAGTTCTCATCTGCCTTTGTGTATCTAGAAAATGTTGGTTTGACTACAAATAGGTGTTTTATCTCATGTTGTAGATAAAATAGGTCTTCAAAGCTTTTATGTAGAACCTTTCCTGTAGGAATTTCTTGTCCTTCTATTTAATTTACCTTCTCTTTTGCATGATCTCTTATCTTCTTGTTGTATTCTTCTTTTGGCATAAGTTTATCATTAAGAACAAGAATATTTGGAAAACCTTTTTGCCTTAAGATCTCAAATTTAACCATAAATTTAGTTATGGCTACGTTCATGTTTCCACACTTTTCTTCTAGCTACTTCATCAAATTTTTCTTTCAAATTATTTTTCTTATTTCAAGAATTGTCTCTATTCTGTCAGTAATTTCTATCTCATCCAATTCTTGTTTGTTCTTACTGTTGAGAAATTTGATTATTTCTAGGGCCTCTTCAGGTTTGGCACCTAGTTTATCCTTTGTTTTCTGAATCTCCTCTTGATCTGCCTTTAGTAAATCTTTTTTCTCATAAATTACTTATATTGATTGTCAAACATCATTGATGGATTCAATGATTTTGGTCCAGAGTTGATTCTTCACATAGGACATAGGTTCTTTTAAGGTTAAATCCTTTTGTAAGTTATTCAATTTAACATTCAACATGTTAGCCCTTTATTCCTAAGTTTTGGCATTAATTTGGGCTAGCTTCTTAGTGTCTTCCAGATTTTCAATCATTTTCTTCAACCTATTGATTTCATTGGTTTGAAGTGACATTTCCTCCATGGCCTTAATGAGTTTATTGGCTTCATCAAAATATTGAGCTACTGTGGTAGAGGATTATGTAGCTGAAGTAGTGGAGGAAGTCACTGGTACTGTTGTGGCCAGTGGTACTTTTAGTGCCAACTCTTCTGCCAGTGTTGAAGGAACATCTGTTGTTGCCATGGGAATTACTGTAGGAACTTCTTGTGCTTTTGTAGTTTCTCTTTCATGGACAAGCTTGTCCATTTGGATTTCCATCTCTTTAATTTGTGTTGTCATTTGTAAAATCAAGTTCATCATATCATCTTTTTGGCTTGCCTCTTGCACAATTTCCTTGGCTTGTGGATGTTCTATTGGTGGAAGTTTGAGTTTTTTTCTAAGTGCTGCAATATCAGCATTCTTTTTCTTCACCAATTCTTCTGCACCTTTCACATTGGCAGCGTCAATCCTACTTGAATTACCAATTCTTCTAAAGACTTAATCTAAGGTCTTTAGCATATGAGGAAGCCTTTTCAACCTTCATTTGATCTCTCATATTTATTATTGTGTTCTGGAGCTTTTGGGCACTCATTTCCTTTGTACTCATGGTAGAATAAAGGATCTCAGAAGTTTTTCTGTGTAATTCAATTTGATCTAATGGATGAATGCGATCAATAGGTACTTCAAGGTCAACCTTCTTTTAATTTGTTGTTGTTTTGGGTGTCTTGAATGTTGATTGAAGTACTAACGTAATCAACTTCTTGTTTGAATAATCAAAAGCTGACAGAAGTTTATTCTGGATTCCTGGAGTTTGCTATAAATACTAAGAATAAATCTCATTCTTGATTTCTTCATTCTTGGCTTTTATCTACTCATATTTCTCTCTGATATC
The DNA here is from genome assembly GCA_034641835.2 of Pinus albicaulis. NCBI lineage: Eukaryota > Viridiplantae > Streptophyta > Pinopsida > Pinales > Pinaceae > Pinus > Pinus albicaulis. The sequence goes on from CM076578.1 coordinate 1,021,610,945, forward strand.
AATATCTTTATCCTTTGCTGGTTGTGAGGAGGATGCCTCCATACTTTGTTGTTTCTCAATTACCTGTGTGTTTGAAGTAGCAGGATGCTCTTCATTTATTATCTTTGTGGCTGGCTCATTGTTAGTTTTTGGAACATCTGTATCTTCCACTACAATAGTCTCTTTTTCTTTATCAACTGGAATAAGCTTAGGCTTTTGATTATATCTAAGTTTAAACCTAGTCTCAGTTGTTGTTTCAGCAGTGTAGGTACCTTCTTCCCTTACTCTTTTAGTAGCTTTATCTTCTTGATTTACAGTTTCCAAGGTGTGACTAGTATCACCCTGTTCTACTACTTCTACCAATGTATTTTCCAGCCACTCTGCTTGATTAGCAAACTGTTCAATCTCTGGCATTTTATCATGAATATAAGGGGTTAATTTTTATTTTACCCTCATTTTGCTTAGAATTCCCTGAGGATCATAATTCCATAAGAAAATTTCTTCAAATTTGTATTCCGTCAACTGTTTTTCTTCCTCTATTCCTGCATCTCTGTGATTGCAAATAAAATGTCCTACTTGGTTCTTCAGCTTAAATTGAGTTTTCTTTTTGGTAGCCAAGAAGTTGATAGAATCTGAATTTAGAATTTGCCTTATGTACTCCAAGGCAAACACTCTCATTGGTACATATTTTGGTAGTTTATAAGGTAAAATATTTTACCCAAAAACTCTGATCTCTGTATGATTTTGGTAAAGATACCAATCTCCAGTTCTAATTTGTTCCGACAGCTGTAATACTTTCTTTATCTTATCACTGACTCTTGGTTGTACACTGTTTGTAAACATGTTTATCAATGAATGAACAAAACAATCCAAAAAATCCATATAAGTGAAATTTTTTTATTCTTTTCTGATTAAAGATGTCCAAAAGATGACTGATATAGGATTCCCTTCTACATCCAATTTTTGAAGGTTTATAGGGAACTTATCTGCTTGAAAGTAAAGAAATATGTGAAAGAGGAAAGATGAATATCTGAAAACTCCTTCAGTGGGCAATTTCACAAGTTGGTCATGGATATTATCAGCTATGTATTCATCATAATTGTAAATGACAGAAGGAGGCTTTCTATGTAAAAAGGTAGATAGGAAACCCAGAATTGACTCATCTGTATGCTCATCAGTAAAATAATCTAAGATAAAGGATAACATAGAGATGACATGGCTTGACCCTTTAGGAAATTTGGAAGTAGAATAAGGAAAGTTTATTTTTGGGATTTCAACATAGAGATGCATGAAATTTTGGAAAATTTGAAACCTATTAGGAAAATCTAACTGAATATAGACCTTTGTGAGTGCTTCTATGGATAAGGGAACTGCATTGGGATCTGGTTTCAGCTAAAGCACTAGGTTAATGGACTTTGCAGTAATAGTAAACAATACTTCTTTATTAGCATTAACCATGGCTCTTTGTTCAGGTAAATAATAGGATTGACACAACCTAATGACTTCTGGACATTGATGAGTATGTGGGACTATACATTGGTAGATTTGACTCTCCAAATCTGAATCCTCATCCGCTGATCTAATGATTTTTCAAGACTCTATAAGGGACGTTAGAATTATTGAATTATATCGCTGGGGATCGCAATATTTTAATCTACATCGGTTAAGGGTAGTATGCTCAATATCTAAGCTACTAGGTTGTGAGGGTTTAGCAAACAATAGTGGTTTTGGAAGGCACATCGGGTTTGATTTTGACATTTTAGACCTTTTGGATGTTTGAAACTCAGTTTAGACATTTTTGTACCCTTCGTAAGCTAAATTGTTTACAAAAGGTATTGGCTTAATGAGGTTTTGAATAGTAACAGTAATAAACCGGCTTTCTTTTTTGGTTTAAACCTTCAAATTTAGCTTTAAAAATGATCTTCAAACTCTTCATAGATTCAGGAAAAGGTAGAATCAGGGTTTTTTTCTCTTCTTGAATAAAATGGACTAAAATGGTTCAATTCAAACACATCGGGATCTTGAATATTTGCAAGGGTTTCTATAGTCAATCAAAGGGTCTTTAAAGTCTATAAAAGGTTAAAATTACTTCAATTTTGATTTAAAAAACCGATTTATCAAACCGCAATTTTATTAAAGGTTTACAGTCAATTTCTTTCTTTTGCATGCAAAATAATTATGAATACTAGAACATCATGGGGAAGGGAAAATTAGTAATTTAATGTGATGAATTTTTATTACATGCCTTGCACAACTGCTTTCTACCTACCCATCATTATTCTAACATTTTTTACTTCATTTGCATGGGTGCATTTAAGCTTGTAACCCTAAATCCATTTTTGTCTTTAAAGTAAGAAACTATATAATTCTAACCTTATTTCATCTGAGGGCTCAAATTAAACTATTGAGCTCCTCATTTATTCTCTAAATATCTATTGATTTGTCAAGTTTAAACATTTTGACATATCTTTATTCTCTATCTAAAACATGAAATTTAAAGCATGAAAAGTTAAGATTAAACTATTTAACTCATCATGGATTATGGAAATTTGGACAAGCTGCACATAATCATTATTTTTGAAATTAAAGTAAATAGTAGTGGCATTTTGACTTGCTCACTTTCATGTCTTATTCTTATCTCTTTTTTCTTTTGGGGTCCATTTTTTATTCTTTTTAATATTTTCTTTTCAATTCCTTTGATCTTTCTTTTAGGACTTTTACCCTCTTTTCATTTTTATTATTTTCAAAATATGGGAAAACAACTTGTAGAAAGCAAGGTATGTACATATTTACAAGACTAATCATAGTCAATTCAAAAATTATGAATGCTATTATTATAGGACCCTAACAGTGGCTCCACATGGGGATGGCATTTCCTGGTGAAATGTCAAGAACTTTAAGACTAGTAGCCTTTGAATTTTGACTGTGCTGACCTTGTAGATGTTGTCTGATCTCTGCAATTTTTCATACTTATGATATTTTACCTCTCAAAGCTTTGGACCTTCTCTTCGAGCTTCAAATTTTTTAGGAAAATATCCAATCCAATATAAATTCTAAAATGTTATGTACAATGGATAAAGTAAACAAAAATTAATTATTGGTTATTTTTGAAGAGTAGTAGTGCTTCAGCATTTAGCCATTGACAGGTCCACCTATCAGATCTGATCCATCCATTTCTTTCAAAAAGAAAGCATTATTACCTCTGTAACCATAACTAATATAAGGTCCTTTCCATAGGAAATCAAATTTCCCATGTTTACCTTTCTCTTCTCTCCTTGAACCCCATTTTAGCACTTTGTCACCAATGTATAAATCATCTTCTTTGCTCTTTATGTCAAAAAATTTCTTTATCTTGTCTTGGATAACTTGAGACTTAAGATAAACCTCTTCTCTTGTTTGCTGCAAGTGAATGGTTTGGTTAATCCTTCTTTGAATGTCATTAGTCTCAACTTGTAACTCTTGAATTGTCTTCATTACTGGTATTCCTAAGGAATATGGAAAAAAAAAATCCATTCCATAAACAAGCTGGTAAGGGGATGTACCAATAGATTTTTTGGTGGTAATTCTATCTGCCCATGAGGCGTTAAGTAACCTCTTATTCCAAGTCTTTTTGTTATCTTCTAGTAATTTTCAATAATGTTCACACGGCTCTTATTGGAAGATTCAGCAAGGCCATTACCTTGAGGGAAATATGCAGTAGAATGGCCTAGGGTAATGTGGTATTTATGGCAGAAATCAATCATATTTTTAGATTTGAATGCAGCTACATTGTCAGTGATAATCTTTTGAGGACATCCAAATCTTGAAAGTATGTTTCTTTCTAAAAAGGAGATAATGACAGTGTTAGTGGCTTGCCTGGAAGGTATGGCTTCAATCCACTTAGTAAAATAGTCAGTGGCTGTCAGAATCCACTTATGTTGGGCTAATGATGGAGGGTGAATTTCACCAATGAAGTCAAGACCACATTGTTTAAATGGAATTTCTGTTGAGATGGGTTTTAAGGGTAGGGGTAACAACTTTTTCTTTCCCTCAAATATTTGACACTTGTGACAGGAGGTCACATACCTTTTTATATCTGCAAACAAAGTAGGCCAGTAAAAACCAACTCTCAGGATTTTGACTGCAGTAGTCTTCCAGTAAAGATTTCCTCCATAATCACCTGCATGAAATTATTCTAAAACTTTGTCAGCTTCTTCTTTAAGTAAACAATTTAGTAAGATTCCACTATGATCTTTCCAAAAAAGTACATTGTCTAAGATACAAAATCTTACTGCCTTTAATTTTAGGAATCTAGCTTTTGTTCTTGATAATTCAGGAGGAGCTTGTAAATTTAGTAATACAAATATAATATATGCATACCATGGTGAGTCTGAAAAGGTTTCACTGATCTCTGGAGTCGCCATCTCTTCCTGATCATCTACTTGGGCAATAAAATTAATGTCTAAAGCATGACAATTTGATTCAGCCACGAGTTTGGCTAAACCTTGACCTTTTATAAGTTTACTGGGTTTTATTTATATGTCATATTCCAAAATTGTGCCAATCCACTTGCCTCTTTTACCATCATGACCATTCTGAGTTAGAATGTCCTTTACAATTGCATTTGGAACATAGGCAATGATGTGTGAATAAAGAATGTACACTCTAAAGTCTTTAATGGCCTTTACCAAAGCTAGGGCCTGTTTCTCCATGATATTGTACTTTAAAGTGGCATCTCTGAGTGTTTTGCTAAAGAAAGCAATGGACTGTTCATAGCCCTGGTCATTTTTCTGCAGTAACACTGCAACAATAGTGTGTTCTGAAGCAAAAGAGAAGATAATAAAATCCTTCTTAAAATCAGGATTTATAAGGATTGGAGTTTTGGTTAAAGATTGTTTAATTGATTCAAAATATTGCTTAGATTCAATAGTCCATTTAAGTATTGAGTCCTTTTTAAGCATATTGTTAAGCTATTTGATTATTTCAGCTAAATTTGAGATGAATCTTGTAAGAAAGTTAATTTCACCTAGAAAAGCTTGTAACTCTTTAATGTTCCTAAGAGGACTAATATTAAGAATTGCCTCTATTCTAGCAAGGTCTATTCTAATTCCTTATTTAGATATTATGTGTCCAAGTAACTTACCTTCTTCTAATCGAAATAAATTTTTCTTAGGGTTTAGAGAGATGCCAAATTGTCTGCATTTAAGAAAGTCTTGTCTAAGATAATCCAAGTGTTTATAATCAGTCTTTGAGAAAACATTAATGTCATCTAAATAAATTAATAAGAATTCATGAATTTATATATGTAGCTCTTTTAAAATTGGCTCCTGCATTCATTAACCCAAAAGGCATTTTTACATACATAAAAGTTCCCCATGGAGTAGTAAAAGCGGTTTTGGCTTGATCCTCTAGTTGGACTAAAATTTGGTTGTATCCTGAAAATCCATCTAAAAGTGAAATCCTAGAAGAACCAAATACCCTCTGTAAAATGTGATCCATCTTTGGTAAAGGGTAATTGTCTTTTAAGGATACCTTATTTAAATTTCTAAATTCAACACATAATCTAATTTCTCCTATCTTTTTCTTGGTGGGAACTAATTAGAAAACCAATCAGAATATCTGATTGGTGCAATTATTTGGGCCTTATACATTCTTTTTACCTCTTTTTCAATTAAATGCATCAAAACAGGATTGATCCTTCTTAACTTTTGTTTAAAATGTTTTTGGTCTTCTTTTATAGGGATTTTATGCTGTATTATATTGGTGTCATAGGTTTTTAGGTCCTCATAACTCCAAGCAAACACATCTTGAAATTCCTTAAAAATGGAAATCTATTTTTCTTTTTCTAGCTGAGGTAAAGCTTTGGAAAGTTTAATCATATTAGGTTTTAACTCTGTACCAATATTACATTCCTCTATATCAAATCTAAGTGGCTCCATTTTGGGTTTTCTTGCAACATCATTTGAGTCAAATAAATCTTCTAAAGGAGTTAAGCCTTTTGGTAAAAATTTATCTTTTAAGTTCAAAATATTAGATTCATCATCAACTATCTCTTCAATTTCCACTTTATCTAAGTTATCTATGCTTGATTGACTAAATTTGGTAGGTTTTGCAAACTTTACTTTATTTACATCTATGTTATTCAAATCAATTTCACTATCTAAATTTTGATCTATTGTACAGTCTATGTCGATTTTACAATTATGAAATTCACCTTCATTGTTCATAAAATGGTAAATCTGTTGATCTTGTGAGAAAATTTGCCAATATTTAAGATTATCTAGAATTATTGGTCTGTGTTTAACTTCTGCAGTATACTTGTGATTTGGCTGAAATGGAAGATTACAAGTACTAGCAAAAGTTGCTAGGGAGTGAGCCTGTAAGTTATGTTTTCTTGGTATTGTAGAGAAATTACATTCCAATAGTTCATCTATCAAATCTAACACAATTTCTCTATATCGCCTTAATATTGGATTATAAACATAATATTATCCATTTATTTGTTTTAAAATCAACTCTGAGTCTCCCATAATTGATACTCTCTTACCTCCTAAATTTCTAATAATCTACAGTCCTAAAATGAGAGCTTCATATTCAGCCATGTTATTGGGACATTTGAAATTTAGTCTGAAAGCATGGCCTTCTGCATGATTATTTTCTATATTAGTTATCCAAACTCATGCTTCTGCTCCTAGTTTATTGACTGAACCATCAAAATCTAAATGCCATAATGATTCATGAAAGATATTTTCATTGTCTGGAATTTTACTTTTATCTTTTAGTTCAGTTTTTATTTCATTATCAGTTTTAGAGTTACATAAGATGAATGAATCTAGGTCAGTAGGTGTAGTGTAAATTGGGTAATTTATTGGTCTTTTTGCACTACTCACCATTTATTTCATTAATGTTTCCCTATAAAGTTTCTTTGGTTGGCCAAAAACTGATATGGTTGCATATGACATGTCCAATTGTAGAGATCCTTGTAATTTGGCTCCCCATGAGTGAGATAAGAGCATTCATCCTATTACATGTTTGTTCGACGTGATGGGACTTTAGTCCCCGGCGATTCCCCGAGGGCGCGCACACGTAATGGCCATACTGCAATGGGCCTACATGTAACCTCATGCAAAGGACATGCTAAATGAATCGTATTTATTCATTTCACTTGCTCTGCTCACCACCTCGATCCGTTTGCTCAAATCGATATGGCTTTCTGCTCTCCGGTTGTCTGATTGGTCCCCTGTTTTCCTCAGCCTCCTCCATCTCCGTTTGTGGTGCATGTCCAACTGATTGTGCGGAGCCGAGTGCTCGCACCCAACCGGCGTCGTCGTACCATTCTCAACTGCCCGGGAAAAATTTCCAGGCTTTCATTTCACTGTGCTGCTTTTGTAATTCAACTCTTGTTTTCATTCTCAGATCAGATTTGTTGTGGTCTTCTCAAATACTACTCCGTTCCTTCTCGCCCTGCTACCCTCGCAAAGCACTGTGGAAATCCCTCGACTCTCTCGCATCTCCCTGTTCCCACGTCGAGGGGCAAGCAAAGGTCGCCCTTCCCGCCCTCGCCCTTCTACTAGTCCAACCTTTGGCTCTTCTGCGGAGGATGACGATTGGGGCCTTCTTTCGGATTCTAGATGGCAGAGGGGCCGCACCTTGCGTCCTGGGGGCTCTCACTCTGCTCAGCCTAAGCAGCGCCCTCCGTCCGTCCCTCCTCCGACTACTTCCCCTGTTATTCATGCTCCTGCCAACCCGACCCTCTACCAAACCTCACAGAGAGCGGAATTCCGCTTCGCCCGCACCCTAGACAAACTTGTCCTCACTGCATTTGTTACCATTACCGTTTGTGAAGATTCTGCTAGCACCGGCCAGGCTTCTGTTCCCTGCTCCGCCACCACCCTGCCTAGCCCTCAACCCTCTCAGGCTAAAAATGATGTGTCAGGTCCTAATGTGCCCCTTGGCATTGGGCAATCCAACTTTGGAAAAGACAATGTGCAGGTGGGCTTCTTCAGCAAAGACAGCACCCCTAATAAGGACATTGCAGAGGAAGAAGACGAGCATGGATGCAAAATTGTAGAAGAACCGGAATCTCCAATTCTAGATCAGTGATTTTGATCTCCTTCAGCCCATCATGGTACAGATTTCCATCTTCGTTGGAAAATTTTGGTTTTTGCTGCTTTCATCAGATGTACAAGCTGTATGCTTTACTAGTTTTCTGTTTTTTGTTAAATTTAAATTTATGCACTGTATACCGGTTTCCCTTTTAAGGGCGGTAAACTTTATCTCTCAGGAACTGGTTTCCCACTCAGGGCAGTTCAGTTGTTTTTGTAAAAGCATGGACTAAAAGCCCAATTCTCAGGCTTACACAGCTGAAACTGGCGCAGTTTTGTACTATTATGTTTCATAAATAGAATTAGTTTTACTGAGAAAAAAGGAGCATTCCATACTTGGGTGGGATATTAGCTACTAAAATTTCCATGCGTATACTTTTACCAGGATATTGAACTAATGTGACACACAAATATTTAATCAATCCTAAACATTTCACTTTGCTTGAATCAAATGAAAAGAGATCTTTGTAAGGCATAGTGATATCTAAATTCAGGGTTTCCATTATTTCTTTTGGTATTAGATTGTGTGAAGCTCCTGAATCTAACATTGCATTGTGTAATATTTGGTCATGAACAATTAAACTAATGTAAAACGGTGGAACTGCTCCATCTTGGTGTTTTCCGTTAACATAGGACCAAAAATCAATTCTAGTTGATCATCACTTAAGTTTACTGAGTCTTCTCCATCATTCATGTTTAAGGTTTCAGTGATAGTTATTTTGTACAAATCATGTTTTACCAATTCTGTCAAAGGAATTGGTATTTTTAATTTTTCAATTTCAGTTTGTATATTAAATGAAGGTTGTGATTTACTACGCTAAATTAACTCTTCTTTAGTAACTATAGTTTGAGTAGGTTTATCTTCTTTTTCTACAACTGTTTTCTCATTTTCAGTTTGTGTTTCTTGTGTCTTACTGCTCTTAGTCTTCTTTTTAGGAATGGTTTGAGAAGCAATAGATGTTTTTTTAGATTTTGAATTATCAAAAGCTATTTTGGCAGTGGAAACTTTTGGAGCTGCTGATTTTGGATCAGCAGTGGGTGTTTTAGGATCTAAAATTGTTGTTTTAGTAGAATTAGGTGTTTTAATAGTAGCAAATTTTTGTGAATCTGTTGATGTTTGGACAGCCTCATCTATTGTATCAACAATCTTGGGATTGGGTGAAATTTTAGGGCTGGAAATTTTCTAGGATGAGTTAGAGTTTTTCTTGTTTTCCCTAGGGAGAATTTGCAAAACTTTGGTAGTGAGAGCTTCTACTATTTTCTTAGTTTGTGTTTGTGCAATTTTCTTAGTAGAAGGCTTAATATTTTTCTTGCTTCTAAGGTTATATTGTTTATGTACTTCATTTATAGAAAAATCATAACCTTGTTTGTAGTCAAATGATTCACCTGAATCTAATTGAAGTTGTTGCATTTCAAATAGCTCTTGATCTTCTTGTGTGAGAAAGATAGTGTTATCATCATTTATACCCATTAGATTTATGGTGTCTTCATCATATTCATATTGATGAGAAATTTCAGCATATTTCTCTTGAAATGGAGGTCTTATTGTCTGATCATGAGCTGATTCTTTATATTTTCATGTGTTTTTATTTTTCCCGACATTGGGATTTATAATTTTCTGTTGATTATCCCATTGTGGTCTCCTTTCTTTATTTCCTAATCTATCCATCATTCTCTCTAAAGTTTTAGTTAATTGATCTATTTTTCCATCTGAACTAGATGTCTCTTCTTTTATGGTGACTCTCCTCTCATTCCCTAGTCTAGATTTTCTGGCCAATATGTTTACTTATACACTAACAACACCTGTTTGCATTCTTTCTAAAGTATCAAAATTTCTCTCTCTCAATTGATATGCCATGTCTGTATCAAATACATCAGGGAATTTGAGTAGGACAAAGTCTAGAGCGGGTTAGAGACTAGCAGGGATTGAATTGTAAACACTGTTGTATCTAGTGCAGTAGTCTTGGACTGTTTCATTAGGAGCTCTTTTCATTGCATCAAATTTAGATAATATTTGAAGTGGATTTTTATTCTTTTCCCATTTCTTCTAAAATAATCTACGAAAGATTTCTAAATCAGCTATACTACCAGGGTTAAGACCTTTAAACCATTTTTTAACTTCTCCTGTTAATGTTTGAGCAAAGAGTCTCATTTGTACATCAGAATCATCTATTTCATGAAGCTCAAAATAATTTTTCATCTTATTAATGTGCTGTTGGGTAGTCTAATGTGTGGTAGCATCAAATTGAGGTATTTTACTCTGGTAATCCCGAGGCATATCATGTAACTGTCCTGGAAGGACCAAGGGAGCATACCTAGCAATCATGGCTTGAATTTTAGCTTGGATAGGAGGTAAGTTGGAAGTGCTTGGGGATGAACTAGAAGTGCTAGCTGATGCAGTTAAAGAAGTGGCTGATGAGATTGGAATGTAAGAGGACGTAATAGAAAATGTAGTTGAAGAACTAAAAGGTGAATTTGGGATGGCAGAAGATGAAACTGAGATATATGAAGATGTACTTGGAAATGAGAATGATGTATTGTAAGATGTAGAAGGAAAACTAGTGGGTGGTGTTGAGGTGGGTGAAGATGGAAATAATACTCTAGGTTGGAATGGTTTCTTTGGGATAAATGGATTTGTAGACTGAAGTGTGGTGGATATTATGGATGATGTAGTGGTAAAAAGAGATGAACCTACAGATTCTAAAAGGTTGGTATCTAACTGAGAAGTAGAGGGCTTAGGTGTATATGCTGATAAGGCAGCTAGTTCAATTGAATGCTAAAAAATAGCTTCATCCATTTCCTTAAGTACAATAGCATTCAATTCATCAAGTTTATCATAAATCTCAAATTTTTTTGATTCAAAATATACTGAAATAGTTTCCTTTTTAATTTCAAGAGATGAAATAAAATTAGGATCTATAACAGTGCTATTTAAATCAATCTCTGAATTGTTTCTGAATAGATAATGTTCAAAATTTAAGTCAAAATCAATGTCTTGTATAGTTGCTAACTGTTTTGGAAGAGAATTTGATCTAAAAAAGGAAACTTTGTTACCTAAATCTTCTACTTGTTTATTATTTTTTCCAATTATGTCTGGATTGTATACTATAACATCAGGTTTAGGATCTGGATTTGAACTGGTATAGTAGATTTTTCTAGAAGTCAGAATTACAGTTTTTTATGAAATGATACTCACAAATTTTAAAACAGTCTTAAGGTAGAAGGATAATGAAAAATATTTCCTTAAAGACCTATTTAAAGGATGAGGATTGGTTAGTTCCCCAGTATGGCTGCCAATATGTTATCACTTTAATAATTCTTCAGTTGTGAGATTTTTATTTAAAGTTCAAAGATAATTAGAGGTAACCATATACCAACTTTTAAACTCTAGGATCTAGCCTTCTTAGGGTTCAGAGAGGGCTCTCTCTATAAGATTAAACTTTGTTTTAATTATTTTATATTAGGCTAGTTATGATGTGCAAATTAGTTTTGATATTTGGTTTGGTGAGAAAAATCAATTAATGAGATGGATAGTGATAAATCTGTTTTTCCATTGAGAAAATGAGTCAAATGTCAAGTAGGAAGGACTAGGATCAAGGTTAAAAGTAAAATATTTTCAGGGCAAGATAGACAAGTCATTGAAGATCTTGGAAGGCTGATTGGCGAAGTGGTTTAATTGGGATAAAGAGCAATCAAGGATTCTTTGATCCAGATAAGGAAGGAGAAGACAGAGGTCATTCGAAAGAGGGAGCAATTAAGGGTTCCCACCTCTGGAAATCAACAGAAAACATAGAAATTATAAATAGTTAAAAGCATGGTGCTTTTAACAAATTCTGTAATAATATTCCTAGTTTATCATTCAAATTTAGAATACATATATGGATGCATGTAAAACATAAGAAGATAAACAATGACAGTAGAAAGTACTTCACTTCAATGGTTCATCACATGAATCCTGAAATGTGATGCTTTATGATTTGATCTAGTCTACTACTTGAACTTGCTATAAAAAGCCTTCAGGTACAGAAATATTGACTACATAAATCTTCAACAATTTGTTCCACAATAATACTTCAAAGGATGAAGTATTTATACAAAAATGTTTACAAAATATCCTAGAATACTCATAGGATTTTTCTAAGGAAATAAAAATAGCTTTTACAAAAATATAGTGACAGTTTCTTAACAACTAGCAAGCTGTCCTATTTATCCAAATAAAATAGAACTATTGTTTTGGATTGGGTGTAGCTGGCTGCCTTGTTGTCTCTAATGCTGGAAAAGATCTTTTAATCTATTTTGAAGTGTTATCTTCTTATCTGATACTCTTTTGTCTGATACACTTTAACATCTGATACTATTTAACCATTGTTTTAACTGTCTTACTACTGTAAACTCTATTTTCACTATGTAAAAACAAAAAACTATTTTTCATCCTTTTCACTGCAATTTGACTTTTACAGTAAGTCAATTAGTTTTTCCCAAAATTCTTCATCAGGGGTTTTGATTTTTTTCAACTTCCTAAAGTTCTCATCTGCCTTTGTATATCTAGCAAATGTTGGTTTGACTACAAATATGTATTTTATCTCATGCTGTAGATAAAACATGTCTTCAAAGCTTTTATGTAGAACCTTTCCTGTAGGAATTCCTTGTCCTTCTATTTTATTTACCTGCTCTTTTGCATGATCTCTTATATTCTTGTGGCATAAGTTTATCATTAAGAACAAGAATATTTGGCAATTTTTTTTTCCTTAAGATCTCAAATTTAACCATAAATTTAGTTATGGCTATATTTATGTTTCCACACTTTTCTTCTAGCTGCTTCATAAATTTTTTCTTGAAATTACTTTTCTTATTTCAAAAATTGTCTCTGTTTTGTCAGTAATTTCTATCTCTTCCAATTCTTGTTTGTTCTTACTGTTGAGAAATTTGATTATTTCTAGGGCCTCTTCAGGTTTGGCACTTAGTTCATCCTTTGTTTTCTGAATCTCTTGTTGAGCTGCCTGTAGTAAATCCTTTTACTCATAAATTACTTGTATTGATGGCCAAACATCATTTATGGATTCAATGATTTTGGTCCATAATTGATTCTTCACGTAGGACATAGGTTCTTTCAAGATTAAATCCTTTTGTAAGTTCTTCAATTCAACATTAAACCTATTAGCCCTTTGTTCCTGAGTTTTGGCATTAATTTGGGCTAGTTTCTTAGTGTCTTCTATATTTTCAATCATTTTCTTCAACCTATTGATTTCATTGGTTTGAAGTGACATTTCCTCCATGGCCTTAATGAGTTTATTGGCTTCATCAGACTATTGAGCTACTGTGGTAGAGGATTATGTAGCTAAAGTAGTGGAGGAAGTCACTGGTACTGCTGCGGCCATTGGTACTGCTGGTGCCATCTCTTCTGCCAGTGTTGAAGGAACAACTGTTGTTTCCATGGGAATTACTGTAGGAACTTCTTGTGCTTTTGTAGTTTCTCTTTCAAGGACAACCTTGTCCATTTGGATTTCCATCTCTTTAATATGTGCTGTCATTTGTAAAATCAAGTTCATCATATCATCTTTTTGGGTTGCCTCTTGCACAATTTCCTTGGCTTGTGGATGTTCTGTTGGTGGAAGCTTGAGTTGTTTTCTAAGTGCTGCAATATCATCATTATTTTTCTTCACCAATTCTTCTGCACCTTTCACATTGGCAGGGTCATATCCTACTTAAATCACCAATTCTTCTGAAGACTTAATTCTAAGGTCTTTAGCATATGAGGAAGCCTTTTCAACTTTCATTTGATCTCTCATATTTATTACTGTGTTCTGGAGCTTTTGGGCACTCGTTTCCTTTGTAGTCATAGTAGAATAAAACATCTTAGAATTTTGTCTGTGAAATTCAATTTGATCTAATGGATGAATGCTATCAACAGGTACTTCAAGGTCAAACATCTTGTAATCTGTTGCTGTTTTGGGTGTCTTTACTTTTGGTTGAAGTACTGACATAATAAAATTCTTGTTTGAATAATCAAAAGCTGACATAAGTCTATTCTGGATTCCTGGAGTTTGCTGTAAATATTGAGAATAAATCTCATTCTTGATTTCTTCATTCTTGGCTTTTATCTGATTATATTTCTCTTTGATGTCAATATATTTATCCTCTGCTGGCTGTGAGGAGGATGCCTCCATACTTTGCTGTTTTTTAATTACTCATGTGTTTGAAGTAGTGGGATTCTCTTCATTTATTATTTCTGTGGCTGGCTCATTGTTAGTTTCTAGAACATCTGTATATTCCACTACAATGGTCTCTTTTTCTTTATCAACTGGAATAATCTTAGGCTTTTTATTATATCTGAGTTTAAACCTAGTCTCAGTTGTTGTTTCAGTAGTGTAGGTATCTTCTTCCCTGATTCTCTTAGTAGCTTTATCTTCTTGATTTACATTTTTCAAGTTGTGACTAGTATCACCCTATTTTACTACTTCTACCAAGGTATTTTCCAACCACTTTGCTTGATTAGAAAATTGTTCAATCTCTGGCCTTTTATCATGTATATAAGGGGTCAATTTTCATTTTAACCTCATTTTAAATATAATTCCTTGGGGATCATAATTCCATAAGAAAATTTCTTCAAATTTGTATTCCAACAACTGTTTTGCTGCATCCGTACCTGCATCCCTGTGATTGAAAATGAAGGGTCCTACCTGATTCTTTAACTTGAATTTTGTCTTCTTTTTGGCAACCAAGAAATTGATTGAACTTGAATTTAGAATTTTCCTTATGTACTCCAAGGCAAACACTCTCATTGGCACATACTTAGGTAGTTTATAAGGTAAAATATTTGACCCAAAAAATCTGATCTCTGTATGATTTTTGTAAAGGTACCAATCTCCAGTTCTACTCTGTTCAGCTGTAACACTTTCTTTATCTCATCACTGAGTCTTGGTTGTACACTGTTTGTCAACATATTTATTAATGGATGAACAAAATAATTTATAAGATCCACATAAGTAAATTCTGTTGATTCTTTTCTGATTAAAGATGTCCAAAATATGACTGATATAGGATTCCCTTCTACATCCAATTTATGAAGGTTAATTGAGAACTTATTTGCTTGAAAATAAAGGCATATGTGAAAGAGGAAGGATGAATATATGAAAACTCCTTTAGTGGGAAATTTCAAAAGCTGATCATGGATATTATCAACTATGTATTCAACATAATTGTAGATAACAGAAGGAGGCTGACCGGGTACAAAAGTGGATAGGAAACCTAGAATTGACTCATTTGTATGCTCATCAGTAAAATAAACTAAGATAAAGGATAACATAGAAATGACATGCCTTGATCATTCAGGAAATTTGGAAGTAGAATAAGGAGGGTTTATTTTTGGGATTTCAACATAGGCAGGCATGAATTTTTGGAAAATCTGAAACCTCTTAGGAAAAGCTAACTGAATATAGAGCTTTGTGAGTGCTTCTATGGATAAGGGAACTCCATTGGGATTTGGTTTCAGTTGAAGAATTAGGTTAATGGACTCTGCAGTAATAGTAAAAAATACTTCTTTGTTAGCATCAACCATGGCTCTTTGTTTAGGTAAATAATAGGATTGACACAACCTAATGACTTCTGGACATTGATGAGTATGTGGGACTACATAATCGGGTAGATTTGACTCCCAAATATGAAATTATCTGCTTGATCTAATGATTTTTCAAGACTCCAACAGTGGAGGTCTAGAAGATTAAATTCCATCACTGGATCAACTATTTTGTAATCAATATCTGCTAGGGGTGTATACTCCACATCTACAACAGGAGGTTGTAGAGGGTTTACAACAATAATGGTTTTGGGAGGTATTGTTGGGTTTGATTTTGAAATTTTAGACCTTATGGATGTTTGAAACTCTGTATTTTAGACTTTTTTGTACCCTTCTGTAAGCTTAAACTGGTTACAGAAGGTATTTCTAGTTTGGGAGAGGTCTATTGAATAGTAATAGGCACAAACTGGCTTTATTTTTGGTTTAAACCTTCAAATTTAGCTTTAAAACTGATCTTCAAACTCTTTACAGGTTCAGGAAAAGGTAGAACTAGGGTTTTCTTCTCTTCTTGGATAAAATGGATTTAAAATGGTTTAATTTAGGCACAGAAAGATTGTGAGCATTTGTAAAGGGTTTCTGGATGGATTAGAAGTTATTTTAATGTCTGCAAAGGCTTAAAATATACTCAATTTTTCTTTAAGACCAGATATAGTATCAAAACTGGGGTTTTATCAGAGTTTTAGAGCAGATTAGTTCTTTGTAGGCAAATATAGGTATTTCTGTGGGGTAAATAGACTTCATAATGTTCGAATTTGACAGAAATAGCTCCTTTTTTAGGGCAAGAAGGTTATTTTTTCGAAGAATACCTGTTTTTTTCAGGTATTTGGTATTTAAACGGTTTCTGAGGCATCGGAGAGGCTTTCTAAGATTGTTGAAGTCTTTTGGATGTTAATTGGAAGATTTAGGAGGTCACTGCAACGCTTTCAATGGATTTTCTGGTTCTTTGGCATGAAAACAGGGCTATGGCACTTCTTCTTCAGTCAGAGATGGTTTAAAACACATAAAAAGGGTTTAAGTTCGTGCATATGAAGCTTTATAGCATTTTAGGTTTAAAACAGGCTTACCATTAAATGCGAGTCAAATCAAATAGAAGGTGGTTTAGCGCTAGTGGGAGAAAACCACTAGTGGTTATCGCATGAGCTCAGGGCGGTAAGTATTTTCTTTGGATCAAATTCTATCTAGTAATTTGACGCCGTGTGGAGGAGAGATAATGGAGTAAAACAACTTATTTCTCAAATCTCAAATGCATTACCGATCGCACTTTTAGAAATGCGATATCGCATCTGGATCGTTAGATCTGGAGGGAGGTGTGCGAATGGAGGAGATTAATTGGTAGAGTTGCTTGGTATGTGGGGGATGGGGCCCAAATAATTTATATGTGGTGGGGTTGTTTAATACGTTTAAACGTAGTTTAAATGTATAAACATAATGTTATAATGTAGCAGGCAGGATATGTGTTTACACAGTAAGTGTGTAATATTTATTTATATTGCGAGGGGCGGGTTATTTATATAATATGTTTAACCTCTAGGGAAAGCGACATATTATTCTGCACATGGGTATTTTTAAACATAGGTTAAAGTTAATATTGTGGGTTTGGGATATTAAAAAATAAATAAATTTATATATCTACGGGAAGGGGTAGTTATAAAGGATTTAATATAATATATTAAAAGTTAATATGAAATGAATGTAATTAATGGAAAATACATATAATTAAACTAAGAAAAGTGTAAAAATAGGCATTTGAGCACAATAATGGTCCCATTTTAAAACATTTACACACGATACTTAGGTTAAATTATATTTTGTGGGTTTTTTGAGTGTTTTTGGATGAAATGAAATTAATTAAAGAGGGGTTTTACTTTCTCTAAGAAAAAAAGGTGTTTTACTTAGGAAAAGGGATTGTATTTTGGAAAAGGGTGAATATGTTGAAGAAGTGGGCTTTTATAAAGGGAATCCAATACTTTTACCAATAAGTCATTAAGCCTTGAGTCCGGTTCCAACAGAATTTAGAGAAATGCTCTGAGCCTCTTTGATTGAAGGTTTTTGAATACTGGAACATTGTGGGGGAGAGTAAACCAGTAATTTTCCAAATGATGTTTAATTACATGCCTTGAACAACTAATTTCTACCTACCCATCATTATTCTAACATTTTTTACTTCATTTGGATGGGTGCATTTAAGCTTGCAACCCTAAATCCATTTTTCTTTTAAAGCAAGAAACTATCTAATTCTAACCTTATTTCATCCAAGGTCTCAGATTAAATTGTTGAGCTCCTCATTTATTCTCTAACTATCTACTGATTTGTCAAGTTTAAACAGTTTGACATATCTTTATTCTCTATCTAAAACATGAAATTTAAAGCATGAAAAGTTAAGATTAAACTATTTAACTCATCATATATTAAGGAAATTTGGAAAAGCTACACATAATCATTATTGTTGTAGTAAAAGTAAAAAGTAGTGGCATTTTGACTTGCTTACTTTCATGTCTTATTCTTATCTCGTTTTTTTCTTTGGGGTCCATTTTTTATTCTTTTTGATCTTTTCTTTTCAATTCCTTTAATATTTATTTTAGGACTTTTTCCCTCTTTTCATTTTTTATTATTTTCAAAATATGGGAAAACAACTTGCAGAAAGCAAGGCATGTACATATTTACAAGACTAATCATAGTCATTCAAAAATTATGAACCCTAACACTTGCTTCATGGGTTTCATGAGAATTTTTTTGTTTATTATAGGTCAATATAATTATTCTTAATGTCTATTAGGTTTGTCTTATGGTTACATGTATAATTAAGTGTCATGTATATGAAGAGTCTAGTGATCAATATATGCTCCAAGACCTTGTCATGAATCCTTGAAGGAATGGCTAAAGATAACCTTCATGTCCACCCTCATTAATGTTGGAATAAATGCACTACATGTCAGCCTATATATTCAGTGATCAAGTCAACCTAATATCATAAGGACAATTCGGCTCATTTATAGACATGATCAACTATATATACCCCAATATATTACATAGAAAAACAATGTCACAGATTCAATTTGTCTGATTTTTTTGGATAGAGTTGCATGAATTTCAGGAAGTGAAAACTTCTCTGAGGTAATTACAACATGAAGAAGTCTAGGAAAATTGTGGATAGTTCTGAAATAAAAGTGTGGATCAGTGGTAAGACACTTCGGAAAGTCTGTAATATAATATAGACTTCAGGACAGGGTCAAGTATTTTATTTTCGAACCATAAAGAAGACATAACTCATTACATATAGTTCTGAAGGAAGAGAGTGTGGATCACTGTAAAGGAATTGTGGATCAGTTTGAAGAGAGCCTATATACGAAAAAATAAAATTGGTAACGTGCATCCTAAATATCTGAGATATACATCTATCTAAGAAAGGCATTCATAAGACATATCGTGAATCGCAAGTGATAAAATAAAAGGAAGGTGAATCTGTGATTTACCTTCCTATTTACAGTATATAAAATATATATCTCAAGTGAACCTGTCTACAATATCTGAACAATCTAGAAGGAGTGTTTGTGTAACCAAAGACTAAATCAAGGAAGATAGAATTAGAGACTGAGTTCTCTAGTGGTGGTGTAGGTCAGTGCAAGTTGGTACAAAAGAGAAGGATCAATGTTGTGAGCATACAAAGAAGCATTGAAAAGGTCTTGGAGGCATTCCTAGGTCAAGGGTCTAAGTCCTGGTCATGGTACTTGTCATTTGAAGATCTATAAGAAGACTTCATTTCGGTTTTTCCTCTCCAAGTGGGAGAGGTTTTTCCCTGGCTCTAGGAGCCTAATTTTTGTGTCTCATGTATTTTGATAATTGAATTGATGAAAGACTAAATAAGATAAAGAAGAGAAGACATAAGTAACTCAATTAAGCTCACAAGTAATTATCAAGAAGAGAATTTGAATTAATCACCAGCCCTCTAAATTATCAACATGGTATCAGAGCTAAGGTGCTGAGCACAAGGGCTACATGACAAAGAAGACACTCCAGGAAGAGAAGATCAAAGTTTGGGTTGAAAAGGAAGACTCTCAAGATATTTCAAGAAATATCTTCTATCCCATTCAAAGGATCAATGCATTTAATAAAATAATCCCTACCATCAAATATTTACATTCAAGACATTATTGGAAGAGGACACCATCTTTAGAAGATATCATTTATCATCAAGGATCCAAAAACACCTACTATGGAGATTTCAATCTTAGAAGAAGCTCCTGACTTCATCTTCATCATCACCAAGGAAGTTGCAAGAAAATATACTCATGTAATTTTCTATGGCCTTACATAACCCTGTCAAGATGACTTATTGCAAAGAGAGTAACAAGCTAGTTGGGTCATAAAAATTTAGTGCTTGGATGAAGAGGACAAATTTGAATCTAATTGAAGACGAAGTTATGGAATACAATGAACGATCTACAATTCAACCCTAAAAAGAAGATGCTATAGCTCATGCACAGTACATGAAGGGATAAATCAGAGCCCAAATGATTCTCATTGAATCCATTAAGGACTCGCTCATTCCCTATGTATAAAAACTAAAGTATGCTAAATAAATATATGAGAAACTGGTAGAGCTATTCTCTATGATTACTGCAAGAGAAGCAATCTCTCTGAGACAATAACTATACAAAATGAAATTTTCAAGAGAAGAAGGAATCACTTCATAATTTATGAGGATTTCTGAAATAAGAGACCAACTACAGGAATTGGGAGAAGTAATCTCTAATACAGAGATGACGACAATGGTGCTGAATTATCTACCAGAAGAATGGGGATACTTCACTTCAAGTTTATATGGGAAGAAAGAAGTCACACCATTACATGATTTATGGTCTCTATGTAAAATAGAGGAAAAAGGATTGAAATCCAAAGCTGATACAAGATCAAGTGAATGGAATCAACCCTTTGCAGCGATATCCATGAAGAAAGGAATATTTGGAAAATTTGGTCCTCCGAATAAAACAAGAAATATGGACAAAGTATATTGCTTTGGATGTAATTAACTTGGGCATTATAAAAGAGATTATCCTAAATTTGAAAAGGAAAAGAGAAAAAGGGAAGAAGCCTATGTCTCATATATGAGGGAAGAGCCCGTTGCAAAGAAATCTAAGAAAGAAGAAGCGAAAGATCTCTATTATAATTGAAATCATCTCCCTTTTTAAGTGATTTATGTTGGTTGTAAAATAGTATGATAATAAGAAATGTATATTGATAGCATCATGATAGAAGCATGGTAGGAGCTCTTGGTGAAACAACTCTGGGAAAACCTCACTGATAACAATAATGATGGAAGGCAGTCATCAAGATCAAGGGTCATCATGGAAACATGTGCTAAAAGTTTCTAATGGAATTCATAAAAGAAAGAAGAAAGGTTTCATCAAAGAATTCAATGCTACATAATTTTGGGATTAGGATGTGATGACATATTGATGAAGCAGGTCAATGGAATGAAGTTCCTCATTCTAATAAAATTGCTACAGGATGAATCAAAGGAAAAATATATGAGGTATATAAATATGCTAACACTGGATGCTATGTAGTCATGTCACATGGTTGCAGGAAATGAAATTTAGAAGTATTATCTCTCACAGTGCACAAATAGATGAAATCAACATAATAATCCTCATATGGAATATGAGGTGGTTGTATATGAACAAGGAACTGGATATTGGAAGTTCCTGGGAATAAGGATGTGCAGAAGGGAAGATATCATGAAGTGCAACCATGTCAAGAGGTAGTTATCATCCAGAAGCCAAGAATAGGTGACTAGAATATCTCCAGGGTGGTTATGCAGACTTTGATATAAGTCTAACAAAGAAGAATACCCTTGACAAGACATATCATTAGGATATGTATCAATTTTAATAGAGGATGTCGATGCCTACAGGGAGATGTCATGGTGAAAGATCATCATTGATGTAAATTTTGTTTTTAAAATTTCATACGTATATGTTTATTTGGATGAACTTGTGCATGACTGATAATCATGTGAAATGATGTAAGATCCTTGGAGATGATTTGAAAAAAAGCAACATGGAATAAAAGGTGGAACAGATAATAAATACTGATGAATCACTTTCTGGTAGATGACATGAATCATGAATGAAAGTGATGGATGATCTGTGCCCTATGAAGCTAAATTTGAAGATTCCTCAATATAGAAATCCATGACATCAAGGGGAGGTTATATTAATGATCAACTGGGTGTCTCACCATTGCTGCTATAGGTCCTTGATTGAGAGGGAGCCCAGTGATAAGTTTCTTACTTGGAATAAACTGGGTGATTCCTAAGAATGAGATTAATTACATTCCTTATACAGGAATGAGTGCATTCCCTTGTGGAATAGATCCTCCTTGACTGAGGGGGAGAGATAGACACATTATTTTGGTCTTCACTTGGGAAGACATAATGGAGGATTGGGGAATCATCTGGCATTAGATACTCTTTGAGAATGTGATAGGACATTCAAGATAAGAGTAGTTGGGGACCAATATTATTTGAGGGATAGCTACCCAAGAGAAGAATAGTCCAAGAATTTTATACTTTGGGAACACCTGGGTAGAGTATGTACGTTGGAGAGAAAATTACTATGGTGTTTATAAGTCATGTGTCTCGCCAGAATTGTAGCCCATTTTCTTGTGAGAGATGGGGCTGTTAGTCAAGGCCTTGAACTAGAAAAATTTTGGTTGATATGATGCTATACATATGTGATTACCAATCCGATTCTTCTTATGAGATTATTCAATTTGAAAGTTACCATGTACCTATATGAATACCTCCCTATTTAAGAGGGAGTGTTGAAAAGTGTAACTAGGATGGATCTTCATATTGAATATGTAATTACGTATTTATGTAAAGAAGAAGACATATAATAAAATGTAATTTTGTTATACTTGCTTCATGTTTTTCATGAGCAAGATTTTTATTATAGGTTAACAAAATTCTTCTTCATGTCTATTAGGTTTGTCTTCTTGTTACAAGTATAATTAAGTGTCATGTATACGAAGAGTCTAGTCATCAATATATGCTCCAAGACCTTGTCATGAATCCTTGAAATAATGACTAAAGACAATATTCATGTCCACCCTCATTAACGCTAGAATAAATGCACTACATGTTGGACTATATATTCAGTGATCAAGTCGGCCTAATATCATAAGTAAAAGTCAGCTCATTTATAGAATCAACTATATATACCCTAGTATAATGCCCAGAAAAACAATGTCACAGATTCAATTTGTCTGAGTTTTTCGGACATAGCTGCAGGAATATCAGGAAGTGCAGGCTTCTCTGAGGTAATTATAGCATGAAGAAGTCTGGGACAATTGTGGATATTTCTGAAATAAAAGTGCGGATCAGTGGTAAGACACTTCGGCAAGTCTGTAATATAATACATACTTCAGGACATGGTCAAGTATTATATATTCAGACCATAAAGAAGACATAAAGCATTGCAGATAGTTATGAAGGAAGAGAGTGTGGATCACTATAAAGGAATTGTGGATCAATTTGAAGAGAGCCTATATATGCAATAATAATAGTGGTAACATGCACCCTAAATATCTTAAATATACATCTATCTAAGAAAGGCATTCATACGAGATACTGTGAATCACAAGTGCTAAAATAAAAGGAAGGTAAATATGTGATTTACCTTCCTATTTACATTATATAAAATATATATCTCAAGTGAAATTGTCTACAATATTTGAACAAGATAGAAGGAGTGTTTGGGTAACTGAAGACTAAATCAAGGAAGATATAATTAGAGACTGAGTTCTCTAGTGGTGGTGCAGGTCAGTGCAAGTTGGTGCAGAAGAGAAGGATCAATGTTGTGAGCATACAAAGAAGCATTGACAAGGTATTGGAGGCATTCCTAGGTCAAGGGTATGAGTCCTGGTCATGGTACTTGTCATTTGAAGATCTATAAGAAGAATTCCTTTCGGGTTTTCATCTCCAAGAGGAATAGGTTTTTCCTTGGCTCTAGGAGCCTAATTTTTGGGTCTCATTTATTTTGATAATTGACTTGATGAAAGACTAAATAATCTAAATAAGAGAAGACATAAGTAACTCAAGTAAGCTCACAAGTAATTATCAAGAAGATAATTTCAATTAATCACCAACCCTCCAAATTCTCAATGTCCTTCTCATCCAATATATCATGGTAGAAACCAAACTAAAGTAACATCCTGATCTGATATTCCTGTCAATAATTTCTAGCCCAATCAACATTAGTGTACCTATGAAGTCTCACATCGCTGACAATATATCTCAAACCAAGATAAATCGACCCATGCAAATATCTCATCACAAATCCAATGTGCATGAAGAGGCTCAGTTATGAATTGAATCAAAGTGTGAAATGAAAAACATATGTATAGAAGAGTGCTCACAAGGAAAATCAATTCCCCAATTAATTGTTGATACTCATAGGGATTCGCAAAATCAGGTCCTACAACATTTCCAAATAACTTCTTGAAGTTCATCTCCATCGGTGTGGCCATGGAATTTAATTCTATCGTTTGAAATATTTCCGACAGTTTCACAAAATATTTTCCTTGAGAAAGGAAAATCTCATCGGGCCTTTTCCACACCTCCAAGCCCAATAAATAATGCATTAGTCCAAGGTGCATCATATAAAACTCAAAGGCCAAATCCCTCTTGCACTCGAGCATAAAAGGCTCACTACCTGTCAAGAATATATCATCAACATATAAAAAATAAATTAAAGGCATATCTTGGACTAATTTTAAGTAGAGGTTCAGGTCGACATTGCTTCCTGTAAATCCAAGATTCACTAGGTAACTATAAATACGGGCATACCAAGATTTGGGGGCTTGCTTCAATCCATAAAGTTCCTTCTTTGATATGAAAATGTGAGTATTTATATCATGTATTTCAAAGCCACCCTGTGGTTTCTCAACATATACTTCTTCTTGTAGTATGCCATGAAGAAATGTCGTCTTCACATCCATCTGGTGAAGTGGCCATACCTGACTGGAAACAAGGGAAACAATCGATCAAATAGTAGTGTAGTGGGAAATAGGTGAAAATATATCATCATAGTATTCTACCTATTTTTGGGAGAAACCTCTAGCCATGAACCTTGCCTTATATTTCTCAATACTTCCATCAACTCCATGCTTGATCTTGTATAACCACTTTGAAGTCATAACATACTTCCCTTTGGGTCTCGAAACCACTTCCCACACACCATTCTTCATAATAGATTCATATTCTTCAACCGTAACATATTTCCAAACCTACTCTTTCATTTCTTCTTCAAAAGTGTATGGTTAATCTTGTATGATGGAGGTCATAGCCACAATGTATCGTTGGTATCGACATGGATTCTTGCTTTCTCTAAAGGTTCCTCTGGCAGTATAATGTCTTTCGACATCCTATAATGTATCACAAAGCCAAAGTGGTATTTTCCGGGCAGGGGGATCACATGGAGGAGGATCCAAGGGGTCTACAGGTTCCATAGGATTGTCAAAAACTTCTTTTTATGGCTTAGTCAAAGAAATACCTTCTAGTCTGTCCATGTCATCATCCTTATTCTCAATAGGAGGAGGAGGACGAATGTCCCTTTCTTTTCCAAGGGAAACATATTATTTGAAAGTCACATCCATGCTTAAATAAATATTCATTTAACCAAACACATATATTCTAAAAGGTTTAGAATTATCAAAATACCAAAAAAATATACCTTTCTTTCTAGTGGCTTCCATCCTATTATTTTTGTCCTTCGACAAATGAAAATATACGGGGCAACCAAATATTCTTAAATTACCAACACCAGACTTGATACATGTTAGCACTTCTTCTAGATTCTTGTCACATAGGTCTTAATGCGGAGTCCTGTTTTGAACATAGACTGATGTATTAGTGGCTTCTCCCCAAATGAACTTCGAAAATTTTTGATCATGCAACATTGATTAGGAAGCTTCCATGATGGTCCTGTTCTTTCTGTCAACCATGTCATTTTTCTCGAGATTATGAGGTATAATGGTATCCTTCTTGATTCCAACATTCTTGCAAAATTCAAAGAAATATTTAGAAGTGTATTCTACACCATTTTTAGACCTAAATACCTTGATCCTTTTCCCTGTTTGTTTCTCTATAAACACCTTAAAGTCCTAGAAAATCTCAAATGCTTAATATTTGTGCTTCAAGTAGATTATCCAAGTATTCTAGGAGAATTCATCCACATATATTATATAATATAGATAGCCACACAAATATTTTATTGACATGCATCCAAATAGATCAGAATGAATGAGTTGTATAAGGTCATTGGTCCTATTTTTACTAGAAGGGAATGCCCCCCTTGACTTCTTTCCATTGGCACATCCCAAGCATGCTCCATCATGGTTAGTTTGAACTTAAGGAATTCCAGCAACCATACTTCTTAATCTGGGTTGGGATTCCTAATGTAGATGAGAAAACCTTAGGTTCCATAACTCACTTTGAATATTTCTATCATGTACCATTGCTCCCAACGACCTTCCATTGACTCTATAGAGTCCTTCGATTCTAGATCCCAAGGTGAATGCATCCCTCATGCTAGATTCCATAGGCTAGGTGAGGACCTTTCCTCTTATGAAGGAAACTTTCATCCCTTTGTATTCCAAGGAAAATATAGATACCAAGTTATTTTTTAATCCCAGTATGTACATAACATCATGAATAATTACAATTTCCCCATAATCGAAATGAAATTTGACAGAACCAAAACCCTTCACAGGATAAGTACAACTATATCCAAGAATGATTTTCAAGTTAGTCTGCCTCTCAAATAGGTTTTATAGGACATCACGATACCCAAATAAATGTATAGAGGCCCCACTATCTACCAACCAACTATCACAGGAATCCATAGGAGAGGAGCTAGAAAGTGCATAAATAAGAATATATTCAGATTGAGTGGAAGCTACATTATTTCCATACCCGAAGCTCCTTAATTTCTTTTTAGGAGTATGGCCTTCTTCACCATCATCAAGAGTGTTGTTATATGCAATATCCTCTTGAATTTGTGTCGAATGGTCCTATTTTTCATCCCTGGTACAAAGAAGGACAAGTGCATTCTTGGTTGACTAAAGGGAGAGATGAAATAAAAAATTTGAAATGAATGGGAGAACTGAAATATTAGAAGCCGAAATGAAAGGAAGAACATAAATTTCGGGAGTTGAAATGAAAAGGGAGAAATGAAATTTCAGGAGTCGATCATCAAAATGTTTGAGATCGGCAAAGACTGGAGAAGGAAGCATATTGGAACCTGATATTCAAAGGTTGGTCATATCAGAGACTGATGTCGGAAGGTATGGACATTGGACCTCAAACTTCAGGAGGTCGAAGTTCAAAGCAGGCTCATATCAGAACCTAGCGATATTGGAGCCTTAGAGTTTCACAACTCCTTAAAAATTGAATTATTTTATAAATGCAGAGATTTCGAGGAAGATATTTACAAAGGAAATTACATGCAAAACCAGAGAACATGAGACCATTTATCTCTCCTTCGATGGCACAGATGGAAGTAAGGGATTGGCCCTTAGAAGCTAACGAGGCAAGTGACTTCAACATGAGGTGATAGAATTGAGGATACGTGGTAGTAATTTTTGGCATTTTTGGGTGGCCTAATGCGGAAAATCAGTATGACATGTGTCACCACTAAGGAGGTGCCACGTGGAGACAATGAAATCAACATCATGTCATCTCAAAGGTAAAAATTTCGGATGTTGGAGTTTTCGTAACTCCTGTATAATTATTTTATGGGAAAGTTCTGATATGATGTGTGAAGCTCTGATGTAGTTGGCTCTTGGTCGTAGGTGTTATCACTTCACCAGATCTCCAAAGGCTGAGAAGGAGACCAAAAAAGGTAACCACATACCACTTTGACCTAGTAGCTAGCCCTACTAGGCTGAGAGGGGTCTCTCAATGATATTAATAGCCAATATGGCTCGATCATGGATATTTTAGGCTAGATATGCAGATTAGGGTTTGATTTATTTGGAATTTTGTGCTAATTGAAAATGGACCTTTGGAGCTAGGCTTGAAAACTCTGGTAGGGTTACAGTAGAAAAAATTGTAGGGGAATAAAGGGGCAAGGTAGGAAAACTTCAGTGACCCTTTAGGTTGTATGCTTATGGTTCAGGATGAAAAGAGAGATTAGGAACAAGCATATAAGTATGAATTCATTCCTTAAGAAGAAAATAAACACAACATCATCATCTCATCAAAACAGGGCATGCATTACTCATGAATCCTACTTGAAGAACTGTAAAGACAATGAGTGAAAGTAATAGATATGTAATGGAAAGAGAAATAATTAAATGGAGTAACTTACAAAAGAGAAACATATCCATACAATCTCACCACATGAATCCCTAAATATAAGCTGCAACTTTGTCTATTAGTTCCTGCCAAAAATGTCTGATTACAATATTGTTCAAAGATCAATTACACATCATCCAACACTTGAAATGACAAATGAAATGAGAGATATAAACCAAAACAAAATTCTCCCACTCTCAGGGGTCAAACCCATTACTTGTGGATATTTTCCAATACTCACCATGGTTTGGTATCACTGTAGCATGCGATATGGTATCTACTGAGAATATGAAATCAAAACCTGAAATGATGGCCTTTTTTCCTTTCAAAGTGGTGGCAAACATATCTATGATCTTCTCATGAAAACCTACCTCCTCCACTCTATGAAAAAACCATAAAAATTTGACATATTCAAAGCACTTTATGATGAATGGTGAGGAGGTGATTTCATTATAGTTGGAGGGCTCAAACCTCAATATATTTCCCCCTTTTTTTATTTTCTTTTCTCTCATGTTAATGAATCAACTTCCATGATTAAACCCTATATGATAGGAGGGAAAAACAAGGAAGGGAGTAAAGGGATACAATGAGAGAGTTAGGGAAGTGGGATGGGAGTAGGAGAATTTAGGGATATGGGAGTAGGAAAATTTAGGGAGATGGAAAGTGATGTTAGGGAACTTAGGGAAGTGGAGGGACATTAAAAGGATGAGGGAATAAGGCTAGGGGATTTTTACACAGGCCTATACTCTTGGCTTCCCAAAAAACACAGCAAGTAGGGATAGGGTTTTGGGATAGGTCTTAGGGAATGAAAATGAGAAGGGCTTATAGTTTTAGGGATGTATTTGGGTGTGTAGGAGGTTAGGGTATGACAGGAGAGGGATTATAGGGTTTGCAGATTAGAAAAACATAGTCTTCAAGAAAAGCGTAACGTATGGAGAAATTAAAAAATTTTCCACCATAAGAATGAAAATATTGAGTGAAAAGGTGTGAAGTGGCTCAAATTACTTGTTTTATCTTTAGTAAAACTTTTGATTGAGTTTTTAGCCCCTTTTATACCCTTTTGAAACTTTTCTAGACCAAGTATAGCTTCCTTGCAAAAAGCACAACGTCAGAAGGAAAAGCGCAACGTGTCCCTTAGAAAAGTGCATCGTGAGATTGCAAACCACTTTTGTAGGCCTTCCTGAAATCCAAATTAAGTTCATGATAGCTCATTGGAAATATATATCTACCTACTACACAATGGACCCCTCAATCACTAAAAATGAACAAGTATAGCCCCTCAAAAATCAATTCTCCCAAGATTGGTCAAAAAGTGCAGCGTGTCCTTAAGAAAAGTGCAGCGTGAAGTTGTAGGTCACTTTTGGAGGCATTATTGAACTCCAAATTGAGCTCATCATATCTCTTTGGAAATATCTTTCTCTCTAGTTATCATTTGACTCATCGAGAAAGTAATTTGGACACTCTATGATAGTTAAAATGGAAATTTTCCAAGAGTACTCTAGGAGTATAACAACTCTCCTATAACAACTATAGTTTGGACATTTCTCCCAAATCATAACACTTGTGTATAAAATGAAGGTGGTTTTTGTTCCTTGTTCTATTATTGAGAAAAAAAACTTTAATTTTTGTTAAATTCATCTCCATTTTTTCAGAAACACATTTTGAAGCAAAACCATTCATGTGTGCCAAAATTCTCAAAACTGCACCAACTTGCACCAAAATACAAAAATTGCTCCAAAAATTCTCAAAATTTGTCCAGAGATGCGTGATGAGGTATGTTATGAAACCATGGATGCCTCAGAAATAAAATACAACTCACCCTTCTCCTTTTGGCTGATTAGGGTTTCTTTGAGTTTTGCCCTCAATTGTTTGACTTTGACCTTGGAGATCAAATTCTTGGTGTAGTGATGAGTGGCCATGTGCCTTTGCATCTTGTTATCTCTATTATCCCTCTCAAGGAGCTATTGACATCTGACCTCCCTTGTAATAGGTCTTCTTATCTTCCTCCATAGGTGCTTTGCGAGGCATAAACCCTAGTGGTGCAAAACAAGGGATGGTGGGAAAGGAGTAGGATGGAGGGTTTAATAGAGGGAAAAGGGGATGGGAAAAAATTGGGAGGTAGGGAAGGGTGTTAGGGAGATATGGGAGGTGGAAAGGGAGGTAGGAAATGGTGTTAGGGAGGTATGGGAGGTGGAAAGGGAGGTAGGGAAGGTAGGAGTATACCTACATAATTTAATTACAGGTCTAGGTCTAAGAGGCTGCCAAAAACACAACGTAGGGTAGTGATGATGGTGTGGGGACTAGGGTTTGAGTGTAGAAATTTAGGGATGGTGTGTGAGAGAGTGTAAGGGGTTTTGGGAGTGTAGTGAAGTGTGGGGAAAATGAATATTTAGGAAATGAGTGAAACCCTAATGACCTAATGGATGAAAAATGAACTGAATGATAACCATGATACTGAGACTGAGATGATGGTGAAAAATTTTGAATGATGGTACACTCAGCTGGGAGGTGAAATGAACTAGCAATTAGTAAAACTTTGGAAGGAGTAAAAACAAACCTAGATCTACATCCAGTGACCAAATTTTTGCATGATGACCTAATGAAATGAAAAAAAATTGACTTAAGAACCCTATTAGAACATGATAAGAGTCCATTTGATCACTAGTGACATGATGCAAAAACTGACACTAACAGTGGGGACCCAAGGACTAAGGGCATAGAAAATTCCTTAGCAACTAGTGCTGTAAATACACCATGTGGAAAGTATTTTGAAGGATGTATATCTCGTAACTCTAGTGCAAATGATATTTGAAAATGTTACGATGAAATGGGCTCCAATGCCCACTCAAACTTGGTAGTAGGGACTCAAAATAACCATAGGTGTAGAGCAAGACCGATCAACCAAGTGCTATGGAGCATATCGAGGATGGAAGTATCGACACTCCATTGTAAAAGAATTTTGAAAAATTTATGATGACTGGGGAGCTCCGATTTTGAGTGGAACTTGGTCATAGGGACCAAAAATAACCAAGGGGGGAGATCCAATACATAAGGAGATAGGCACCCAACGTGATTCTAAAGGCCTCAACACCTAAATTATGAGCCACCAGTAATAGAACTGGGTCCTATGGAGGAAAAATGGTTAAGGGGCTAAGAAAAAGGGGCCAAGGGTTGATCAAGATTTTATAATATCATAAGCTCTTAATAATAAAGAGTTATGACACACAAGGCTACGAGATCCCTGATATAGTGGTGTACAAAGCCCCCGATCACAACACATGGTCCTATGATAGGTAAGAAAAAAAGAGGCTAAGAAGAAAGGGGATGAAGGCATAAGAATCTTGCTCTTTCATAACATTTATTTTAGTAAAAGTTATGAAGTGTAAAAGCTTCGATATAGAAATAAAAAGGGTATGGGGGATAAATTTGTCGGAAGACAATTTACAGAGCACCTCTAACGCCACCACATCAAACGACGACTAGATCCGAAAGGGACAATCCAATTAGTTAGATGGAGAAAATTACTAGTGAACTTGTAGGTAATAGTGGGAGGAATACAATGCCAGATATGTGGGTAGATCATAAACTCACCACTAACCCAGATAATGGAGCCTGATTCCAACTAAGGAAATCAAAGGAATCAACATGGAGATATATTTTTGTGTCAATCACGACACCTCCTGTTTTTCATCATTTGTAAATATTTCATTTTAAAGAAAATGATCAAGTCTGTTAGGTAATCATTAGGAATATAGGCCATTCACATGCTCAAATAGCTGGGCAGTTCAGACAGCTATAACATTCTGAGATATTCTGTAATTTTTTATTATTTTGGTTCTCCCTATAAAAAGGGAGAAGAAACTCATTAGAAAGGTTCTGAATTATGTTTTTCAGAGAGAGGTTCCAAGTTTTGGTTCTATTTTTCTATTCCACATGCTATATTTTTTTTGTAGATTTCAAAATTTTAGGCATGTATAATGTATCTCATTCTTGAATATTAATGAAGACGTTTATGTTAATTCCAATCATTGGAATATGTAGTATGTGTTTTCCCTCTATATTTCACTTCATGTGTGTTTTTCTTCTTCAAAATTTGTGTAATTCGTAGCTGCTGGATCCACTCTTAAATAATAGATTTGCTTATGTTATTTTGTAACAGACGATACCTACAAGATTGTAGATTTGTCTATGTTATGTAATTGAATATGGTACCCATGAGATTGCATATTTACCTATGTTATGATATAGCAGAAATTTCTTGTGAGATATTGAGTTGAAAACCTTAAAATGCACTCCGTAATTTCTGCACTTCATTTCCTTTACCTTTTCATGTTTCTTCTAGGAATTATTGCATAAGATTCTATGTATTTTGATCCATTTTCACTTGGTCCCTTCTTTATATTTCTTCTTTCCATCTTTAATGCAATGACAAATCAATCTGCATTCTCTGTGTGTAGGCCATCAAACCTGAACATTTACTCTTAGGAATGATATAATTTTTATGTATACGTTGAATCTGCCTCTGAGAAGGGTAATTGAGCCAGATTTAAATAATTTTTTATTTATATCTTGAGCATCAATAACTCATCTTACGGAGAGGCTAAGATGTCGTAGGAACTGACCTCTCACTAACCGGGGGGTTGTCTCTAGGAGCTACAACATATTCTAGCACTGTTGATGGGGATGAATCAAAATATTTTCCCTGGGTATGAAACTTTCACACCCCTTGGTTATATGAGAAAAAGGGGTGTTTGTTGAAGATATATCACCTTGGAAACTCCACTATCTAAAGCTTCGTTTGATCATCCTGGATTTCAAAAGGCCTCGTATTCGTTTTGATACTTCTTAGTAGAAAAATCCCCCTGTATTCGACTGTGAAAACATCATATACATAAGTGTTTGGAAAGAGAGGACCCCTTTACTCAATATATTGTAATATCATTTCATAAAGTGTCAAATTCCAGCTCTCAGAAGGATGATATAAACTACTATGAGTCCTCTTTCAAAACTGTGGAACATTCAGAAGAACATTGCCAACTGTTTAGCTCATTTTCCTCGACAGTTAAATTTGAAGAAGCTTTTGTTAGTTCACCTCCTCTCACATTCCATACCTTCCCAGAACCTAAATAAGTAAAATATATCCTCATAAATAGTCCGACTTAGAGAATTTATAGCACTCCATCGCATCTCCATACAACCATAATTCATACTCCTCCTCAACCAGGCCTTGTGGTAAATCTTCTACCACCTTCATTGCAAAATATCGATGTCCCTGGTTTTCTACTTAATAAATATGCTCCACTAAGCTTTCCACAACCTCTGAATGGGATATTACAATATTACCTTAAAAATATGCCAAGGTTCACCGGAGAGGATGATATTTCATCCCAAATACATATTGTGATTTTATGTGAATTTGTTGAGAATTAGAACATGAAACGTTTGGATGTAGCCCTAAGAATTTTTGTTCAGTATCTGGATGGGGAGGCCAAGAAATGGTTCAAGACTCTACTATTTTCTTAAATTAATACTCGTGAGGAGATTGATAACTCTTTCATGCAGAAACGTGGGAGAAAAGGGACCACGGGTATATTATTACATAGGTTAATGAAATTAAGAAAAACATAATGAAGATGTTTCAAAATTTATAAAGAGGTTTAATAAATTACATAATAGTCTTCTTGCTGAAATTAAACCTCCACAAGTTGCCAAATTGGTTTTTGTCGGATCCTTTGAGCCAAAATTTGGGTTTATCCTCAGAGAAAGAAAGTCTTGAAATCTTGACCAAATCCAAATAGATGCCCTGGAAGTTGAAGCAAATTTCACCTCCACTTGAAAGTGGGAAGGGAAAGCTATATATGGTGACAAGTGGAGAGGAAAGGAAGAAGCTAGTTCTTTAGTCCATGTAAAGGAAACTCAAGAACATAAGTAAGAAGAGATGAACAAGCTGATAAAGAATTTGTATAACCAACTTGTAAAGCTATAGTTGGAGTACAAAAATCCTCCTCTACAAATTCAACCAACTCTTAATAGAAATTTTAACCCCCAATATAGGAGGCCGACCTTGCAGCTCTTTCAAAGGGAGATACAATATCAACATGATCATATTCAACCTCCTTTGTATGTAGAATATGAACCTGAGGAGATGGTTGAAGAAGCAATATAAGTTCAAGAAAATAAATTCTCTTCTCCCTCAAATCGAGATAATGAAATAGAAGCACATGAAGGAGAAGAGGATGATTTGGATGCCCCATTGGATGATGATTATATAAAAAATTATTGTAAGAATTTTTCCGAATTTTTACATGCCCAGTTACATATGAAATATGATCTTAGTTCATATAGGAAAAGGTCCAAGGGGAAAAATTAGAATGAGTAAAATCTTCATCCTATTTCCGCTAAGCCACAAATAAGGGGAAGAAACCACTCAACCTTGTTTCGCCAACCAAGAAAGAATACTCCAATCCTATTCCCTTTGATTTCAATATTAAAAAAGATTTGGAGAAAGTCAAGATAGCTGTCCCTTTGAATGAATTATTGAAACAACCCAATTATATTATGAGTTTTCCCACCACTACCCCATGCAAGACAGCCTTAACCTGCAAGAGGAGAGGCCCATGGTTTTGTTTGAAACCCATGTGGAGGGTCATGACTCTTCCACTTCCCAATTCTATGTCATATTTATGATTCATGACCCGCTACTACATAATTGTAAGCTTGACTGAGAAGCATCTCATAACTTAATACCTTTATCTGTGAAGGAAAAATTTAGACTACTCATAAAAAAATCCATACAAAGATATATACTCCTTTGATTCCAAAAGATTAAAGTGCCTGGGTATGATCAAGGATCTAGTGGTCATTTTGGCTCAAATCCCAGTAAAAAGTGTAGTAATGGATATTGTAGTTGCTGACATCCATACAAGATTTTGTATGCTTTTGTCCAGGTCATGGGGAATGAAAATCGGGGGATCCATTAAATTTGATTTAACATATTCTACCATTCCCGTGTTTGGTGGACATGAGCGTCGATTGTACAAAAAATCTAGATTCGTGAAGACAATTATGAAGGAATATTTCTCAAACAATACTCCTATGTATGGTAAAGAGGAGTATTTTTCTTGTCTTCTATTAGAAGAATATTCTCAAAGTATTGGAGACACCCAAGTGGAATTTTCAACGCAGTTGTGTTGAATTTTTCAACTAGGTTCGGTCTTCATAATTTATATTTATTATACTCATCAAAAGAATTAAAGAAAAATAATTTATATTATTATTTTGATATTTATTATATTATTAAA
The DNA here is from genome assembly GCA_034641835.2 of Pinus albicaulis. NCBI lineage: Eukaryota > Viridiplantae > Streptophyta > Pinopsida > Pinales > Pinaceae > Pinus > Pinus albicaulis. The sequence goes on from CM076578.1 coordinate 1,021,646,246, forward strand.
ATGAATTATTAAAGCATGGGTTTCATGCTTGGGTCATGTTTAGTATAAGGTCCCAATTTTGAACTTCTAGGTTAGTCATTACAAATTTATATTGACCCTCGAGATTTTGAATCATGTAATTAGGTTTATTTTTGAGTAAAAAGTGGTATAGTATCCCTCCACATCAAGTCAGCCTAAAGGATATCAAGTCAGCCTAAACGGAAGGAGTTTGAACCCATCAAAAGGCTATAAATGCAAGGAGGTCAAATTCATTTGCTCACCAGTTCACTACAATTCATTGCATCAAGGGAAAAAGTGTGAACTTGGAAAAGGAGGAAAAAGAAGTGTGAGTTAGGTCTAGGTGAAAGAGAAATGAAAAATCAAAATTTTGGTGAAGGAATCTCTCTGTTTCGTGGAATCTCTATGGAGATCTAAGTCTTTTAAATTTGGAAGCTGCTGTTGCTGCAAATCTACGAAGTTGTTAGAAGACTGGTTGTTGCTGTTGCTAGGTCGAAGATCTCAAAGGATGACTTGGTGTGGAGGCAAAGTTTTGCTCATGTCTAGGGTGAAGAGTCTCAAAGAATACTATTTAAAGGAAGAATTATCTTGACTGGTTTTTCCCCTCGAGGAGGGTTTTCCCATGGAATAATGCCTATATCTTGTGTCTCTTAATTTGATCTTCATACAAACATAATATGGTAATTTCTTGATTCAAGATAAAGATAATAAAGAAGTAAATAAGTCAACATAATCACAAGTAATTATAAAGATCGAAGAATCAAACCCTAATATATATTTACATTGATTCTTCAACATGGTTTCAAAGATAAGGTCAGTAAGGATTGAATATCACATTGTTGGCATGTAATCTCCCTCATTAATGGACTACATAAGGATGGTTATCAACTCTATAAGGAGATGGATCAAGAAGCTCTTTCATTATCTATTCACTAAAGTAAAAGATCAGGACTTTTGGTTGCCCTTACATGATCTTTCCATGATGAAAATGCATGGATCATTGATAGTGGAATATCAAGGGACATAACTGGAGAAAGAAAAGAACTGCATACACTATCAAGAGAGCCATCTTCACATGCTATGGAATTGGGTGACAACAAAAGCTATGCTATGAAAGGACTAGGATCAACCTCACTGGAATTGGAAAGTGGATTGAAGATGCATCTCAACAACATACTATATGTTCTAGGTTTGAAAAAGAATCTAATTTCTATTTTTTTTTTAGAAGATAAAGGTTAAAGAATTTATTTTGGTGATGAAAACGTATTGGTCTAGGGAAAATACTCTAAAACTAACAAAGCTAGAGTCAATGGATTTCGTGAAGGAAGTTTGTATAGGGTTACTACACCATCTCCTTAAGCCTTGGTTCATATGGAAATTAGTCCTATTGAAATATGGCATAGAAAATATGGACATATACACTATAGGCCCATTCCCTCTCTTAGTCAACTGGTCAATGGCATGCCCAATATAAAGGAAGATCATGAAGGTGTGTGCAAGGGATTCTCTTTGGGAAAAAATATAAGAAAAATATTTCCGAATAGTGAATATAGGGCCAAGGAAATCTTGGACCTCATTCACTCTGATGTGTGTGGGCCCATGTCTAAAAAATATCTTGGAAGTCATCTATACTAAGTGACTTTCATAGATTACCATTCTATAAAGACATGGATCTATCTTCTCAAAAAGAAAGATGAAGTATTTGATAAATTCAAGGAATTTTGAGCTGAAGTGGAAAACCTCACCGAAAGAAAGATAAAGACTCTAAGATCCAATAATGGTGGGGAATACACTTCCAAGGAGAAGATTGAATGTTGCAAGGAAGAAGGAATTAAGAGGGAGATCATTTTTCCCTACTATCCTGAACATAATGGAGTTGTTGAAAGAAAGAATAGGTCTATTAAGGAAGGCATTAAGAAAATTCTCCTTGACCTATAGCTACCAAAATTATTATGGGGAGAAAAATCCATGATAGTCATATACATACAAAATAGAAGTCCTCATAGAGGTATCAAGAGCACAACTCCCGAAGAAGTGTTTACAGGAAATAAGGCAAGTGTGGATCACCTCGGTTCTTTGGAAACCTTGCATACATCACTTTTCCAAAGGATAAATGAAAGAAGTTGTATTCTACTAGTATCAAAGGAATATTCATTGAATTTAGTCTCTCCTCAAAGACATACCGAATCTACATCAAAGAAAGAAGGAAAATCGATGTAAGAAGAGATGTCATATTTGATGAGATCCAAGCCTACAAGAAGTCCAAGGATATTCCCATAGACTATGATGATGAAGAATCTCCCATATTCGAAGAAGAAGATATCCATCATGAAGATCCTACTACAAATCAAGAAGAAGAAGGACCAAGTGAGCCTATTCAACCTGTGGTCATCCCAACTACAAGTAAAAGGAAAATTTTGTTAAAATCTACTCTACAAGATGCTGAAGGACATGAAGCTCCCGTAGTAACCTTCAGGTAAATTAAAAGACTGAATAGATACTCTGGCTATGATGCATACATGCCAAAGCTCATTCAAGATAAACCACCTACATTTGAAGGGGCTACTCAACAAGATGTCCAGAAGAAGGAAAAGCAAGAAGAATACCAACCCATTATGAAGAATGGGGTTTGGGAAATTGTTTCTAGACCTAGTGAAAAATCAGTTGTCACATCTAAATGGATCTACAAAATTAATCATGTTGTTTATGGAAGTATAGACAAGTACAAATCAATTTTTTTGCAATGGGTTTCTCTCAAAAGGAAGGAAGAGACTATGAAGAAACCTTTGCACGTACAACAACGTATACTACCATCAAATCTTTGGTGTCACTGGCTACTGCAATGGGTTGAAATATCCATAAAATGGACATGAATAAAACATTTCTAAATGGGACCATTGATGAGGAAGTATACATCAAACAACTCAAAGGTTTCGAAGTAAATAGCAAGGAATCTCAGGCCTCCAAACTTTGGATTGAAGCAAGATCATAGGGCATGGTATGCAAGGATGGATGCATATCTCTTAAGAAATGGGTTCATGAAGGGTACTGCTGATCCAAATATCTACATCAAGGTCGTGAATAATGAACCTGCCATTATTCTACTATATGTGTGGAGCACAGAATAGAAGACTGTAAGAATATGTTGGCAGCCAAATTTTAAATAAAGGATCTAGGACTTATGCATTACTACCTGGGTCTCGAAGTATGGAATAAACATGGGGATATATACTTGGGGCAAGGAAAATAAATTATTAGGATGTTGCATAAATTTGATATGATGGACTCCAAGCCTATGATTACTCCTATGATCATAAAATTCAAGAAGTTGCAGGGTTCCAACTCAAGTCTCGTGGATCCAACTTCCTATCGACAATTTTTGGGATCCCTAATGTATCTAGTAAACACTAGGCAAAGTATATACTTTGAAGTAAAAATCCTTAGTCGATTTCAGTTGGAACCTCGTCACGAACATTGGATAGCTTCCAAACACATATTAAGATATCTCTATGGTACTATACATCACTGCATGAAATATAAAAGTGAGGATGTCAATCTAATTGGCTTCTCCGATTCTAACCGAGGTGGAATTAAGTATGATGGAAGAAGTACTACTAGTGGATGCTTTAGCTTGGGGTCTTCTATGGTATCATGGATGAGTAGAAATCAAGAACCCATTGCTATAAGTAGTGATGAAGCTGAATATGTAGTTGCATGTGAAGTAGGAAAGGAGGCAGTATGGCTAAGGAAGCTTATGACAGACTTTTTTGAAAGCCCTATAAGTCTTACTATAATCACATGTGATAATAAAATATGCATTAAGATGTCTAGATATCCAACGTTTCATTCTAGGATGAAGCACATCAACAATAAATACCATTTAATCAAGAATTTGGTATAAGATGGGATCTTGAAACTGGAGTATGTCCCGACATATGAACAGGTGGATGACATACTGATAAAGGCTCTTCCTAACAAGAAGTTTGAATATTTAAGAGACAAGATTGGTATGGTAAATATTGCTGATTGTATTAATATAAATGATTTGGAAGAGATATAAGGCTTTGTGAGTGAAACATTTCCTGGAAATATTCTTGATCTATTGGATCAAGGTATTTTAAGGCTTTGCAAGTGAAGCATTTCCTGGAAAGACATAGAGGTCGAAACCTTATGTTGATGTCTGGTAGGGAGGGTGGAATCGGGTGGATGTGAAACTAGTTCCTTGGGTTGGTGGTTACTAAGTAAGCTTGATGGTACCTATAGAGGATGAAAGCTTTATTCCACCCTAGTCCCAATTGGATAGATTTCCTTGGTCAAGAATCTAGTCCATGGCATTGCGGTGCCTAAAGAGATGAGTGACCAAATGGATAGATTTCCCTGGTAAGAAATATAGTCCATGGCATTGTGGTGCCTAAATGTTATTCATAGTTTCATATAGTTTGAGATCTTCCCATTGTATATTATGAATACATCCCTAGTTAAGAGGCAGTGTTGAAGATTGTAACTAGGTTTGGTATTCGTAATTTATATGTATTGTACTCATCAAAAGAATTAAAGAGAAATAATTTATATTATTATTTTGATATTTATATTATTATTAAAATGACTTATTAAAGCATGGGTTTCATGCTTGGGTCATTTTTAGTATAAGGTCCCAATTGTGGACTTCTAGGTTAGTCATTATAAATTTATATTGACCCTCCTTGGGATTTTGAATCATGTAATTAGGTTTATTTTTGAGTCAAAAGTGGTCTAGTAGACCTCCAATCAAGTCGGCCTAAAGGAGATAAATTTGGCCTCAAATTAAGGAATTAAAACCCATCATAAATGCAAGGAGGTAAATTCATTTTCTCACCAATTCACTACAATTCACTTCATCAAGGGAAAAAGTGTGAAATTGGAAAAGGAGGCAAAACAAGTGCGAAATGGGTCTAGGTGAAAGAGAGGAAAAATTGAAATTTTGGTGAAGTAATCTCTCTATTTTGTGGTATCTCTTGGGAGATCAAATTATTTGAATTTTGGAAGTTGTTGCTACTGCAAATATACAAAGTTTCTAGAATATTGGTTGCTACTGATGGTAGGTCGAATATTTGGAAGGTTGACATGGTGAGGAAGGGAAGTTTGGCTCATGTCTAGGGTGAAGAGTCTCAAAGAATACTATTGAAAGGAAGTATTATCTTGACTGGTTTTTCCCCTTGAGGGGGGTTTTTCCCTGGAATAGTGCCTATATATTGTGTTTTTATCTTCATACATGTTAGTGTCTAAATGTTTACTGATCAAACATACTCTTTTAAGTTTACTTGATAGTGGTCTTAGGTCAAGATTTCATGTTTTCAAACCAATTTTCAAATATTTTTTTTTCGTTGAATGTTCTCTAGGCCTAAATGATACTCCGTTCACTCCAATCATGGTCATCATCATTTCAAAGGTCATGACATCCATTATTCATATAGGGTCTTAGATTAATCAACATGCATCAATCTAGGTCAGGGTCTAGATCTCTTTTGTTTCGCCACCATAAGGTTCAATCATGTCATGAAAGAAGGTGAACAAGATCTCATTTTCACCATACAAGTCATTTACATTGGGAGTAAAAAAATATAGGAAAATAAAATAAATGAAATTGTCTTTCCTCAAATGAAGTATGCTACATGATAAAGTTGTTCAAAAAAGCAAAGTTTTCTCAAAGTATGTATGATTTCACTAGAAGACAAAAAAGCAATTTTGTGATGTTATAAAATCAAATGAGGTTTCTTCAAGTCATTTCATAATTTTCTTGTCAATAGAGCTCCTATACTATCATCATCACACTCCAAAACAACCAAAGGTTGAAGAAAAACAAGAAAATTTTGCCAAAACTTCCCTGCACTACACTTTAGGAAGGTTGCACTATGCTTTTGGAAGGCTGCGCTACATTTCTAGTAGGTTATACACTTTTGGTTTCTAAGCTCAAAACAACCATCCAAAGCTTCAAATAAGCTTGGAAAAATATTTTTAGACCTCCAAACCAGTAAGTGGATGCTCTTTATACCTTTGTCAAGTCAAATTATTCAATAAAAGGGTGGATTCCCTCCTTAGGTTTTCTCCACTAAATTTTTGGTTTCCTCCATCTTTGGTTGATTTAAGTTGAAAATACCATAATTTCACCATATAAAACCTTCATACATATTCCATATACATCATCCAAAAATTCCCTATCACTCACATCCTTCCTTGTCACCATTTTCGTTAAAACCCTAGTTTTCACTACGTTTTTGTCTAGTTTTCACTACGTTTTTGTAGGAAAACTAGGAAAACCCTATGTTTTGACCATTTGGGAACCTTATTCATGCCCATTTCCAAAAATTCCACTTGAATTGTAAAAAAATAATTATCCTACCTCCCCAATGTTTTTTGGATTTTCCCCTAGCTTCCTTCCATCCCATTTATGACCCTAAAACTACCCTACCACTATCCCTTGCTTTCCTAATTTTCCATCTTCCATATCCACTACATCAAGCTAGGGTTTTCATTGTTGAAAAAAAACCATGGAGGGTGAAAATAAGACCCATAAGGGAGGCCACCATTCCATATTTGAGCCATCCAACTTTCAGGAGATCAATGCTTCTCCTTATGCGAAGAGATGTTTGAAAATAATGGTTGTTTTAGGTTTTGTGATAGAATCCAAGAGGTAGGCTATCATGCTCAATTGACAAGAATTTTTTCCACTAGATTTAGGAGAGAAAAGGCTATCATAGAAGGCATTGAATTCGCCATATCAACAGATTTTATTTCTTCAGTGACCGATATCCTGAACCATGGAGAAATTCGGTTCAAAGGGATGGACTTGGACCTTGAGAACTACAAAATGTTTTTAAAAATTCATTGCAAAGATGCTCCTGAGAACATATTTCCTTTTAGGAATTTAATTGACAAGTATTCCCCTTTGATGAAGCTAATTATGAAGTATTTTACATGTGAAGGGTGATTCTCAAGATGGTACCAGTACAATATTATGCTATTGATGCACTTCACTGCCACCAAGCCACTCAATTTTACTAATTATTTATTCAGGAGTTTGGTCAAGCTTATTTTTTTTAATAAGCTCTCAGTAATTAATATGTCTTGGGAAAATTTCATGGAGACAGTTGCATCCATGCTTACTACTAGTTCACCCATCATTAATAGCACACCATCGACATCAGAACAACCAAGGGAGGTTGGATCTTCAAGTAGGCAAGAAGAGGTTCCAAAGGAACCTAGGGTTGATATCACTCAAGCCTATGAGAAGGTTAAGGGAATGGTTTTTGCTCCTAATAGCACTAAAGGTGTGCTTGCACTTGGAACTACAACTGAACAAAGACAAACCATGGAGCAATCACCTATTCATGATAGTGAGTCACTCATGCATGAGAATGAGTCACCATTGTAGCAACATGAGGAACAAGCACCCATGGAGGTTGACATGGTAGAGCACGTAAAACACAAGAAAAATGAGGATATAAGGGAAAATGATGCAAAAATAGTAGAACTCAACATCAATCTCTCAAAAGAAAATTTTATTATTACCTTCCTACAACAAGAAAGCATGCAGTTGAAAGTGATGCAACTCCTCCAAAGAAAACCAAAGGTAAAACTTGAGGCAGAAAAAGGTAAAGGAAAAGAATTGGTAGATGTTAATCAGTTGGAGGACATAGAAGCTAAAACAAAGCCAAGGAGACCAATAAGAAGAGGTCTCAATAGGGCAGTTGAGCAACAAAAAGAATAATCTCCTCCATTAGATCAGCTAACCTTTGATGAGTTGATTGTTGTTGAAATAAATCAAGACAAAGAATATTGGCTTGACATGGTGAATGAGCATCTAGAGAAACTCTTGAAGAAGGCAAAAATGAACAATAAACTCCAGAGGCACATGGCGAGACACTATTACACTAAGAACCAAATTGCCAAAGTGAGGGTGAAGAATTTGAGGAAAAAGCTTAAAGAAACCATAATTAAGCTTAAGGAGAAAGATAACTTGGATCTGCTAGCTAAGGCATCCCTAGATGTTTATTTTATCATCCAAGGATATCATGAAAAAAAATTCATAATGTTTTGAGAATTTTTTGTGATTTTTTGAAAAATATGGAAAATTGGTCTTTGCAAAAGCGTCGCCCATCGACGCGACACTTTTCCTCAGAGCATCCAAATGAGGAAATTTTTATAGGTATGGATGAATTTTTACTTCTACTTTACAAATATATTCCTAGATTTGCATGTCATCCTCCAGTTGTAAAAAAAAGCCAAAAAATAGCCTCTTTTTCATGCTTCTTCCACTCATTTTACCTGTGCGCAACACTTCTGGAGTAAGGTTGGGAGAATGCGTTTTTTAAGGCCTTCTAGGGTGTATTTTATCAATTTCAAGGATGGAATGGAAAGAGGACACACAAGGATACCTATCCCAACCTTCATGTTTGCAGATGGATGCATTAAAGTCAGCCAAATTCACCTTCAAAGTGGCATGACGCTTCTGCTAACTAGCGCGACGCTTCTGTCTTGGATTCCTTTTGGATAGTTTTTAAGCTAGAAAAGTCCCAATTTCGAGGTGAAGCTATCCTATGAGGTGTATTTTGGATAGGAGAGTTTTTTTTTTCCTCTCATTGTGGAGGAATCATGTAATTAATCAAGGAGACATACACTCGTAGTTATTAGCTAAATTTGGGGGGATTGTTTCTAAGTTCCCTATATTTTAGGTAATGACTCATAAAGTGAATTTATGATGTATTTTGGATCAGGTTTCGACACAATGAGATGTCATGACTTCTATTTTATATATGTAGTCCAACTCAAGTCATTTTAGAGGTTGTATAGTTGTTGTTTGCAGTGTGGATATTTTGTACAAACTTTTGAGTGAAATCAAGGATATGTTGCAACTATAATCTTGGGACACAAGTGGTATGATTATGAGAATTGATTTTTCTTAGTAATTGTTGAGATCCAACAAACCAACAAAAAATTTCAGCACCCATGCCTAGTGTGGGACCAGGAGGTCCAATTAGCACCTACACTAGGGTGGGACCACAGTGCTAAATTTGGTGCATGTCTATTTTAGTTATCCCTTAATTAAGATGGACAATAAAATGTAATATAATATCAAAATAGCTTGTAATAGTTAACTGAGTGTGATAAACTCAGTTAAATCATGAATTTTGAGTTAGAGGTAGTTGGTGAGGCATGCGAGTAATTCTATTTGTAACAGAGTTTGAAGTGCATTGGTGCATTAGTTAATGCAAGCTGTAATCAATTTAAATCAGTTAAGTGAGTTAAAATCTATAAATAGACCATTTTTTCTTACATAGGATCTACCCAGTTGGCTATATCATCGAATCATGACTTTGACACCTAATCATAACTAAAAACTACTTTTCTGGAACATAAAAAGACACCTATCCATTTAAGACTTACTCTCCTAATAGCACTCTACCTACATTTATTTCCTCCACTTCTCCAATAGTGGAAAAATTACATAAATAGAGATAATATTCTTGAGTAGCATTTCTCCATGACCAAGACATGAATGTACCCCAAGAATTTAGGAACAACTGTCCTATTTTCTAGGAAATGATTATCATAATCTAGAACTTTGTCATCATGTTGATTTGTATGAATGACATACATGCCAAGTAATGGATGTATGCTGGGATGGTTCAATGTTTGTGTGGATGCCTCCAGTTGGCTGGCTGGTCTTCCACATGCCTTTCAAACCTTCAAAAACTCTTTTAAAGTACCTCATTGCAAAACATAGCATATTTAGGTAGTTTCATAGCGAAATTTCATAGCGTGTCCATTTATACCCTTTAACCTTCTCTTCTGCCACCTCTGCTGGTCAAAAAGTGTTTGGCAAGTCAAAATAGCTAAATACCATCAAAATCCCTCCTTGTACCTTCATAAAACTAATTTTAAAGAAAAAAAACACTCTTCAAAAATTTGATAGCGAATTTCGGCCTTCAAGCCTAGAGCTCGCTACAAAATTGCCTGATACGGATGAAATTATAGATTTGGTAGTTTTCTTCATAAATTAACGTTCAACCCCAAAATTGGTGTCACTTGCAAGCTAAAAACCTAAAAAAATGTTTTGGATCAACTTCTCAGTCCTTGGGTGCTTCATCTTCATTGACAATAGGTTGTGCTTCAGGTTCATATACCAATCTCATTTTGAGTCCTCTTCTCTTGAGTTAATCTTGAATCATGTCCATTTGTTCTTCCAAATATTTGACCTACCCTTTGAGCTTTTTCCTCTTAGACTGTAACCATAAATTCCTTTTCCTTGTGATTTTTACCACCCTCCTCAAGGGAAGGCTTCTCTTCAACATATTTTTGGCATTTGACAAAATCCAATCATACTTATCTATCTGCTCCTTCATCTCTTTCTCAAAATCATCCATTAGTTGTCTATCCACCTTGACTTCTTTTAATTCTAGCTTCACTTCAATTAACTCTTCCCTGGAATCTCTTAATTGTTCTTGCATAATTTGTACTTTAGTATTTTATTCAACATGTTCTTTCCATTTTCTCTGTACAAAGACTTCTTCTACTACTGGGGATAAATCTATGATATTCTCTGGCTACTTATCTTCACTAAACTTTTTTTCTCCTTTGATTTTCATGGCATCCTTTGCAATTTGTGACCTGGTAATTGGCTTCCTTGGCTAGAAAATGAAGCCAACATCCTCTCCTGCAAAATCCAACTTCTTGACAGACTTACCTTTCTTCAATTTTCTTCCATCACCTTCAATGTCTTCTTCCTGTACTATTGGGGATTCTTCAATATCTATTTCTTGGAGGATGTCTTCCAGGTTTCCTTTGGAAAATGTCTGGCTCCTTGTTACCCTCTTGCTGCTTTGTTTGCTAATTCTCAGTTTTTTCTTTGCAGGTGATGGTTGAGGGATATTAGTCTCTTTCAGAGGTTCAACTTCAATGTCCATTGGTTCTTCAGGAGGCTGCCCTCCTTCTTCATTAATCTCTTCTATTAAAGCTGGAGATGGAGTAGTTTTAGGTTTTGAAACTTTCTTTGGAGTCACTGCATCTACTTCATATCCACTCATAAAAAGAAAAGAGGCCCAATCTCTATTTAACCATTTCAATTCCTCAAACACTAACAATTTGATCAGACCATGGTGAAAGACTGATGTTTCATTACCCTCTACCTTGAATTGGAATTTATCTGACATCTTTCCCAAAATTCTATATAAAAAGAAGGGTAGCTCAAGTGGTTTCTCACCAACAAAGTTTAGAAGGAGTATAAAATGATAAGATTAAACCATGTGGAATCTCCCTTCGTAGGTGAAGTATTTTTGGATCACCAACAACAATTTTTCATAATTATCTTTCATATAACCCCTGGGGATGCCATTTTTCATGTCAACTCCTCTATGCTCCTGTTTGAGAAACCATTCATAGTTTTGCATTATGAATTTTGTGCCTTTGAACCATTCTTCACCACCTTTGGGAATTTCCGTAGCTTGGGAGATGACATATGGTGACATTGTGAAATTCAAAACTCCAACTTTTGATGTTTTCCATGAAAAATTTGCTGTAAAGACTCTGGATACCTTGAAATGGAAACATTGTAGTTTTTGACAAAATTGTAGGCAACCTACCTTCCTAAAAGCCTCCATAGCATTGGGATGTTCATTTAGTAGCTTCAAATCCATAGGTTCATACCTTACACAATAACCACCCTTGTTTGTTTTCCTCTTCGATGCCATTGATCCTTTATACTTCTCACTACCCCCTTGCTTATGACACTTGTAGAATCAAAATTGAACAAAAACCTGGTTTGCGTGGTGAATCAATTCTTGAACAGTGACACTAATATGACTTACACGCAATAATGGGATGATGAATGACAAAGAGAAACTTGGGGGCAAGGTTTAAAAAGGTAATTTGACAATTCAAGGTGAAAATATGACACATGTGACCATAAGAGGCAATGATTACAAAAGACACGACCTTGCATGCTTGGGAATTATGATAACTAACTATCATGACCTCACCTTTGTCTTCATCCATAAAAATTTGACAAGTCACACTGCTTTATCAATCTTTGCAGGAAAAAACCCAGTTTCGTAATGAAAACATTTAAACTGCTGACATATTCGCTACAGAACTGTTAGGTAGTTTCGTAGAAAAATCTGCTGATTTTCCATATAATTTGCTACGAAAATGTGTAAAATTGACAAGTGGAATATATTTTTGATTTAAAAGCATGGGAATGAAAACTAGATGATATGAGGTGGACTTGAATGATATGAAAAGGTTCAAGGTGGGTTTAGACTTAGGGTAGAGATCACCACATATAATTTTTTCAAACATTTCATGAAACTGACTATGAGGAAACATGAACCTAGGTTAATGGCATGTAAAACCCTATCAATGAAAGTGTTTAAAACTAATCAGTGATAACAATGCCTATAAATTCAAATAAGAAAAAACATAATTCTCAAACAAAGGCTCATCATAAAGAGACAACGACTTCAAATTAGAGCAAAGATAAAGGACATCCTGTTCCTAATCGTGTGAAAGGAAATGAAGCTTCCATCAGTAACAAGAAGAAAGATAAATAAGTTCAATATGGAGGATAGATAAAGGAGATTCCACACAAATATCAGCCCAAAAAGAAAGATGCATCATCTAAAGAGGTAGAAAAACATTATGTTATTTTTATTCTTGAGTGTCTTTAGAGATAATTCCAGCAAAAAATGTCCTTATGGATTTTTTTTGTAGCTAATATCCCTCCCAGATATGGAATGCTTCTCTCTTGGTCATGGGGAGAAAATCTTAGAGGCACCTTGCAGCTTGAATTTTCCTATGCTACTATACCGGTCTTTGGGCAACTCAAAAAACTATATAGGGAAAATAATATGAAGTATGTGATTAGTAGCAAATAAAATCCTAATAATAACCCCATACATGTTTTTCACATGGATTTAGAGTCCCTTATCTTACTTAGTGACGAATGTTCAACATCTTCAAAGAAATTTATGGAAGAAAAAGAAGAAAATTCATAATTTTCAAATTTCGTTTTAAAAATTTTAAGTGAAGAAAAAAAATAAAAGATTCCAACTGGCATGGAGCCAAGTGAATCAACAAAAATGAGATATGAAACAGTGAAAGAAACAAAACCTATTGGTACAACAGAAATTTCTCAACCAGCTAGTCAATATCACTCATCCAAATTGCAGCTTCCTGATGAAGAAAGTGGTTTGTGGACCATGGATTTCGATGGAGTCTTAGGTAAGGAAGGAACTTGATTTTGAGTGTGGATTCACAACCCTATGAATCAGTCATTTAAACTTCCTCCTAATGTTCGAATGTGTTCTTCCAAATTTTTGTTTGATTGTTCAAACAATGAAGCAGAATATGAGGCTTTGATAGCCGATCTGAAAATTCTCAAGAAATTAGGTGCCAAGAAAGTTTCTGTATATGGTGACCCTAATTGGTAATAAAGAAAGTCAAAGGGGAATACCAAGCCAATCATCCTAGAACACAAGCTTGCCGCTATGCAATATTAGACACCCTCTGATTTTCTCTGAGTATACTTTATCATTGATTCCAAGGGACAACAATGTTATTGTTGATTCTATTGCCACTTCATCCAACACGTTCAAAATTCCACTGTATCCCAACAAGAAGAATGCAATTAACATCAAACATCGCTCTGTTATTCCAGATAATGTTCAGTATTGGAAATTTTTTCAAGATGACAAACAAATCATCAACTAATTGCAGACAGAAGAGGAGTTTGTGATTTCACAAATAGATGACCAAGAAATGCATGCAACAGAAATGAAGGTATTACAGTTGAAATAAAAATCTATTCCAAGAGGTCTTGTACCTTTGGAGGATTTTTTTGACCAAGATGATGTTACACGGAAACCAACAATGCTGCCAAAAAAGTAGGAGTGGAAGACTTCAATATTGGCACTTCTAAAAAGCCAAAAATGGTCAAGAATTAAAAATATTTAAGCTTAGAAATGAAAGGTAAATATGCAGCACTCATGTCTCATTTTTCTAATGTTTTTGCATGGGAGTATTATGATATGAAAGTGTATTATAAGAGTATAATTTAGCACACTATTCCTTTAAGGCCTGATCAAATGCCTTTCCGCTAGAAACTAAGGAGAATGAATCCCAAGTTGCCGCCGTCCAATAAAAAAATAAGTGAACATTTTGTATACTGCTATTATTATATTTCCTCTTCATTTTTCAAATTGAATGTCAAACTTAGTGCCAGTAAAAAATAAGACCAGAGAGATTCGCTTGTGTATAGATTTTCGAAATCTGAATAAAGCATCACTGAAAGACAACTACCCACTTCCAAAGATGGATCATATTCTACAAAGGGTGGTTGGCTATTCTAGACTATCATTGTTGGATGGATATTCCAGGTATAATAATATTTTATTTCATCTGGATGATCAGGAGAAGACAACCTTTAAAACACTGTGGGGTACTTTTATGAATGCTAAAATTCCTTTTGGATTGAAGAATGCAGGAGAAAATTTTCAGCGAGCGATGGATATCACCTTTGCCAATGAAAACGACATATTTTTGGTCATTTATCTTGATGAAATCCCAAATTTTTTAAAGACAGATGAAGAGTAATTACCATATTTGAAGACAATTTTTCAGAAATGAAAAAAATTTGGCATATCGTTGAATCCAAAGAAAATTCTGTTTGCTATGGAGGAAGAAAAATTTCTTGGCCACATCATATCTAAAGACAAAATCTAGATAAATCCTTCAAGGATTGAAGCAATTCAAAATTTGGTCTATCCCAGAAGCAAGAAGGAAATCTAGTCATTGAATGTTAAAATAAATTTCTTAAGAAGGTTTATTCCTAATCTTGTTGGACATTCAAGGAAAATCACTAAAATGTTGAAGTAAGACAGAGAGGTAAAATGGTTAGATGAGGCAAAGATATCATTCAATAAATTTAAGTTTGTGTTATCTCACACTCCTATTCTTATTAGTTTAGATTATGCACTTGATTTCATCATTTTCTCCTTTTCTTCAGAACATACTCTAGCTATTGTCCTTATGCAAAATAAAAATAAGGAAACAGAGAAGCCCATCGCCTTCTTCAGTAGAACCGTAAGAGATGCAGCCTTGAAGTACAATATCATTGAAAAACAGGCCTTGGTGCTAGTTAAAGCATTGAAGGACTTTCGAGTCTATATTTTTCACTCTCATGTTCTTTCATATATCCCAAACACCGTTGTCAAGGATGTGCTCACACATAATGATTTTAAAGTTCGATGTGGAAAGTGGATCGCTGTTATGCTGAAGTATGACTTGGAAATCAAACCTACAAAACTGATCAAGGGACAAGGCTTGGATAAGGTCATGGCGAACTCAAAATTTCATGCCTTGGACATCAATTTTATTGCTGCATTATTTGAAGAGAAAGAGACTAATTCATTACCTCAGGGATCTGAAATATTTACTTCATCACCATGGCATGCTAATATTATATATAAGCTGCAATATTTGAATCCTCCTCCCGACTTGCCTAGAAATAAACGTATATCTTTGAAGTTGAAGGCTCTTAAGTATTTCATTCTTAACAATGTTTTGTATTGGAAAGATCCAGGTGGAGTGTTGTTGAACTGTTTGGTAGAAGGTGAAGTTTAAAAAGTGATGATGAATTTAATAAAGGTGATTGTGGTGGTCATATTTTCTGAAAGACTACAACAAATAAGATCTTGAGGTTTGGCTTCTATTGGACAAGTTTATTTTTCGATGTCTACAAAAAAGTCATGAGTTTTCATGAATGTCATATTTTTCAAGGAAAGAGAAAGCTTTTTCCGCTGCCCTTAAAACCAATTGCAGTTCAAGCACCCTTCCAGCAGTGGGGTATTGATTTCATTGGCGAGATCCATCCTCCATCATCAGCTCAACATAAGTGGATACTCACTGCTACTGATTACTTCACAAAGTGGATTGAGGCCATCCCCATGAAGCAAGATACATATACCATCATTATTTAGTTTTTGGAGAACAATATTCTGTCTCGTTTTGGTTGCCCAAAAAAAATTATTACTGACAATGCAACCACCTTTAAGTCCAAAAATATGATTGAATTTTGTGATAAATATCACATAAGACTTGGTAATTCTACAACATACTATCCTCAAGGTAACGGGTTGGATGAATCGCCAAACAGGTCATTGGTGAACATAATCCATAAATTAATGCAAGAGAACAATATAAATTGGCACAAAATTCTCATAAATGTGCTATGGAAGACAAAGTTAGCACAAAGAGATCAATCAACATGTCACCTTTCCAGCTAGTTTATGGTGTTGACACAATGTTTCCCACTTCTTTAGCAGTGCCAGTGATGAAAATTATGCAAGAGAAGTGATCCAAATGAAATCCAACAAAGAATCAGTCAAATGATTCATTTACAGTAGTCAAGAGAAGAAGTTTTCAATCACACTTCAAAACTTCAGGATAAAATCAAGAAGGTCTATGACAAGAAAACCAAAGCTGATGATTTCAAGCTAGGAGATGTTGTTCTTCGGTGGGATGCCCGAAATTAAGAAAAAGGCAAGCATGGTAAATTTGATAGCCTATGGAAAGGTCCTTACAAGATTACAATATTCAGGGGTAGTAAGGCGCTTTTGTTAGAAGACCTCGATGGACAGGAAATTATTGGAGGACCAGTGAATGGTAGGTTCCTCAAAAATTAATTTATTTGATCTTGAAGAAAAAGGTTCACTTTCATTGTAAATATTTATTTTATTTGTTTTCAAAGAGTAAAGAATTTTTTGTAGAAGTTTGAAGCTCAAGGAGAAGGCCATCAGACTTCTATTATCAGCTGATGTTTTTTTTTTTCAAAAGTTCAAAAATTCAAGTCAATTTTTGAGTGTCATTTTTTGTTTTAGTTAGTCATTTCAGTTTGTCGAAGTTGTTTTCAGTTTCCAGTTTTGACTCCAATGCCCAATGGATGAGGCTACCTGATCTACGATGTTCTTGACACATCCTGAAGCAGATTCCATCCCAAGATGGAGCCAATGTTAGTGTCTAAATGTTCAATGATCAAACATACTCTTTTAGGTTTACTTGGTATTGGTCTTAGGTCAAAATTTCATGTTTTCAAACCAATTTTCAAATAAAATTGTCACTGAATGTTTTCTAGGCCTAAATTCTACTCCCTTCACTCCATTCATGGTCATCATCATTTCAAAGGTCATGATATCCATTAATCATCTAGGGTCTTAGATCAGCCAACATTCATCCATCTAGGTCAGGGTATAGGTATATTTGTTTTGCCACCATAAGGTTCAATCATGTCATGAAAGAAGGAAAACAAGATCTAATTTCACCAAAGGGTGAAGAAAAACAAGAAAATTGCGCCAAAATTACCCTGTGCTACACTTCTATAAGGTTGCACTATACATCTAGAAGATTGTGCTACATTTCTGGTAGGTGCTACGCTTTTCGTTTCTAAGCTAAAAAAATGAATCCAAAGGTTCAAATAAACTTGCACAAATATTTAGAGACCTCCAAACTAGTAAGTGGATTCTCTTCATACCCTTCTCAAGTCAAAATCTTCAACAAAAGGGAGGATTCCCTTCTTAGGTTTTCTCCACTACATTTTTGGTTTCCTCCTGTTTGGTTGATTTTAGTTGGAAAAACCTAGTTTTACCATCTAAAAAATTCATAAACCTTCCATATACCTCATCCAAACACTCCCTATCACTCACATCCTTCCTTGCCACATTTTTCATTAAAACCCTAGTTTTCACTACGTTTTTGTAGGAAAACTAGGAAAACCCTGTGTTTTGACCTTTTGGGCACCTTCCTCATGCCCATTTACAAAAAAACCACTTGAATATTGTAGCCAACTCATTACCTTACCTCCCCAATTTTTTTGGGAATTTTTCCTAGCTTCCTTCCATCCCATTTCTATCCTTAAAACCACCCTACCGCTATCCCCTATTTTCCTAATTCTCCACCTTCCCTATCCACTACATCAAGCTAGGGTTTTCATTGTTAAAAATCACCATGGAGGGTGAAAATATGAGCCATAAGGGAGGCCACCATTCTTGATTTGAACCATCCAAATTGCAAGATATCAATGCTTCTCTTTATGCCAATAGATGTTTTGAAAACAATGGTTTTTTGAGGTTTTGTGAGAGAATCCAGAAGGTAGGCTGCCATGCTCAATTGACAAGCCTTTTTTCCACTAGCTTCAGGAAAGACAAGTATATCATAGTAGGCATTGAATTCACCATATCAACATATGTTATTGCTTCAACAACTGGTGTCCCGAACCATGGAGAAATCTAGTTCAAAGGGATTGAATTAGACCTTGAGAACTAAAAAATGTTTACAAAAACTCATTGCAAAGATGCTCTTGAGCACATCTTTCCTTTCAGGAATTTCCTTGACAAGTATGCCCCTTTGATGAAGCTAATTATGAATTATTTTACATGTTAAGGGATATTCTCAAGATTGTACCAGTACCATATCATGCTATTGATGCACTTCAGTGCCACCAAACAACTCAATTTGCCTAATTATTTATTCAGGAGTTTGGTCAAGATGATTGAAAAAGTATAGAGAAAAGGAAACGAACATCATCCTAGTTTGTTCCACCGTGGTTTGGTCAAGATTATTATTTTTTATCAACTCTCAGCAATCAATATGTCTTGGGAAACTTTCATGGAGACAGTTGCATCAATGCCTACTACTAGTCCACCTATCATTCATAGCACACCATCAACATCAACACAAAAAAAGGAGACGGTCTCTTCAAATAGGAAAGTAGAGGTTTCAAAGGTGCCTAGGGTTAATATCACTAAAACCTATGAGAAGGGTAAGATAATTTTTTTGATCCTAAGACCGTTAAATGTGTGCATGCATCTGAAACTACAACTGAACAAAGACAAACCATGGAGCAACCACCTATTCATGATAGTGAGCCACTCATGCATGAGGATGAGTCACCATTGCAACAACATGAGGAAAAGTGCCTATGGAGGTTGAACTGGCAGAGGAGGTAAAAAAAAAAAGACAACTGAGGAGGTAATAAGGGAAAAGGATGCAAAGATAACAGAACTCAAAATCAATCTCTCAAAAGAAATTTTATGATTATCTTCCAACAATAAGAAAACATGGAGTTGAAGTGAAGTAACTCCTCCAAAGAAAATCAAAGGTAAACCTTGAGGCAAGAAAAGGTAAAGGCAAAGAAGTGGTATATGTTGATCATTTTGAGTACATAGAGGCTGAAAAAAAGCTAAGGAGATCAAGAACAAGAGGTCTCAAGAGAGCACTTGAACAACAAAAAGAATCATCTCCTCCATTATATCAGCTAACCTTTGATGAGTTGATTGATACTAAAATAAATCAAGACAGAGAGTATTGGCTTGAGAGGGTGAAAGATTATATATAAAAAATCTTGAAGAAGGAAAAAAGAAACAACAAACTCTGTAGGCACATGGCGAGACACTGTTACTCTAGGAACCAAATCGCCAAAGTGAGGGTGAAGAATTTGAGGAAAAATATTAAAGAAACCCTAATTAAGCTTAAGGAGAAAGATAACTTCGATATGCTAAATGAAAAAAAATATGTTTATTTTATCACCCAAGGATATCATGAAAAAAAATTCAGAATATTTTGTGCATTTTGAGCATTTTTTGTAATTTTTTGAAAAATCTAGAAAATTGGTCTTTGCAGAAGTGTCGCGCAGTGACACAACACTTTTCCTCAGAGCATCGAAATGAGGAATTTTTTACATGTATGGATGAATTTAGACCTATAATTTATATATATAGTCCAAGATTGGCATTTCACCCTCCATTTTTGAAGAAAAATCTAAAAAATAGCCTCTTTTTCATGCTTCTGCTACTCATTTTACTTATGCATGATGCTTCTGGAGAAAGGTTTGGAGAATGAGTTTTTGAAGGCCTTCTAGGGTGTATTTTCTCAATTTCAAGGATGGAATGGACAAAGGACACACACAGATACCTAGAAAAACCTTCATATTTGTAGATGGATGCCTTAAGGTCAACCATATTCACCTTCAAAGTGGTGTGATACTTTTTCTAGGAGGCGTGACACTTCTACTAATTGGCGTGATGCTTCTGTCTTGGATTCCTTTTGGACAGTTGTCAAGCCAAAAAAGTCTCAAATTTGTGGTGCAACTGTCCTATGAGGTGTATTTTGGATAGAAGAGTTTTCTTTTTTTGCCTCTCATTGTGGAGGAATCATGTAATTAATCAAGGAGACATACACTCCTAGTTATTAGCTAAATTTGGGGGGACTTTTTCTAACTTCCCTAGATTCTAGGTAATGAATCATAGAGTGAATTTATGATGTATTTTGGATTAGGTTTTGAACCAATGAGGTGTCATGACTTCTATTTTCTATACGTAGTCCAAATCAAGTCATTTTATAGGTTAGATAGTTGTTATTTGTAGGGTGGGGCTTTTGTACACACTTTTCCAGTGAAATCAAAGATATGTTGTAGCTATAATCTTGGGACTCTAGTGGTATGCTTATGAGCATAGTTTTTTCTTAGTAACCTCATCGATTTTAATGTTATGTTTTATTTCCATGACATGTATGCTTCTATATTTGGATCTTATGAGTCTATGAACAAAAATCTTGCTTTTCATGCTTAGTTTTATAAGATTTTCATTAATGTGTTTCTACTCTTCTGATGAATGAATTCATGTAACATACTCATTCTGACTCTCTCTCTCTCTCTCTCTCTCTCTCTCTCTCTCTTTTCAAACCCTATACACAATGAAGATCAAAGTATGTTATTAATTATACCTACCTGGCCTCATCTTCATTTCTATAGCTATACCTTTGAAATCAGACCTAAAACCTAGACCTAGTTCCTTTACTGTCATTCCTATCCAACAAAAATTCAAAACAAACAATACACTAATTCACTGATATTTATAAATAGCATAAGATCATTATACCTACAATTACCTAATTGAATTTAAAAGTTACATTGAGAGAGCCCTCTTTGGTTTTGGTAGGGCTAGCTACCATACCTAAAGATTGGTTTGAGGTTACCTCCTTCAGTTCCCATCTCAGCCTTGGGAAATGGGGGTAGTGATAACATTACACACATAATATGGTAATTTCTTGATGAAAGATAAATATAATAAATAATTAAAGAAGGCAACATAATGACAAGTAATTATCAAGATCGAAGAATCAAACTCTAATATATATCTACATTGGTTCTTCAACACGCCGAGAAAACAATTATCAGAGCATGACAAGGTATAGAAATTTGAATTAGGGAGAGAAAGAGAGAGTTACACTTAGATATGAGAGAATACTTAGTGAGAGTTACAAATAAAATTATATGAGGGAGTTACAAGTGCATTTAATGAGGAGGAGTTACAATTTTTCCATACATTGAATTAGTGAGGGAGAGTGACATTCTCTTAAGTGTGGAGTTCCTCTTTTATTCCATGAGAGAAGTTCAATTTTCCAAGTAAGAGATTCCCAATTTAATATACTTATTTAATGAGAGAATTCCTTTTTATTTATCCATTAAATGTGAATGAATTTATACTACTTTACAAATAATAAGTATGTAAGGATAAAAATACTAATTCTTGACTTGTATAATCACGATTGATTTGATTTTAAAGTGGATTCCATATGTTGAGATCAACCTTGATCATTAAGGCATGAATTTCTATTTTTGGAAAGTCACTTCCAAATTGAGATGTGACTTACTATTTTTGGAAATTGATATTAGAATTGTTAGAAATGAAATTTTATTATAGGTAGTTCAAACAAAACTAAAAGATATGATTTATTCTAGGAGAAATTCATCCCCGAGTTGTCAAATTTTAACAGAAGGCATATAAGTAGAAGCTCAGGCAAATTAATCCTCAATTACTCCTGTAAATTGAAAAGGAGGTCAAGAAATTGTTACAGGCTAAGATAAATATTCCTTTGTAGTTCTCAGACTGGGTAGAAAATGTGAAAATTTCTGAATACAATATTAAAGAAACCCTACTATAGTATCTTGATTTACTTCTCCTACTTGTGATTTAATTATACAAGTTATTTTCAGAAATATTCAGAAAATAACGAAGTAAACACAACTATTAGCCTACACATATATAGATCATTTACTGAAGAATATCACACATGTAACAAAGGACACACATGATTTTTCATATAAATGTCCCCGAAAAACCCAATGCGGGAAAACCGGTGCAAAAACTCTATGGGGTTTTATTATTATGTAGAATTTGAATACAACATTCTGGGCACCTGAAATGGTTTTCCCTACAGAGAAATTACACAACAATTGTACCTTGTCACTCGGAGACTGAAAATATGGCCAAATCAATCCTCTATGGTGAGTTACAAATTTGAGCCCTTTCTGGACGACTAGAACCCTAGTGCTGCTCCTCCAGCCTCTATGTCAGCCTCTACTGGCCAGTGTACCCACTACGTCACCCTAACTAGGCATGCGCTACCTTTGTGCTTCCCTGGATAGGCCTATGTCACCCTAGCTGGGTCTCTGCTTCCCCTGCACTACCCTGGCTGGGCCCTCGTGACCTTGAGTGGGCCTATGCTACCTCTGCATAGTTCTTTGCGTGGTCCTGGCTAGACTTCATCCCTCTGGATGGCCTCTACACCGCATGGTACGATGCTGCCTCTCTGTTGTTATATTATCAACCTTGGATTAGATCATCCCTTGATGATCTCTGCCCCTTAGTGCACTGCAAACTTACTTCAAAATTCTCAACAAACCCCACCCAAAATTTCATCTTATCTTCAATGTTGCTACTCTCTTTGTGTGTCCTCCAATTGACCCCAAGACTTTCCTTTATAATTTTTTCGTTGGAAAATAAACGACTGTGATCTAAACTATAATCAATGGCTAATATTAGAAGAAGCTTGATCCACATTAATTATAATGTTCTCATCACATGTGTAAATTAATTCACTTTAATTTTTTAGTTTCCCTAAGTTAGACTCAGGGTCCTCATTAAAAAAATTGATTATTTGAATATCTTTTACACCACACGAAATTTGTCCTAACACTTTCTCGGTCTTGGAGATCTCATGTGTCCCATATCCTCCACAAATTTTTAGATCTAGAGCACATCCGATGCTCCCAAAAATCAACACATCCTCTTAGCGAGGAATGTGCTCTAGCAACACTTCACCACTGAAAAATCACCCTGATCCTAAGCATCGTTCCCCTAAACTACTGATTCTTGGCCTGCTGCCCTCCATACACTGCACTGCTACTTACTATATTGCTTCTCATGACTCTGCCACAATCACTACCACATATGTACTACAGATCCCTCTAAAATTACTGCATCATGCTTCCTGTAGCACTGCCACTGCTAACTTTTGCACTGCAAATCAGTTGCTGAGAAGTAAGAAACTGAAAGACCATCACCCAATCAACTGACATACAAGTTAGTCTGGATGCATATCATCACTAAATCACCTTCTGCTGTTGCTCCGCGATGTCCCTCTAGAGCCTCTACGTTGTTGCTGCTCTGCACTGTGTAAGCACTGCCCCTTTGCGCTGCTGAAGTCCCATCAAACTCTATGTTGTTGCTACTACTGCACTGCGCTGCTCCACTCTTCAACGTCCAAGCTCTGTCTTTGCTTCTCCATGAAATTTTGCACCCACTGACTCTAGTCATCCTGCTACTATCTTAAGGCTCCCATATCTCGTATGTGATCCAAGATTTTGGACACCTCAAGGATCCAACCTTACCATATGTAGCTTCTCTATAGATCTATATCACCTCACATCCTCATTCATGTGCACTCATGACCACACCATCTTCACTGCCATCATCCCCTTTCACTGTTGCTACCTTAGAATCATATGCTTCCTTGTCCTTCTGTTGTAGAGGTAAATCCCCTCTGCGGACAGAGGCGATCCCTACTAGCCCAGATCGGGTCTAGAAACAATCATATCATGCTAAGGTGCAAGTTCCTAATTGCAATAAACCAAATGGAGAAGAAGGATTACCTTGAATCCAACGCTATTTTTTGTAGAGAAGATAGCACTCCCGTTCCATTGCTCCAGCAGATCACAATCCTCCCGCTTGCCACAATCGGACACCTGCACACATAAGAAACACGACAAACACAAGCGTAAAACCAAATATATGCAATTATGTATAAGTTAGAGAGGACACAACTCATGATCATAATGAAAAATATGAGTGGAACCATAACCAATAGTCGCTTATCATTAATTCATACAAAGGAAAATACAACCTGGCTCTGATGCTGGATCTTCCTTTGGCAGGTCGTAAGTGGAATACGTCTCGGTAAAGCTTGTCGGGAATGGGACAAGCCTCTCTCTTCGATCGTCAATCTCCTTGCTACTGAATTGGCTCTATGAGGACTATCAAGTCTCTTGCAGCATTCTTTAGGCTATGAAGGCTCTTGGAGACTAGCTAGCAAAGGGAAATGGCAAGCTTATATAGATGGTGGAAGGGGAGTTGGGATCCCTACAATCATGGGATTGGCCCTATCCTCAAAGAAGCTTCCATGAGAGGTGGAAAAATACTTCCTCTACATGGAGAACCGGAGCCAAACATCCCAACTCAATTTAGAGTCCAGTTTAGGAGTTGGTTGGAGTCAATATTCTGCCATTTATTTTTAAAAAACACTCTTTATTAAGCCTGGCGTGAGTGCGACTCTGAGATAGAGTGCCAGTTGGCGCGGGTATAACACTGACGAGTCGTGCCAAGGATAAAAAGGCTATTTTTAGGGTTTTTCACAAGGAGTTGTCTTCAGGGGAATGAAAGTCCATGTTTAGGGAAATGCCATGAAGGTGTTTTCAGATCATGTCACTGCTCACAGGTCACAGAATAAGCCCTCCAATGTGCGGGACAGGGAATTGCAGGGACGGTGACAAATTGCTGTGTAACAGATGCCCCCTAAAGCATGAGACCCAAAAGAGAGAGAGGGGTGAAATTCTTTACGAGAACGTGTCCAACTGAAAACACTGCCGTTGGAAAACCTGTGTAGAGAAGTACAACTAATATCTCAAATACATGAGATATGTGGTATGAGAGCAGCCATCCATAACAGAGTATACAATAATCCAGATCCAAGGTATGGACGTAGCCATCCAGTGAGGATCGATAAATAGACTCAGGTATGGTCGCAGCCATCCAATGAATGAGTCATGTAACTGATCATAATAATCCACAAAATCGTAGCCTGGATTTCAACAGACAAAATCCAGGGTCTTGCGCTCCATCTCGACCCGAACAAAGTACAAGTTCAAGCATGCGAGTAAATGAGCTGGAGTCGAGCATGCTAGAACATCGCCTGATTACCAGCCAATGGTGAAAGCTGTTAACAGACGTGAGAGGTACCACCAATAATGACAATGGACCTCAAGGTACTATAGGTACAATCTACGGCATGTGAATCAGTGAGTTGGTGTCGAACACCCATAGAATGACTCGATCGGAGGCCAATAATGAAAACCTCACGTCGAACGCGAAGAACCTGCCATTAAGGCATGCAGGCTCCAAGGTACTAGAAGGGAGTCTCTAGATCAGCTTCCCGGATAATGAGCTGAAGTCGATAGGAAGTGACCTTGATCGAAGGTGGGCCATAGTGTCTCCCACATCATCGACGCAAGACAAAGGAACATAATGTCTTTGTGAATCAGGATCAGATGAGAATCAGAGGAAGGTTGAGACTTTTGTAGAGGTCAACTTCTCTTGAACATATCGGCGACACGATAGTGGATTTGGAAGTATTTGAAATCAACAGATTAGGGGTCATGATGACGAGGCAAAGAGCAGATGAGAGGTCAAAAGGGATTACCCAAACCCATGGAGGCAAATAGATAATGAGGTGAGATGTCCCGAACCCGACATAAATGTAGACAAGTGCCATGTTCAAGAGCGACATAATGCTGACACGACAACAATTTTGGTTCCATTTTTCCCCACCATTTCTGGCGAGTACCCCAATTATTTTTGAAAACAAGCTTAAAGGGGATAGCATATGCTTGTAATATAACTCCATCCTTCAGGCGAATCCATCCTAGTACATTTAACGAGCCCTAGGAAGGAGAAACTTGAATATCATCATTACGACTGAATCCGATGTCATCAGGGTTTAACGAGTCTGACAAAGGAATAACTCGGTGTCTTTTCATGTTTAGAGAGTTTGAAAAGACAACATAAAAGTAAAATCCAACGGTCCCTTTTCGTAAATAGTTCCTCAGACCCGAAAAGGTAGAAAACTATGTCTGAGAAAACCTCCTAGTCGCGATAGGCTAGGATATTCCTTTTTCATACGTAATCTATCCCAGCCCGAAAAAGGGATAAACGTATACTGGGTAGATGTCGTTTCGTGGCCACTTTAATGAGATCGAAACGACAAGCGACTCGACAATATTTTCATTTTTAGAGAGTTAGAAAAGAGCTGAAAGTTGACTCCTCCTGGAGGAATGAGTGGTACAAAGGGTAGCAACTGGTTCCGGTAATGGTGGAATTTCTCAAAAGAAGATAAAGGTCAAGCGGCTGGCTAACAAGACCACTCATTGCAGTGGTTCCTCAGGAACGGGTGAAACAACCAAGTGAAGGCATATGATCGGCCAAGCAGATGGTGACGATGGAGTGAGAAAACCAAGGCTCATCTGGCAAAGACAGGCTGATAAGATGGCAATCACAAGAGGTAAAATGGGAAAGGTTTCATTTTTACACAAGCTTGAAATCAAGAAACTTTGCTTGAAGTTGGTTTCATTTTTACACAAGCTTGAAACAAAGATAAACTATGCTTGAAACTGGTTTCATTTTTACACAAGCTTGAAACGGAAACAAACTATGCTTGAAAAAGTAAGCATGCCCCCAACATGGTGACTCAATTTGAGGTACATGCCCCCCAAGCTTCAGTCCATGCACCTGAGTAAACAGATGGAGGGAGTGAAGGTTCAAGTTACGAGATCTAAGAAAGACTCGACTGGGATTTTACGAGATCTGATCAAAGACTCGAATTGAAAAAAAACATGTTTCATTATTTTAACAAGGTTGACAAATTAAAAGAACTATCCTCAGGACACCTTGTTTCATTTTTTAAGGAGCTTGACAAAAGACAAGGAAACGAACTCTGCTCCAATGACCTCATCATAATGAACAAGAAGTCATTGCTTCCAAAATTTCTACACCGGATGGCAGAACAACATCTCGGAAATCAGGACCCAATGCCCCCAGCACACGATGTACAACAAAACTATCACTGAGTACAGGCACAGGGTAGGTAGCCACATAGTTGACCTGCGGTGGGGAAGATACAACAGGTGGATAAAAACCAGGAAGGGATGATGGCGGGCCAGCTGCCACATCAGGACCAAAGAACGAAAGCTGATTAATGGTCACGATTCGTCCTTCATGTGGAAAATAGACCACACGAAAAAGGGAAGAGACAAGCACTCCCATGGCATAGGTGTAATCACGCCCTAAAAGTAGATTGAAATCCAAGGGACCTGGAACAACCATCACGTCCATATGGACAGTTTTACCTCCCAAAGTAACAGGTAACCTTGGAAGGATCCCTAACGGTTGACTCATTCTTTTGTTAAATGCCAACAAATGCGTAATAGGCACAAGTGGCGGTGAACCGAAAGCTTGCCAAGTAGTTGAGGATAGAACACTAACATACGCACCTTCGTCTATAATGGTGCTGGGTACGACCAGAAAAAAAGCCTGTACTGTGATCTCGAAAGGCACATAAGACAGAAGGCAGTATCCTGCAAATCGACTCCAGTCAAAGGAAGTGACCAAACTACTCGGAGGGGCTACCATTGAACTGAGATGGTCTTCCCTTGGTGTTACGGAAGAATAAGGAGCATCCTCCATGACCTCCATCTCGAAGGTAGGAGGAGTATCCTCCGGGACCTCCATCACGGGAGGCGGAGGAGCAGCTTCTTGAGGTATAGGGATAGGAGAATCTTTCTCCAAGTCCGAAGAATCTGAAGAAACCAGCAGAACATGAGGGATGTGAGATCCACTCTCCACGGAAAAGACCTGGTGCACCACAGACGGGGCTAGTTCAACCGATCCCATGACCAATGGTTGGTCGGGAACGGATTCCTGAATTTGAATTTCCGGGGGAGTGGGATTGACCAAGGATGACTCTTGACCAATCGTAGGATCAACTGGTGGAGGACTTAAAAAAATCCATTTATAACCAACCGGGAGGCATGGTGTAAGAACAGCTGAGTTGTCCAAAACTCACTTGGCTTCATCGATATACGGACAAAGGTGAATGGCATGGTGCCCTTCACACAACTTACAGGGATTGGTAATCTTACCCTGCTTCTTAGGAGCCTTACTGGCACTAGCTGAAGACGTGCGCCCAACCTGACTCCCGGAAGCCAAAGGCAACAGCGGGCGACCATTGGACCATACTTCGAGCACCTTGGGAATGCCAGGGAAATCTCGAAGAAGATGGTTCCTTGTGCACAACATGTAGGGGAACTTGACTTTCCGTGGAGGGTCAGAAGGTTCATTAATGGAAGGATTCATAGGCACAATAGCAGCAGAGCTAGCCTCTCCTTTATCTGACATCTTCTTCTTTGTCTTCTTCTTCTTCTTCTTAGCAACCTGGTTACTCAAATCCAGACTTTCACCAGGCAAAGTAGAAGAGGAGGACGCAGAAACAGGCGAAGAAGGGGAGAGGTCCACCTTGGAATCAACATGACATTGTTCAGGTGGAGGAACTGATTGACCAGTAGTTGAGACATTCGGGACCACAGAGGTTGAGAACAACCAAACAGGAAATCCAACAGTTAACCCAGGAAGGGACAATGTTGCCATATAAGGAGCACCAACATTTCCAAAAGGAGGAAAATGACCAGGATTCCCATCAGAGGGGATTCCTTGGTTGGTGAACTCTAGAAAAGTTTCCATCAACAACTCAAAACCGCACACGGGCTAAAAACCAAGGCACACAATCAAACAACTAACAAGCAAATTATAATAGGGTGTGTGATCGCAGGTGATTTATTTTACCACATTGAGACTTAGAAACTTCACCGTTTCATGTTTTAAGAGTGGAGAAACGGATGAAAGATGACTCTATCTCTTTCAGTTTTGAAGCAAGCATGAAAGGACAAGCGCTTGGTGATCTTTTCAAATTTAAGGAGTCAGATAAGATCAAAATGACTACTTAGGAATGCTAGGAAAAGGGTGTACCAAGTAACCGTGAACTGCAATATACACCTTGGTTTCAAAATGAAGGAGAAATCAACCAAGGACTTAACGTACGTGCAGGCAATCTACCCGAATGCTGTGTCTGGTGTATCACGGGTATAGGGCGGCAGACTCGGCTTCCTATGGATAAAGGATAGAAACCTAGTGGGGCTCCCTTTATATACTCGACGGTATGGGGAGCACAAGTCCGTACTAGTGCTGTCTAAAGCCAAGAGGCGAACGACAACTACTAGGTTTAATGACGCCGGAACACGTCTCTAGCCTAGACCCCTAAATGTTTCATTAATGTTTCAATGTTGCCTTAAGGTAAATTGAATAAATTTTAATGTTTATCTTCAATTATGTTTCAGTTTTTAGGCCCTAGCGAGTGTTATGTCTCAAAATATCCTATATGCAGCTATATGATAAAAGAAATCTTTCAATTCGATGAATGCTATCTAGTTAAGGGAAGAACTTCAAACAATGATGCAACAAACAACAATATTGAAAACGAAATTTTCCAAACTAGATGACTTTCACTATCCAAAATTAATTTCAAACATTCAACAATGCGAATAATGCAATGTAATCTATGCAAAATCCTCTTTTTTGAAAAATATGCATTTGTAATCTACGCACAATTTCCTTTTTCTTTCAAATAATAAGAATGCACTCAATGCATTTTTCGATGAAATGATAATCTACTTAATGCATGCTTTTAATGAAAGAGAATGCACTCAATGCGATTGTTAGCTTTCAATCATTAAACAATGTGATCTAAGCTCAATGATGAATCTCAAAAAATACTTTTCAATGCAATGTGATCTAATGCATTTTAACGAAAAGAAAACTATGAGACGAAAAATAAAAGAACACAAATTTCATTAATGAAGGATGAATGCAAAAGAGATGTAAACAAACACTAAGAATGCAATCGTTTTTTCAAACACTTTGTCACGAAATCCATCAAAAGGCGACAAGACATATGAGGTCAAACACAAAGAGGACTTCCAAAGCAAGAGATCAAAATAAGGCATTCATTCCCTTTTACATCAAACAATCATGGAAATAAGACATTTCAAACAATGAGCAATGTATTCTATGCTCATACAGTGAAAAGACTGGAAGGGAAGGACAAACTGGTGAAGGATTAGGGAAAAAATCTCAATTTTCACACACCCTAAAATTGGCACGACTTTGTCACTGATAACTAGCGCCAATTGGCGCAACTTTTTCACTGACAACTAGCGCCAATGGAAAATTAGCGCGGGTTGCTAACTGAATTTCTCCCAACCAAGACCAGACTCACCACTTCAAGCAGAATCTCCAAGACTCAAATGAACCATGTAATCTAGGCTCAAAGCGAGGCAAAGAGGAATTCGAATGAAGAAGAAGCCAATCACTCAAATAACACAATAAAATGATAGACAACCACCAAACGAATGCATAGAAGAAATCACAAGGTTGACTGAACAGATAGAAACCAAAAAATCCCACGGGAGGCTCGACACACTATAGCACCTAGATGCCCTAGGGCTAGAATGTAGAATTGATAGAAACGGGCAAACAACCAAAGGATGAAGGTCACAGTC
The DNA here is from genome assembly GCA_034641835.2 of Pinus albicaulis. NCBI lineage: Eukaryota > Viridiplantae > Streptophyta > Pinopsida > Pinales > Pinaceae > Pinus > Pinus albicaulis. The sequence continues at coordinate 1,021,677,051 of CM076578.1, forward strand.
AGTCAAACAAGGCTCCAGAACACTCAGGAAGTCGAAACAATGAAACCAAAATCACAGATCAAGCTCAGAAAGCTTAGAACAGAGCAAACCCTAGCACCTTTCAGGATTGGCGCGACTGTCAGGCTGAAACTAGCGCCATGACAGGATTGGCACGGGTAGTAAACTGGCAACTAGCACCAATTGGCGCGATTGCCAGGCTAATAAGCGCGCCAGTCAAGTTTGATATGTAAAAAAAAAAAAAAAAAAAAGAAATCCAAGAAGCAGACTAGTTATGTTGAAGTTGAAACCAAAAGCCAAAACACAAAAAGAGACAGCCAAAAGAGCTGATCAAGCAAACAAAGTCAAGAATCGATCGAAAGACAAGACAATACTCCAAGTGTTTAGTTCATAAACTAGACCAGAGATTGACTGAAGCAACATTCATCTACTTTCGCTAATGCAGAGCAAGAGCGTTTCGAAGGCTATCTAGCTAACTTCAGGCTCTGTCTGTAGTTTATAAAGAAAACAAGAAGCTAAGTCCCCAATGGAGTCGCCAATTTTTGTAGAGGTAAATCCCCTCTGTAGACAGAGGCGATCCCTACTAGCCCAGATCGGGTCTAGCAACAATCATATCACGCTAAGGTGCAAGTTCCTAATTGAAATAAACCAAATGGCGAAGAAGGCTTACCTTGAATCCAAAGCTGTTTTTTGTAGAGAAGATAACACTCCCGTTCCCTTGCTCCAGTAGATCACAATCCTCCTGCTTGCCGCGATCGGACACCTGCACACACAAGAAACACGACAAACACAAGCGTAAAACCCAATATATGCAATTATGTATCAGTTAGAGAGGACACAACTCATGATCATAATGAACAATATGAGTGGAACCATAGCCAATAATTTCTTATCATTAATTCATACAAAGGAAAATACAACCTGGCTCTGACGCTGGATCTTCCTTTGGCGGGTCGTCAGTGGAATACGTCTTGGTAAAGCTTGTCAGGAATGGGACAAGCCTCTCTCTTCGATCGTCAATCTCCTTGCTACTGATTTGGCTCTATGAGGACTATCAAGGCTCTTGCAGCATTCTTTAGGCTATGAAAGCTCTTGGAGACTAGCTTGCAAAGGGAAATGGCAAGCTTATATAGATGGTAGAAGGGGAGTTGGGATCCCTACAATCATGGGATTGGCCCTATCCTCAAGGAAGCTTCCATGAGAGGTGGAAAACTACTTCCTCTACATGGAGAACCTGAGCCAAACGTCCCAACTCAATTTAGAGTCTAGTTCAAGAGTTGGTTGGAGTCAATCTTCCACCATTTATTTTTAAAAAACACTCTTTATTAAGCCTGGCGCGAGTTCGACTCTGAGACAGAGTGCTAGTTGGCGCGCCCTCTTTGGATGATTTCCCCCATTTGCGCGGGTATAACACTGACGAGTCGCGCCAAGGATAAAAAGGCTATTTTTAGGGTTTTTCACAAGGAGTTGTCTTTAGGGGAATGAAAGTTCATGTTTAGGGAAATTCCATGAAGGTGTTTTCAGATAATGTCACTGCTCACAGATCACGGAATAAGCCCTCGAATGTGCGGGACGGGGAATTGCAGGGAAGGTGACAAATTGCTGTGTAACACCTTCTGCTCAGGACAAGTGCTAGCAAAGTGTCCAAGTTCACCACATCTGAAGCAATGGACTTTGGAGAGGTCCTTGTTCTTCTTCCCTTGCAGCCTTGTCTCTTACATGCTAGGGTTTCATATTCATCCTCCTATTTCTTTATCCAGACTCCTCCACTACAGTTTTTATTCTTAGTTATCCTCCTGATTTCCTCCCGACGAAGGATTTCCCACATGTCCACCCAGGATGGTAGCATTGCTCTGCCCATGATGCTTTACACAAATGTCTCCCATTCGTCGCTGACTGAATTCAAGGCAGAACTCACCATGAGCCCTTCCTCTAGAGTTTACCTCATTGAAATCAACTACTCTCGGATTGTCTATAGTCTAAGGAGGAAGGGGTCAATTTCCTGTCCCTTCTACATCTAGAACAACTGCATTTGATTCTCCAGAACCATCTTCCTCTGGACGGAGCTTCCCTGATACATTATGTTTAATTTTGTCCAAATATTATTTCGCGTGTTCTTCCCAACAATATGTGGGACCACATGATCTTTTACTCCATCCATGATCAAGCACTTAGCTCGTGCCCGATCCTCGTTGAACTTCTTCAGAGGATCTGCATCACTTGGAAAAACTAGAATATTTTATGTTACACCAATTTTCGGTCATCTCACCTGTTACTATTAGATGGACTAAAGTACACCATGTAAGACCAATTTTACCACAGTAAAATTTCTTTCACTGTGAGAAATGATTTAATAACCCATAGTTTATTAAATTATTTCTGGTCTAAACAGGAAACCCCATGAGGAATAATTAAATAAATCTTTATTTGTTTGATTTTCCTCTAGGGATAATTAACTAAACCATTTTTTATTTAATATTCTTGGTCATATTTAACCCAAAAGAGGAGAATTATTTAGATAAATAATTATTTATCTTATTATTTTCTAGGAATAATTATTTAAATCATTATTTAATAATATTCCTTGTTGAATTTGACTAAATCATTTCTAAATAATTGAATAAAAGATTATTTATTTAATTATTCCTTAACCTCATCCTTGAAATAATAAATAAACCATTTATTTATTTCTATTTTTAAATAAAGGGATTTAACCAATTATAAATTCCTTTTCCCTCCACCCAAAATAATAAAATATTCCAAGTAAGTTGGATCTAGATTTGGTTAATAATATTTTAAGTATGCACCAATATCTAGACTAACTCAATATTTTGTTATAAATAGAAGGGTTTTCCATTCATTGACTACCTTTTGTCACCTTTTGATCAAATTTTGATCTATGCTTTTGGTCTGACTTTGATCCTCCATCATTGTCATATTTTTTCTACTTTTTCTTGTGAGCTCCCTTTGAGTTCCATTTTGTCTGGGTTTTTTGCACTATCAAGAGAGAGATATATTGGATCTGAAGAGCTGAGGACATAAAAGAACCCATTCCATTGAGGGGGTCTGGTAACATATTTCTGTGTTCCCTTCCTAGGTTTCATAATACAAAAAATTCTTTATAAATTATTGTCTTGTCTATTGGATGTATGGAGCAACTCTTGTTTATTTTTGTTGTTTAATGTATTTAAATGCATAGATCTGGATTTTTGTAGCATTTATTCTGATCACCCACTGTAGATCTAAGGAAATTGACAGCCACATTTGATGTCAGGGTTGTTTGTTATGCACAACTAAAGTGAGCTTTTTTTGTACGCTTGCGATTAGAATTCACACTAACAACTGGCAAATCCACAAGGGTTTTTTATTACGATCACTGTCGTTTTTCAGTTCCCTGCATGAACAGCTGCTTCAACCCCTAGGGTTTTTCTTCAGATTCTTATTTTTCATTCCTTGATGTTGTTTTAAACCTTTTTTACCCTAAAACAGTAAAATTCTAACTTCTATGTGTTTCTGGGCCATTTACACAGGTAACAGGTATCGATCACGCCGGAAGTGCAGGTCGAAATTTTTGGCCCAAAACCTAGGACCTCAACTCTTAGGTAGTGGATACTTGCCCAAAAAATGCGACCTCAACAAAAAACATGTCAAAACCTGCGACTTGTACTTTATTGCAGGATCTTTTTTGAAATTTTCAGGGTTTTCCGAGGGCACTATTGAGGGTTGTCTGACCTCCCTATTTACCCATATTAGAGCTATAATTGCTTAGTTTTTCTTTTTGAAGTAGTAACCAAGCCCCTTAGGGCTTCAGTACACTTCCACCTTTTTAGGAGGAGTTTAGCTGAAGCAGGGCTTCTAATATTTCAGTGTTTTTCAGCCATTTTTTTTCATATTTGAATATGTCTTTTTGGATCCATTCCAGATCGGTTATTTGTCCATCCAAAGAACCTATTTTCAGTTTTTTTTGGTCCTCGCCTTAGGTTCCCCTACGTTTCCTTTTAGGTTGTAGCCTTTCGCAACCTATTTTTCAACATTTTCCCCTCTAGTTTCTTGTTGTTTTTTGCACCTATTTTCAATAGATCTGACCTTTAGATCCCTGTCGCTTTTCACCTTAGATCTATTGGCCATATTGTGTGTTTTGAGTAGATTGCACCCACCCTTAAAACTATTTGTTGGGAATCCCTTCTTTTTGGGTTTAAATTTATGCATCTTTAGCTGTTTATTTCACTGTCACTTTCAGTTTCATTTACAGTCGCTTTCAGTTTTATTTACAGTTATACAACATATTTTTTCTTTTTTTTTTCTATACACACATCTAGGTTTAATTAAAATCAATACACTTATCACACACACGCACACCTAAAGCGAAGAGCACCTGGTTTACACCGCCAGGCCAAGACTAAAACATTGTAATTAATTAATCTGCACTTCCTTGCCCTTGTTTACCTCTATTCCTCATTGGGTTCAGTGTATATTTTCCATTATTGTGCCCCTAAGGTGTTTATCTTGGAGACTCCAAGGCCATAATCCTTATTTTTCGTTAGGAATATTTACTTCACCACGTAGGGTCCGAGTTAGTCCTCGGCCGAGTTCCCATTCCGACTCTGATTCTTGTTCATTGGGTTCCCCTTCTGTTTCTATCGCCAGTTCTACTCCACCTTTCACCTTCATCATGTATGATGTAGGACCTACTGGTGGTGGTGGCCCCGACTCTAATGCTGGAACTGCTACTAGTGGAGCCACAACATGAATGATTCCGACTGCTCCCTTTCTTCCTTATATGGCAGGCTTAAGCCTTCCCAAGTTAAGCCAATTGATTAATGACCCTATACATCATGATCCAGGTTGGCCTGCTATGCCAACCAAGCTTCCTTCATACATCCCTAAGTTTTAAGAAAATACTGGAGAGGATCCTATAAAACATGTTCGTTCTTTCCACATGTGGTGTTCGTCCAACTCTATCACTAATGACTCTGCCCATCTTTGGTTATTCCAGCATATGCTTACTAGATAAGCTTCCAAGTGGTATGTTGACCAGGCTGCTGCCTCTCATGCCACTTTTGCAACTCTTGCAAAAGCATTTTTTTCCCACTTCTAGCTTCCCCTTCGCTATGCCACCGGTATCGAAATTTTGACTGCTTTCCGTCAAACTTCTGCGACTCGCCTATCTGACCATGTTCAAGAATGGCACAGAAGGAAGAGCTTATGTCGAGCTCCATTTTTCAAAGACCGTGTCTACAAGGACTAGTTTCTCAAATCCCTTTTTCCCTCTATTGGTAAAGATGTCACAGCTCACTTTCCTTAGACTGAGGAAGAATCTGTCCAAGTTGCGTTGAAATATGACTTGATCTATGCACAATTTGGTTATGTTTATACCCTGTTACCTGATCTCCCTAGACCTATGGGTGCCAACGCACTGGGGGCATCTCATGCCATGAACAATATCGTTGGATCCCTTTCACATTTGTACACTCATCCTCCTATGGGTTATGGTTTCCCTCATGGAGGGGCCAAATCCTGTAGCACTTTTCCCCCTCCCAGAACATGTATCCAGGACATGACATGCCTCATGCATTTTCCCTACTGCATCCTCTAATGCTAGGGCCTGATTTTTCCCAACCTGTTTACCCAAATGTTGCTCAACCTCCTTACTATTCATATCCACAACTCGATGCTCCAACTCCTCCAGCACAAGGACCTCCACCCCCCATGCCTTCTCAAGCTCCACAGCAGTAGCCACCCCCCCCTTAGGGTCAGGTGTATGCGTAAAAGAGTTTGACTAATCCTCCCACTTCAAAAAGAAGAGGAAAGGCAACCAGGACCAATTCACCCTAGGTAGTCCAAGAAACAATACCCAAGGGAATATATCTAACACTGCAACCCAGCAACAGGGCGATTAACCCAAGTATAAAATGCCTCTTCGTACAAATAAGCATTATTATTGTTGTGGTGTCTATGGTCACTATACCCATGATTTTCCCCTTTTACCTCAGATGAATCAATTGTGGGAAGCTTAAGCAACATCTTGAGGACAACAAGCCTCTACTTCTGTTCCTCCTAATGTTTCACCTACTCAACCGGTTGTGTTTACCAACCCTTTCCCTCAGCAAGGATATGTGGTTTCCCAACCCCCTAAAGGTCAGGCGACCACTCAAACTTCCCCATCTGGTACCTATTATTACCAGATCCTTATGATGAACTCTGACCAAGCCAATACAACCAATCTCAGCCTCCAGACTTGGTCATTCCAGTACACCAAGCCTCCCACTACATTTTCAACCTAGCCCAGTCTTCAAATCCCAGAGAGCCAATTTTGACACCCAATGGTCCTTTAAATATCCCTGAGCCTAAGGCAGAGGTACATACCAAGATCCCCAAAGGACCGTTATGCCGAAACGCTACTTCTGGTAAAGCTGCTGACACCTACAATATAGTAGATGACTTGGTGTAATAACTTAACACCATGTCAACGCTGGAAGTCTTCCAGTCGTGCCCTTCACAACTTAAAGCTCTAATAACTGCTATGGTAAATGTGGATCCTTAATATGATTGCTTTATTGTCTTCAATGTTGAAAAGTCAAAGCATCCACCCCTACTTGCATCCATCACTTTCCAAATACCTATCAAGTTCTGTAATGCCAACATCTCCCAATCTATCATTGGCGAGGGGGAATCCACTTGCGTGATGTCTGCTTTGGTTTGGAAAAATATTTGATCGCCTGAGTTAGACCCTTCCACTATCACCCTTTGTGCATGGGATGGACACTCTTCCCAGCCGCTTGGCATGTTTCATAATTGTCCTATTACTCTTACAGGTAAAACTGTTTGTGTTGACATTGAAGTCATTGATGCCCCCTTAGACTAAAAAATTATATTGGGTCATAGCTACATTTATTATATGTATTTTATCCTATCTGTGGTTCACCGTAAGATGCTTTCCTCACAATGGAAATCTTGTCACTATCGATCAACTGACATATTACGAACCGAAGTATTAGACCTCTACAGAGTCCCTTATTTCTTCGCTGGCCAATAAAAAAATAGCCAAACCTCTGACCAGTGTCTAACCCAGGGACTATAAAGATTCCTATTTCCTTGGTTAATTCCCTGGTCTCCCCCCTCTTATCTCCGACCCTAGCTTGTTGAATGTTTGCATGATGCAATAGTCTATGTCTGACCTCAAACGGTCGGGTTCGACTAGTCAGCAGACTTGCCCTTTGCAACCTGCTCCTAGTACTTTGACTCAGCCTCTGGGACCTCCTCCTCAGGGCCCTTCATATGTAGCTAGTGTCCTTGATTCTATTTTTCCTCATGGAACAGTCCCCCCTAGCCTTAACCATTTGGGAGCTATTCCGTCTAGCCATTTCCCTCCGGTCAGATATCGTTTATAGCTCCCCCGTCCAGAGTATTTTCAGTACCTATTATGGCTACCTTGACCCTTCCCAACATGACACTGGGGATCCCAGTATGGTACATTTATCTCCCAGCCAATACCCCACCTGGTCATCTCAAAGCTTACGCTACTTTGACCCCGGTCTAACTATTCCCTATGACCCCTCCCTTTTCTTGTGTGCCTTAGCCACCTTAATAGGAATCTAATCCTATTTCAAAAGCCTTGGGTGAGGGGGGGAAAGCCCGAAAAAAGGAACCTAAGGACAAGGCTGCCCAGACAACACTGTTACACAACATTTTTTCACCATCCCTAAAATCCCTTGTCCTGTACATTGGAGGACTATTCCCGTGACATGTGAACAGTAAAATGTCCTGAAAACACCTTGATGGCATCCTTCTCCATAAGGAAAAGAATTCTTCTGAAGAAAATTTCCTCTAAAAAACCTTAAAAACCCATGTTTTGGCATTGGCGCGGGTAGCTGGTTCATCCCTCTGTGCCAATAGGGAAAATTTACACTAGTGGGCGTGCCAGCTGGCGCTCTATCCCTGTGTTGTGCTCGCGCCAAGCCTATTAAGGAATTTTTTTTAACAATAGAAGGCATAAGTTTGATTCTAACAACTTCAGAACAGATCATCAAAATGAGGTTGGGTTGTTTGCCTCCGGATCTCCCTGATTAGGAAGTGGTTTTATGTTTAGCCCTAAATACTGATTCACCCCCCCCCTTCTCAGTATTTTTTTCCCAACAATTGGTATCAGAGCAGGTCCTTCTGAAAAAGCTTAGCCGCTAGAAGGAAGATCAAGAAAGATGAGCAATCAAGATGGAATAGCATCTATCAGGCCTCCGCTCTTTAATGGAAACCATTTAATCTTCTGGAAAACAAGGATGAGATCCTATCTTCAGTCTCTGGGAGCAGAGGTATGGGCAATTTTTGAACAAGGATATCAATATCTAGCTGCAGTACCAACAGATCTGACGGAAAGAAATAATTATGAAACGAATGCAAAGGCAGTCAATGCTCTATTGGGAAGTCTAACTGAATCAAAATTTGTCAAAGTCATGCAGCTAAATACAACCAAGAAAATATGGGACAAAATCATTCTCAGTTATGAAGGTGATGCAAAGGTAAAAAGTGCTAAACTCCAAACTCTCAGAATTCAATATGAGAATCTAAAAATGGATAATGAAGAAAGCATTGCCAATTTCTTTTTACGACTTGATGATATTGTAAATCGTATGAGAAATTTGGGAGAAACAAAAACCGAATCCACCTTGGTTGAGAAAGTCTTAAGATCACTAACAACAAAATTTGAGTCAAAAGTTTCTGCCCTTGAAGAAAAGCAGGATCTTCAAAACCTTACTGTGGTGCAACTTCATGGCATACTAACTACATATGAAATGAGAAGAGGAGGACCTTCTGAAGTCAAAGAAGCAGTCTTTAGAACTTCTACAAAAGGGAAGGAAGTACAAAAAACTGAAGGATCAGGATATATCTTAGAAGAAGATGAGATAAACTTTGTAAAGAAACTTCAACTTGGCACAAGACGGTTCAGAGGTAAGCTTCCTTTCAAATGTTTTGATTGTGGAAGAGTTGGTCATTATGCTGCTAAGTGCCCTTATAAAGAAACACATAAAAAAGGGAAGGAAGTAGCAAAAAGGAATAAGAATAGTTTTAGCACTAGAAAGAGTTACTACACTCATGAAGATAGTGATGGGTTATCTGATAGTGAGGAAGAATGTGAACAAGATCTTAGACTTCTCATGGCATTTGAAAAAGAATCTAGAGAAGAAAAAGATACTTTTGTGGATGCTCTAGAAGACAGTGATTTTCTTGATGAAAACATTAAACTCAAGACTTGCTTAGAAGAAAGTAAAATATTCATAGAAAATCTGAAAAATCAGCTTGAAGAAAAAGAGAAACACAATGGGGAAAATTTACACTAGTGGGCGTGCCAGCTGACACTCTGTCCCTGTGTTGTGCCCATGCCAAGCCTATTAAGGAATGTTTTTTAACAATAGAAGGCGGAAGTTTGATTCTAACAACTTCAGAACAGATCATCAAAATGAGGTTGGGTTGTTTGCCTCCGGATCTCCCTGATTAGGAAGTGGTTTTCTATTTAGCCCTAAATACTAATTCACCCCCCCCTCTCAGTATTGTTTTCCCAACAATTGGTATCAGAGCAGGTCCTTCTGAAAAAGCTTAGCCACTAGAAGGAAGATCAAGCAAGATGAGCAATAAAGATGGAATAGCATCTATCAGGCCTCCACTCTTTAACGGAAACAATTTAATCTTCTGGAAAACAAGGATGAGATCCTATCTTCAGTCTCTGGGAGCAGAGGTATGGGAAATTGTTGAACAAGGATATCAATATCCAGCTGTAGTACCAATAGATCCGACGGAAAGAAAGAATTATGAAATGAATGCAAAGGCGGTCAATGCTCTATTGGGAAGTCTAACTGAATTAGAATTTGTCAAAGTCACGGAGCTAAATACAACCAAGACAATATGGGACAAAATCATTCTCAGTTATGAAGGTGATGCAAAGGTAAAAATTGCTAAACTCCAAACTCTCAGAATTCAATATGAGAATCTCAGAATAATTTTCGCTTCTAATAAACCCTTGGGTCAAAACCATTCACTTGCTAATGGTATTCCTGGATGGTATTTTCATTTACCACCCTTACGTACCTCTTTGAATTCTTTTTAATTTATTTATAAATATTTATAACATTGAACAGGATTTTAGGATTAAAGTTAACCCTTCGCATTTTAACACTTTCAAATAATATGGTAAACCTTTGACCCTGGGCCCACAAATATAGTTAATAGCCAATCAAATATGCGCGTGGTACCATAGGTAAACTTCGCGCAAGTCCATAATCCGATCCCTGTTAGATTAGAAAGCTTCCAGATCAATGGCGTATATGCATATCGCTCGACCTCCAATACCGATCGTTAATGTGCGATGGCCCACCGTACCTGTGATAATCTCCGTGCACCTTCAACAAATGACGACTGTCCGATGACCTCTTCCCAGATCAACGGCGCTCAACGACATCGCTGGGCATCCTGGATCGAAGTATAACGCGCGATGGCGCACGGTGAAAAGTGGTTTTGTGAAGTTGTACAGGGACGCGTGTCGAGCATTCTATGGAATCGCTCCTCACCAGGAAATGCCACTTTCCTGACGAGAGCGGTGCGATAAAAATTGGAAAGCGCCATTACTGTTCGCAAGGTTCCGCCTTCTTCACTCAAGGTTCCACTCCCCTTGCTCGATTATTGTAAATTTACTTATTTGTATCACAATTCTTTATGAATACTTCCATTAGTTAATGCGTTGAACTGATCGATTAACACAGCAGGGGCTTCATTCCTTATTTACTGTGTCATCACTTGCGCTCTTCATCAACAGATTAACCCATTATTTTGTTTATTGAGACTTGACACCAGTTCGATGCAATCTTCGTAACATCCATAATATATAACACAAGAAATTCACACCAGATTTCCTTTGCGACCTTAAATTCGTTCTTGATTCGTCGTTCCACCTCTTCATGCTTCATTCTGGTTCCACAAGCACCAATGTACAGTTGCCATATCATGTTACATTGTTCCAGATCATACACTAACCCTAAGAATCCGAGCAAGCAATTTTAAACATATCTCCCTTTTTTTTTGTTGCTTGTCTCTACTCCTTGACCGATACTTCCTTTGTTCTTTTGATCAGATGCTCTTTTGTAGCCAATGAATTTTCCATCAATGACAATATTCCAACAATCTCCCCCTTTGGCATTGATGGCAATATTCTTCCTTCATAATACTCTTCCCTTTCTTTGCTTTTCCTCCCCCTTTGACATCAATGGCAAAGATTTTGATCAAGATCCTTTGAACCGATACAACCATGCTCCCCCTGAGATCATGTTGCATCTTTAAACATAATATGACCAAAAATTCATCCTTTTCATATGACCAATGCTCCCCCTAAGCCTGTGTATTTAGAGATTCCATGCAGCACCTGATATCTTCTGTGTTTAAGTAGACCTGATCCTCTGCATGGCAGAGACTACTCCCAGTTTCTGTCTGAGATATTCGAATGCTTCCCTAGGTAGAGGTTTGGTAAATATATCAGCAACTTGTTCTTTGGAGGAACATACTCCAATTTCACCTTTTGTTCAAGCACTTGTTCACGTAAGAAGTGATATTTGATGGGAATGTGCTTGGTATTGGAATGCATAACAGGATTCTTTGAGATACTGATGGCACTTGTATTATCACACATAATGGAGATAGAAGGTGAGCATTTGATTTGAAAGTCTTGTAGGGTTTGCATCATCCAGAGAAGTTGATTGCAACATGATGCAACGGCCACATACTCTGCTTCTGTTGTGGATAAGGCAATGGAGCTTTGCTTCTTGCTGAACCAAGATACTAATCGGGGCCCCATATAGAATGCACCACCACTAGTGCTTTTCCGATCATCAACACTTCTAGCCCAATCTGCATTAGTGTATGCATGAAGAGTAAGATCAACATTCTTTGGATACCATAGTCCAAAGTCTTGAGTTCCTTGTAGATATTTGAATATTCTTTTCACAGCCTAAAGATGAGACTCTTTTGGATTAGCTTGGAATCGTCCAACAATTCCAACTGCATGCATGATGTCTGGTTTGGTCCCAGTGAGATAGAGTAGACTTCCTATCATAGATCTATATTCAGGTTGATTCACCGTGGGGGAATCATCATTAGAACTGAGATTACATCTAGTTATCATTGGTGTACTTACAGGTTTGCAATCTGCCATGCCATACTTCTTCAGGATTTGCTTGAGGTATTTTTCTTGTGACAAGAATATTCCATCTGTTGCTTGTTGCACTTTCAAGCCAAGAAAGAACATTAGTTCCCCAAGCAAAGACATTTCAAATTCTTGCTGCATATCAGAAGCAAATTTCTGACTCATAGACTCTTTATTACTTCCAAAAATGATATCATCAACATATACAACCACAATCAATAGTTTGTCATTTTCAGTTTTTGTGTATAAGTTGCTATCAGCAGACCCCTTTGAAAATCCTTGTTGATGAAGATATTTTTCAAGACGATAGTACCATGCCCTTGGAGCTTGTTTGAGACCATATAGAGCCTTTTTAAGTCTACAAACAAGTTTTTCATAATTTTCCAAAATGAATCCTTCTGGTTGTTCTATATAAACTTCTTCTTCTAGATCACCATTGAGAAACACAGATTTAACGTTCATTTGAAAATTTGATTTGTTGGAAGCTTGAAAAAGCAAGAAACATTCTTATGGCTTCAAGTCTGGCTACAGGAGCAAAGGTTTCTTCAAAGTCTATACCTTTTTGTTGAGCATATCCTTTGCACACAAGTCTAGCTTTATTTCTTATAACATCCCCATTCTCATTTAACTTGTTTTTGAATATCCATTTAGTTCCAATGACATTTTTGTCATGAGGCATTGGTACTAATTCCCAAGTGTGATTATTTTCAATTTGATCAAGCTCTTCATTCATGGCTTGAATCCAACATTCATCTTTGCTAGCTTTACTGACACTGTGAGGTTCAATAGTGGACAGAAATTCCAAATTGCTAAAAGATCCCACAAGAGTCCTTCTTGTTTGTACACCTGATCCCTTTTCTCCCAAAATTTGATATTCTGGATGATTCTTTTGAACATATCTAGATGGAGCCTTTTCAAACAAATCCTCTTCAGGTTCTTCAGTAGGTGCATTGTTTGTATCATTACTATTTGATGTAGAAGGATATGTGTCATCATCATCTTCATCTGTTGTTTGCTTTTCTTCTTTTGGAGCTGCAGGAGACTCATCAATAACAACATCAATACATTAAAAAATCTTTCGAAGTATTTTATTGTAACATTTATATGTCTTACTCCTAGAGGAGTAACCAAGAAATATTCCTTCATCTGCTCTGGGTTCAAACTTGCCAAGTTTTTCATCATTATTCTTGATAAAGCATTTGCTCCCAAAAATTCTAAAATGATTTATATTGGGAGGATTACCATACCAGAGTTCATATGGAGTTTTACCACTATTTACACGAAAATGTGCTTTGTTGAGAATGTTTGCTGCTGTATGTGCTGCTTCTCCCCAAAATGTGTCAGGTGTTCTGGAATCATCAAGCATAGCTCTAGCCATTTGTTCAATTGTTCTTTTCATTCTTTCTGCAACACCATTATGTTGTGGAGTACCAGCTATAGAGAACTATCGTTTTATGACATGTTGTTCACAGAATTAAAGAAATTCATTGGATGTATATTCTCCTCCTCGATCAAATCTAAGACACTTTATTTTTAGATCTAATTCATTCTCAACTAGTGCTTTGAAGATCTGAAATTTCTCAAATGCTTCATATTTGTGTTTAAGCAGCCCAATCCAACACATTCTAGAGAAATCATCAATGAATAAGATATAGTATTCTTCACCATGGGGTGAATTTTTCCTCATAGGTCCACATATGTCAGTATGAATGATTTCAAGAGGCTTACTCGATGATCCTTCCTTGGCATTAAATTGTACCCTGGTTTGCTTACTGAATTGGCAAGATTTGCATATGATATTTTCAGGTAGAGTAATATTGGGAAGATCACGAACAGCTTTAAGTCTACTTGATTTGTTGATTTGAGAGAAGCTTAGATGCCCCAACCTTCTATGCCATAGCCAATTTTCTGAAGATTTACTCAAATAACATTGTTCTTTGGGGTTCTTCAATATATACAGGTTGTTTGGAGTTCTTTTTCCTTTTATAATTGCTTTACTTGTATCAAGATCACGTACCACACATTATTTTGAACTAAAGACAACTTCAGTTCCTTGATCACACATTTGACTTACACTTAACAAGTTATGCTTTAATCCATTCACATACATGACTTCATTAGCTTTCACCTTTTCTTTTAGAAAAACAAACCCTTTTCCCTTAATGACCGTAGGAGTATCATTCCCAAACATAACATTTTTTTCTTTTTCTAGAGCACTATATGCAAGAAGTTTGTCTTTATCACCTATCATGTGTCTTGAGCATCCACTATAAATGTACCATTGGTTTTCTTCATCTTCTGAAAATAACGCTATGCCACAATTTTCAACTTGTAATTCCTTCTTTTTCCATACTTTGGAGCTTGAAGGTACATGTTCTTTTGGCTGAACTTTGCTCCTGCATTCAGATTCTTCATGGCCAAAGTTATTGCAATAAGCACATTCAACTTCATTTTGAAGAGGAGAAAAGTTGTTATAAGTATTCTTCTTTGTTTCAATATCAATCTTTTTCTTTCTTGCTTCTCTTGTCATGATGGTTTTATATGCAACACATTGAACAACTTTATGACCAAAATTGTGACATGAGAAACATTGTCCATTGAACAAGAAATTTATGCGATCATAAAATATTCTATATGAATTTACTTGTTGATTGGTGTTTCTTTGAAAGACATTCCTGTTAGTGTTCTTTGAATTGCGATGATCATGCTTTATCTGTAAATATTCTTTATTCCCTTGTTGAGTGGCAGCATGTTGTAGACCAGCTGTAACTACTTTTAGATAATTTGGTGCTGAAGCCTGAGAAGATTCTCCAATATATCCAAGACCTGTCTTTATAAGAGGAGAACATTGTACCTTGATAATCTCATCTAATGTTTTAGATCCTTTAGAAAATCTAAGATTCAGAGTTTTTACTTTCTCAAGTTCTTTTCTTAGGCTTACTACCTCACACTCTAATTTCTCATTGTGTTTCTCTTTTTCTTCAAGCTGATTCTTCAGAGTTTCTATGATTATTTTACTTTCTTCTAAGAAAGTCTTGAGTTTAATATTTTCATCAAGAAAATCACTGTCTTCTAGAGCATCCAAAAAAGTATCTTTTTCTTCTCTAGATTCTTTTTCAAATGCCATGAGAAGTCTAAGATCTTGTTCACATTCTTCCTCACTATCAGATAACCCATCACTATCTTCATGAGTATAGTAACTCTTTCTAGTGCTAAAACGATTCTTATTCCTTTTTGCTACTTCCTTCCCCTTTTTATGTGTTTCTTTATCAGGACACTTAGCAGCATAATGAACAAATCTTCCACAATCAAAACATTTGAAAGGAAGCTTACCTCTGAACCGTCCTGTGCCAAGTTGAAGTTTCTTTACAAATTTTATCTCATCTTCTTCTGAGATATATCCTGATCCTTCTGGTTTTTGTACTTCCTTCCCTTTTTTAGAAGTTCTAAAGACTACTTCTTTGACTTCAGATGGTCCTCCTCTTCTCATTTCATATGCAGTTAGTATGCCATGAAGTTGCACCACAGTAAGATTTTGAAGATCCTGCTTTTCTTCAAGAGCATAAACTTTTGACTCAAATTTTGTCGTTAGTGATCTTAAGACTTTCTCAACCAAAGTAGATTCGGTTATTGTTTCTCCCAGATTTCTCATACGATTTACAATATCATCAAGACGTAAAAATAAATTGGAAATGCTCTCTTCATTATCCATTTTTAGATTCTCATATTGAATTCTGAGAGTTTGGAGTTTAGCACTTTTTACCTTTGCATCACCTTCATAACTTAGAATGATTTTGTCCCATATTGTCTTGGCTGTATTCAGCTGCATGACTTTGACAAATTCTGATTCAGTTAGACTTCCCAATAGAGCATTGACCACCTTTGCATTCGTTTCATAATTCTTTCTTTCCGTCGGATCTGTTGGTACTGCAGCTGGGTATTGATATCCTTGTTCAACAATTTCCCATACCTCTGCTCCCAGAGACTGAAGATAGGACCTCATCCTTGTTTCCCATAAGATTAGATTGTTTCCGTTAAAGAGCAGAGGCCTGATAGATGTTGTTCCATCTTGATTGCTCATCTTGCTTGATCTTCCTTCTAGCAGCTAAGCTTTTTCAAGAGGACCTGCTCTAATACCAATTGTTGGGAAAAATACTGAGAGGGGGGGGGGGTGAATCAGTATTTAGGGCTGAACTGTTTTTCTTTTCTTTCTCTTAAAACCTTATGTTACAGTACTACATCCAACATGTATGTCCAGATATATGTCTTTACTTAGAGCATTGCATCAGATAAGCATTAAGCATGAACAAAAATAACAGAAAAATCCATCAAACATACACAACACATATGAAAACCAGGATTTAAGGTGGAAACCCAACTTGGGAGAAAACCACCACTATTGTAATCTCAGCCTTCAATATTTATTATAGAGAAAACTTCTTACAATATATGCTGGTGCAGACTTATACCAGCACGCAGGCACCCACCTGCAGAAGGCTACAACCTTCTCTCGTTTACCAGCTACCACTGGAAGGGAGCTACAACCCCCTTTCTGAAGGCTTCGACCCTCATCACTACTGTAGACCACATTTCATCAATTTCCTATATACTCACATGAGTTCTTCATAATTTTATCCTTCATTCAAACTAGAGATTTATCATCGTCAGATCATTCTATCCATGGGTGCATCATAGTTTCAGATTTTTCAGTTAAGACCAGCACTTGCCCATACAGAAATTGTTCGTTCACAACCCTTACAATGCACACCCGATCTTCATGATTCTCATCACCTTATATAGTTTTCGCTTTTAATAAAACCTTGGGTCAAAACCATTCACTTGCTAATGGTATTCCTAGATGGTATTTTCATTTACAACCCTTACATACCTCTTTGAATTCTTTTTAATATATTTATAAATATTTATAACATTGAACATGATTTTAGGATTAAAGTTAACCCTTCGCATTTTAACACTTTCAAATAATATGGTAAACCTTTGACCCCGGGCCCACAAATATAGTTAATAGCCAATCAAATATGCACGTGGTACCATAGGTAAACTTCGCGCAAGTCCAGCATCCGATCCCCGTTAGATTAGCAAGCTTCCAGATCAACGACGTATATGCATATCGCTCGACCTCCAATACCGATCGTTAACATGCGATGGCCCGCCATACCAGTGATAATCTCCGTGCACCTTCAAAAAAGGATGACCTTCCGATGACCTCTTCCCAGATCAACGGCACTCAACGATATCGCTGGGCATCCTGGGTCGAAGTATAACGAGCGATGGCACACGGTGAAAAGTGGTTTTGTGAAGTCGTACAGGGACGCGTGTCGAGCATTCTATGGAATGACTTCTCACTAGGAAATACCACTTTCCTGACAAGAGCGGTGCGATAAAAACCGGAAACCGCCGTTATTGTTCACAAGGTTTCGCCTTCTTCACTCAAGGTTCCACTCCCCCTGCTCGATTATTGTAAATTTACTTATTTGTATCACAATTATTTATGAAGACTTCCATTAGTTAATGCGATGAACTAATCGATTAACACAGCAGGGGCTTCATACTTATTTACTGTGTCATCACTTGCACTCTTCATCAACAGATTAACCCATTATTTTGTTTATTGAGACTTGACACCAGTTCGATGCAATCTTCATAACATCCATAATATATAACACAAGAAATTCACACCAGATTCCCTTTGCGACCTTAAATTCGTTCTTGATTCGTCGTTCCGCCTCTTCATGCTTCATTCTGGTTCCCCAAGCACCAATGTACAGTTGCCATATCATGTTACATTGTTCTAGATCATACACTAACCCTAAGAATCCGAAAAAGCAGTTTTCAACATATCTCCCTTTTTTTTTTTTTGCTTGTCTCTGCTCCTTGACCGATACTTCCTTTGTTCTTTTGATTAGATGCTCCTTTGTAGCCAATGCCTTTGCCATCAATGAAAATATTCCAACATTTTCCACCTCTCATGGAACCTTCCTAAGAGATAGAACTCTCCCCCATGATTATAGGGAGCCTAACCTCTCCTTCTCCCTCTATAAAAGCTTGCCCTCTCCATTTGCTAGCTAGCTGAACTTTTGGGAAGGAAATTATAGTTGAGTGACAATCAAGAGTAGACTAAGGAGAAACCTGTGAGAGAGAGAGTTCTGTCGAATCCCTGACGAGCTTTGTGAGACACGCCCCGCTGGAACCCTGTCGAAGGAAGATCATGACGTCAGAGCATCGGTTGTAATCGTTCTCTCGTATCTTAATATACATGACTCTGCTATTGGTTCCATGATTGTGTTTTTCCATTATATAATTCAATTTCATTCGTTCCTCTCTGACTAATCTATAGTTATAAAAGTGTGAATATTATGTTTCAAGTTTTCTCTCTTCTCTGCATGTGTACAAGTATCTGGATGTAGCAAGCTCACAGATTGTGACCTATCTAGGTAGGAACGGAAGCACCACCTATTCTTCGACAACAGTAGTGAAGGAACCACGGTAAGCGATCTATCGTGATTCTATCTTTTGTAACTAGGACCCAATAACTTTGCATGTTTCGATTGTTGTTAGACCCACTCTAGGGCTAGTGGGATCGCCTCTATCCACAGAGAGGATTTACCTCCACAAAAATTTGGCAACTCTGTTGGGGACTCAGTGGGAGTTGATCCTTCCTCCATTTGGTTGTTTTTGGCTTTTTGTTTGATTAGTCTACTTTTCTGGTTCACCTCCCTTGGTGTTAAAACCTTGTTCAGCCCTTAGAAGACTAGATCCAGCCTCTGTTAGTTCATTTTCATATTTTGCTAGGGTAAACCTGCTTGGTATGGTTATACCCCTAACAGTCGCGCCAACTGGCGCTTGTTGCTAGTTAGGCTCCTATGCAAACCCTTGTTTGGCACAGATTACAACCAAACAAGCACGCCAACCCTGCTTGGTTTTAGGGTTTTCCTGTTCTTGGACTCTCTGAGCTTGAGTTTTGGTCTTGGTTCATTTTTTCTGATAGTTTGAGTGCTCTGAAGTCCTTTTTTACTGTTTTTTTCCCTTGTCCTCTGATTGTTTTCCCTTTTCTATCAGTTTTTCATTTTAGCCCTAGGGCTTCTAGGTGCTTTAGTGTGCTGAGCCTCCCATGGGAGTTTTGGGTCTTTGCTTTCCCGGTCAACTTTGTTTTTGCTTCTTTTCATTCATCTTGCTGAAACCCATTGAATCATTGCGTTAATTGAGTGATTTTCCTCTCTTTCATTCAGTTTCGCTTTGTGTTGCTCCAAGCCTAGATTACATGGTTTGTTTGAGTCTCTTTCGAGATTATTCTTCGCTTTGAGGGATTTCATCATTAGTTTGACTCTTGATTGTGTTTGTTTGAGTTGAGTGAACTTGTTTTGTTTCAGCTCTCTCTTTATCATTCTCAAATTGATGTTTTCAGTTAGTTTTTCATTTATTTAGTGAATTTGCTCTAATATATTGAAAAGTACAAAAAAAAAAAAATATTTTGCATTTCGATTGGCATAGTGAAGATTGAAGACTCTTTCGCATTACTAGCATTATATAATTCTAGAGAAAAGTTTTCTAGTTTAATTTGCTTGCATTGAAAACAGTAGTGGATGTTTTTGTGTGTTCATTTTGCTGTCATTTGAAAGCACTCAAATCTCCTGTGGATAGCTCTTCATTGAAAAAAATGATATTTTTGTGGCATGTAGTTTGCATATAGAGGTTTTATGAGATCCAACATTCGATAGGGCCTTGAAATCAAAACGAAAAATTGAAGATCAACTTTAAAATTCACTGAATTAACCCAAGGAAGCATTGAAACTTAACAGAACATCTAGTAGTCTATGGTAGAGACGTGTTCCAGCGTTTTTAAGCCTAACAGTTGTCGCTTGCCATCTGGCTATAGATAGTGCTAGTATGGAATTGTGCTCCCCGTACCATCGAGTATATTAAGGGAGACCCCATTAGGTTGCAAATCCTTTATCCATAGGAAGCCGAGTTTGCTGCCTTTTACCCGTGATACACCGGACACAGCGTTCGGGGAGATTACCTGCACGTACATTAAGTCCTTGGTTGATTTCTCTTTCATTTTTACCAAGGTGTATATGGCAGTTCACGGATATCTGGTACACCCATTTACCTAGAATACCAGAGCAATCATTTTGATCTTTACTGACTCCCTAAACTTGAAAAGATCATCAAGCGCTTGTCCTTTCACGCTTGTTTCCAAACTGAAAGTGATAGAGTCATATTTTACTTGTTTCTAGATTCTTAAAACATGAAACAGTAAAATTTCCAATTTCAATGCGGTAAAATTAATCACCTACGATCACACGGCCATTTAGAGATTGATTTTTCGGCCTATTTTTGTTTGCCTTGGTTTTTGCCCGTGCGTCTTTGTTTTTGATCTCTTCCTATTTTTGCTATAGTCATAGTGGCAGAACCATTAGTTTTGTCTACTGGTATTCCTTATATAGATGATTCATCAGAGGTCTCTCAGTCCTCTGCTAAGCATCAGCAGCCTGTTGTATCCGAGTTTCTCGACGGGGGACTGGTTATATCTGAACTTCCCTTTGGAGGAATATTTGAGTTCAATTGGCCCTTGTCCAACGCTTGGTTTGGATTTGGAGTTGGGGAAAACTTCCATCCTCTTACATCGGGATCACCATTTTTGGCTTCTGTCATACCTCCTAGTCCCCGTTGTCTTTTAGAAGATCTTACGGCAGGGTCAAATATGGACTCAACCAGTCCTACTCCTAGTGAGGGAATTCCTACTTTTGGAGAAGACTACCAGCTCTTTCCCGAAGACATCCCTGAACCATCTGTTCTATCTTCACCTGGTCCATCACTCCCAGCTAGGTATAGGTCTTTAAGTTAGGTCATGGCTACTATTGCCTCTATGGGAATATCGACTCCGTCCATAGAACCGACCATTCCCTCGTTAGGTATGTCACCATTGACACCTCTCACGGCATCTCCTTTTGTCACATCGGTACCTGTTAGACCTACTATCTGTGTGGCTACATCTATGCTTGTTGTCACCACTCAGTCTACTGGGACCTTGTCAGTTCCTGAAGACTTTTATATAGCTTTTTCCATTCCATAAAACATTTCTCCCAAGGAGTATCGGATGTCTTTACAACCACCGATCTCCGAGGTTGTTCAGTCCTCTCAGGATCTTAATCATCCTTACTTTTCTCATTATGGAGCAGATGGTGCCTCGATATACATATTTCCATATCAATATGATGAGCAAAGCAACCCTGTTCATTTTCCTGCTCCTGAGGCTTATCCGTATATTAACGGTTTTATATACCCCCTCCCTATGCAACCTTCGAACTGACAAGGGAAACCCTTTCAGGGACAACCTTTGTTTCAGCAAGGATATGCTTGTGGCCCACAAGGAAAACCCTTCAAGGGAAAACCTTCGGCCCAACCAGGGTATACATATGACCTGCAAGGGAAACCCTTATAGGGATACCCTTCAGTCCAATAAGGATTATTGTACGGCTCGCAAGGGAAACCATTATAGGGACACCCTTCGATCCAACAGGGATTATTATATGGCCCACAAGGGCAGTCTTACAATCCTCAAGGTCAACCTCTACAGCCTCACCCTGTGGTCCAACCAGGGCAACCTCAATGATCGACAGGGCAATCAGGGTATCAACCTTGACCCCCATATGGTCCTGGGGGGCAAACCCATCCTTCTCAACCTTTTGTGCAACCTCAATAGCCTCATTTTCCAATTGGTCAAAATGTTGCACAACCAGGACCATATTATGGTCTTGTCATGCATTAACCTGGTTATCAGGCACAACCTGGCCCACTCCTACCATCAGGCCAACCTGCTCAGCCGGGTCCACTTGGTGTCCCTCATCAGCCAAGTCAACTTGTTCAACCAGGGCAACCTGCACAGCCAGGTCAACTTGTTCAATCAAGACAACCTGCACAGCCTGTTAACCCTGATCAGCCACTAATCTATTCTATGCCACAACAAAATCCACCTATGCGCCCGACTTATTTGACTCAGCAGGGCCCCACTTACCAGCATCCCGTTCGACCCCAAGGTGGCTATTACCCTCAAGGTCAGTCTCGACCGGTTTACAACCCGCCTCAAGGTTCTAGTTATTACCCTCAACAACCAGGCTATACTTGTACTCTGCAGAAAAATCCATACACTGCTCAAACAGGGCACACGTATAATCAGAATCAGTACCCTGGTTATCAAACCTCGTATCCTGGTTATCAGCCACCATATCAACCTCATTATCCGGCTTATACCCCCTATGGTTAGAATCCTCCAAGACAGAACTAATGGGGGCAAATTTATGCTCAACCAGGATGGAGTATAGGTACAGGTCTTTATCAGGGACGTGGCACGTCTTTTAACCCTCAATTGTCTTTTCTCGCCACGTTGGAGTTACCAGACGTGTCTAAATTGACCAATGATCCGAATCTTCATAATCCATATTGGCCTCCTATTTCAACGAAGGTGCCTGGTGATTTTCCTAAGTTTGAGAGAAAATTTAGAGAAGACCCCCAAGCACACGTCATGACATACCACTTATGGTGTTTTTCGAATTATTGGGTGGATGACTCGATTCGTCTACGTCTTTTCCAACTCACTCACACTGGTGCTGCTGCTAAATGGTATATAGAACTACCCCGTGGTATGTTTCAAGATTTTAATACTCTAGCTATGGCATTCTTGATGCATTACAGTTACCGGTTCGTTACGAAGCCAGGACGCATCTTCTGACATCTCTGAAACAAGACAAAGATACTCATATTTCAGATCACATTCATGAATGGAGACGTCATCATCGTCTGATCAAGTTTGACATTCTTGATCAACTTCTAACTCACTAGTTCACTACCTCCTTTGTCAATAAGATTGCACAAGACATTTCTATGGGGGCATGTGTAACCGAGGAACAAGCCATTGCTCATGCCTAGTACTTCGATTTAGTGTACTCTCAGTTCGACACATTATACAACATCTTGATTGATGCTCGGCGACCAGGGACCTCTAAAGCACTGGCTACTCCATCAGTTGACGGTGTTATTGGTTCCGTCTCTCAGACTTCTGGCAAGTCCTCCAATGGGAAGTAGAAATTGAATTCTTCCAACAATTTTGCTCCTCAGACTACTCCAGATTCTGGTAAGACCGCAGAGGTCAACGCCGTCCAGGTCAATCCTGCGAACAAGACTTCCAAATGGAAGAAGAAGGGAAAAGGAAAATCCAAATTCGATGCCCCAAAACTAGAATCGTCCAAACCACATGCTGATGATGGTTCACAGCGAAAACCGAAGTACCCTTGCCTGATCTGTGATGAAGAACACTACACCAAAGATTGTCCTAGACGATCCGAGGTTAGTAAACTTATTAAGGGCTCTAAGGGAAATCCAACAGTTCTTAAGGAACCTTTTCCATCTCAGCAGACCCAGATGGTCGAGTAGCCTTTTCCATATGCACCGTTTGGGTCTCAGGTTTTGATGATGAATGGTGCTGCACCTGTGTCTATTGCCACTCGGTCGAAAGATTATGCCAAATCACGCTAGGCAGCTGGGAAGGAAGTTGTTGATGGCCCTCCTCCCCCACCTACCTCTGGTCCTCTTAATATTGAAAGGCCCAGTGCTGAACTCATTGTACGGCCACCTTCCAAAGGCGTTCTCCGAAAATCTTCCTATAATCTGAATGCCTGTGCTGCTCAACATTACAACATTGTCAAGGATTTGGCACATGCGCCTTTCATGATGTCCGCGTTGGAAGTACTTCATAGTTTTCCATCTCAACGGAAAGCTTTGTTATCCACAATTGGCGGAATCGATCCTGCCGATTCTAGCCTTCTCACCTTCGATCTAGAGAATTTCGTCCCCCGACTTCCACACCAGATTGCGCTTGTTATACAAGTCGACATTAATGACCTCAATATTCATAGGGCCATCGTGGATGAAGGTGCCTCTACTTGCATTATGTCATATGCTTTTTGGAAGGCCATTGGCTCTCCAGCCCTCACTTCATCTCCCAATGCCCTTGAGGCATTCGATGGAAGGGAATAAAAACCCTTGGGTGTTCTCGTGAGTCTACCGATTACATTGCAAGGAAAGACAGTCAACGTTGAGGTGGAAGTTGTTGATGCCAAACTCAACTACAATCTTCTACTCAGTCGCAGTTGGACCCACGCCATGTTTTGCATTCCCTCCACCCTCTTTCAACTTTTGAAGTTTCCACATGAGGGCAAGATTATAACTGTCGATCAATTTTGTTTCTTTACATCGTCCTCCGAGAACAACATGCCGTACGTGGATCAAATTCCTAATCCCCCCAATAGTATAGGAACAGGTCTTTTCAAGGACCCCGTTCTCATGGGTATTTTCCCCATTCCACCACCGAACACCATTCAAGTCAATATGATCTCTAGGTCGGATGACCCGTGTATCATCCCTTCTCCTGAACAGGTTGCCTCTTTTGGAGAATCGATGCCTCTGACCCAGGTTGAAATCAATTATTGTGAGATCATTACCGCATCGGATCCTCCTCTTGCTGATAATGCTCCTTTGAGCATGGCTCTTGATATTTATTCTGAATCCCCTTGGCTCGGCGATGTAGATTCGCCCGATCCTTTGAGAGAAATTTTTCCGTTTGACGAAGCTATCATGGAGACTATGTCTCTCGAAGATCTGCTGTGGAGTGATGGACATCATCGTTCCTCATTTATACCCGGCCCGAGGGAAATGTCTAATTGTCTTGAGCATTTTGCCTCTGGTTCTCCCCCTCCTGAACCTGCTCCTTTGAGCTCGTCAGAGCATAGTTCTTGTTCTTGTGTCAAGCTCCCTACACAATGAAACAAGCTGGTTCAAGGATAGTTATTTTAAGTGTGTCAACCTCGTTAAAAAAATGAAACAAACACATTCCCGTTCAATTCAAGTTTTGTTAGATTTTGGAAAATTCACGTCGAGTCTCTTAATCTTGTGTTTTGAACCTTCACTCCATTTCCTATGGACTGAAGCTTGGGGGGTATGTACACCTCGAATTGAGTCATCATGCTGAGGGCATGCCTGTTTTTTTTCAAGCATAGTTCGTGTTTGTGCTTTTAAGCTTGTGTAAAAATAAAATATGTTGGTTTGATGCATTTTGTGAACTTTTAACTTTTTCATTGGGTTGTTATTTATGCAGATTATTTAGTTGATACATTAGATAACATTGTATTAGACATTTGCATAACATATAAAAACATCATCATATGTAAACAAGATCCATGTAGAAAATAGATGTATACATATATGTCAAGTGTTTGTATCGGTTGCATCATATAGAACCAAAAGTACACATGTTTGTTTCAGTTACAACCAGAGATGACATGTCTCTACAAAATTATGCAAATAAAAAGCCTAGGCAACTAATCGGCATGGTGCTCATGGTAGCATGTCACTGCCCGCACCAACCACCTCAGTAAGCGGTGGAGACGACTCGATACCCCCACAGTGTGCCTCTGATAAGCTAAGGGAACATCAGCTAAATGAGCATAATCCGGAACTACGGGAGTGATCCCCTCTAGGTTCTGTACAAGCTCGTCCCCCTCGCCCCCCTCACCTTGAGGCTCATAAGCGGGAGGGGTCATCCTCGCTATTGCTGACATTCTGGCAGGCCTCTTTGGGCCAACATCTGCATACATATAGGATGAGATGTTAGAACATGCATGTATACCAAAAAATAATAAAACTCATAAACTTAAAAAGAGTCTTACCAAGCTCCTCGTCCCAGTCCTCTCCTTCCGGGAGTGGAAGGTATGGGTCTCCAGTAAAATCTGTGCCTGCATAGGGCTAGTCCTCTACGATGATCAGCTGTCGTCGGAGCCATCCAAAGAACTCAGGCCGTTAGGACATCTGCTAGCTGCCCCCTGCCCTAGGAATCAATGCTACCCATTGAGCCATCCGTAGCTCTGTCAATGGTGGATTCGGGACTATGGCCCCCTGGCACTGAAAGATAGGTAGTCATTCTAGGAAGAATGACACCAAAATTGACCCATATCCAAACTGTTTCAGTTTGGTCTTCTTGCATTTGGTCAGTTGCTATTTGATGTTCATAGTCATGGCTGTGGCCCAGTCAAACACTGTTGGGTTCATGCACTCTGATGCAAGAAGGAGCTATGTCTTGGTAGCCCTGTGTGGTGCCTGCGACCCCGCAACACGCATAATAGTATGTAGCACTACTCTTAGTGCTAGATCAGGGACGGTCTGAATGTATACCTTTCCACTACCTATCCCTTTCCATGCCCCTTGGCACACAATGTCCATGACCATTGTCATGTTTTCACCTGAAAGCCTGGTGTCGGTGAGGATAGGGACTAGATCCCTGTGTGACAGTCCAGTGATGAAGTACACGTCTGACACTTCGAGCTCAAGCACATGATCCCAAAGTTTAAACTTCTCCTCATCCTCATCCCAGATGCTAATCAGATAATGCAATAGTTCGGGCTGAGCCTGAAGACATGGCATTAGGAAGAATTTTTTCAAACTGCAATTCCGGAGAGCATTCATACACTGCTCATTTCCCATTGCCAATTCATCTTCCTCACTGTGCTCTCTTTCCTTCCATTCAATTACCATTTTTTCTTTGTACCTGCATCAATTTGGTCATAGACACATTGTAAGATCCCTTGGGTACTTGAAAAAATAATTCATTGGCTGTATTTTTGTTAAATTTAAATGAAATGATGGGTTGGCAGTTGGCGCAGCTGTTTTGCTGACAGTCGTGCCACCTAGCACGACCCTTGTGTGAAAAAGGGTCGGATGGCGCGGGTCCGTTCCTGAAATCTGCGCCAACCTTGGAGGCCCTAATTTTGAAATTCCTCCCCTCAGGGATGCCAAATGACAATAAAAATCTCTGAAATATGACTTAAAAGATGGCTAATGGAAGCAGATCTTACCTGAAGAAGACATAATCCGGATTAGTCCATTGGATTGTTCACAATCGTCGCCTCAAGATCTCAAAGGAAATGGCTCACTATCGCTCTGCAAAGAGTTAAAAAGGTGAAAAGTGAATAAGTTTTTACTATTGGTAATATTTATAACTTTTCAAATCGAAATTAGGTTTTAAGACTTGTTTTTCCGATATTTTATTATATTTTTGTCAAAAAATGGGTTTTACACTTGCTTTTTGTGCAGCGGAAGGTTTTCACGCAATTAAGACAAAGACACGAGTTATATTTTATACTTTGTCGGACTTGGTAAAAACATGAAAAAGTCACTACTTGAGTCACCTTTCAGCTCTTTTCTGACTCTCTAAAACTGAAAATATCGCCGAGTCGCTTGTTGTTTTGAGCTCGTTAAATTGGCTGCGAAACGACATCTACCCAATATATGTTTACCCCTTTTTTGGGCTGGGATAGATTATTTATGAAAAATGAATACCCTATCATATCACGACTAGGAGGTTCTCTCAGATATTGTTTTCTACCTTTTCGGATCTGAGGGACTATTCAAGAAAAGGGACTTGCTGGAGTTTTCTTTTTCGCTGTCTTTTCAAACTCTCTAAACATGAAAAGACACCGAGTTCTTCCTTTGTCAGACTCATTAAAAACTAATGACATCAGACTCTGTCGTAATGATGTTACTTGAGTTCCTCCTTCCTAGGGCTCGTAAAATGTACTAAGTTGGATTTGTCCAAAGGAAAAAATTATATCACAAGCACATGCTATCCCCTTCAAGCTTGTTTTAAAAAATAATTGGGTACTCACCAGAAATGGTGGGGGAAAATGGAACCAGTATTGTAGTCGTGTTGGCAGTATGTCACTCTTGAACATGGCACTTTTCTGCATTCGTGTCAGGTTCGGGACATCTCATCTCGTTATCTACTTGCCTTCATGGGTTTGGGTAATCTCTTTTGACCGCTCATCTTCTCTTTGCCACGTCACCATGACCTCAGATCCAGTGATGTCAAATACTGCCAAATCCAATGTCGTGCCGCTGATATGTTCAAGAGAAGTTGACCTCTGCAGTTTTCAACCTCCCTCTGATTCTCTGTTAGTCTTGATTCACAAAACATTATGTCCCTCTGTCTCATGTCGATGATGTGGGAAACATTATGGCACACCTTCAATCAAGGTCACTTCCTTTCGACTTCAACTCATTATCCACGAAGCTGACCTAGAGACTCCCTTCAGGTGCCTTGGAGCCTGCATGCCTCAATGGTAGGTTCTTCGCATTCGACGCAAGGTTTTCATTATTGGCCTTTGATCGGATGATTCTGCGGGTGTTCGATGCCAGCTCACTATTCACATTCCGTGGATGGTACCTCTTGTACCTTGATAGCCATCGTCATTATTGGTGGTTTCTCTCATGTTTGTTAACGGCTTTGATTATTGGTTGGTAATCAGACGATGCTCTTGCATGTTTGACTTCAGCTCACATATTCGCATGCTCGAATTTATACTCTGTTCGGGTCGATATGGAGCACAAGACCCTGGATGTTATTTGATAAACATCCAGGCTGCGAGTTCTTTGTGGATTATTATGATTTATTACATGAATCATTTGATTGGATGGCTGTGACCATACCTAAGTCTACTTGTTGATCCTTATTTACTGGATTGCTGCATCCATACCTTGGATCTCAGTTTTTGTACACTCTATTATGGATGTCTGCACCCACACCACATATCATGTATCAGAGATATCAATTGTATTTGTATTCAAAGGTCTCCTAATGGCAATGTTTTCAATTAGGTGCATTCTCATAAAGCATTTCACCCCTCCCTCTCTCTCGGACCTCATGATTTAGGGGGCATCTGTTACACAACATTTTGTCACTGTCCCTGCAATCCCTCGTCCCGTACATTGGAGGACTATTCACGTGACCTGTGAACAGTAAAATGTCCTGAAAACACCTTGATGGCATCCTTCTGCATAAGGACAAGAATTCTCTTGAAGAACATTTCCTCTGAAAAACCATAAAAACCCATGTTTTGACATTGGCGTGGGTAGCTAGTTCATCCCTCATGCCAATAGGGAAAATTTACACTAAGGGGCGTGCCAGCTGGCGCTCTGTCCCTGTGTTGTGCCCATGCCAAGCCTATTAAGGAATGTTTTTTAACAATAGAAGGTGGAAGTTTGATTCTAACAACTTTAGAACGGATCATCAAAAGGAGGTTGGGTTGTTTGCCTCAGGATCTCCCTGATTAGGAAGTGGTTTTCCACCTCTCATGGAACCTTCCTAAGAGATAGGAATCTCCCCCATGATTATAGGAAGCCTAACATCTCCTTCTCCCTCTATAAAAGCTTTCCCTCTCTATTTGCTAGCTAGCTGAACTTTTGGGAAGGAAATTATAGCTGAGTGACAATCAAGAGTAGAGCTAAGGAGAATCCTATGAGAGAGAGAGTTCTGTCGAATCCCTGACGAGCTTTGTGAGACACGCGCCGCTGGAACCTTGTCGAAGGAAGATCACGATGTCAGAGCACCGGTTGTAAACGTTCTCTTGTATCTTAATATACATGACTCTGCTATTGGTTCCATGATTCTGTTTTTCCATTATATAATGAAATTTCATTCGTTCCTCTATAACTGATCGATAGTTATAAAAGTGTGAAATATTACGTTGCATGTTGTCTCTCTTCTTTGCATGTGTACAGGTATCTGGATGCAGCAAGCTCACAGATCATGACCTGTCCATCTAGGAATGGAAGCACCACCTCTTCTTCGACAACAACAACGAAGGAAACACAGTAAGAGATCTATCGCGATTCTATATTTTGTAACTAGGAACCAATAACTTTGCATGTTTCAATTGTTGCTAGACCCACTCTAGGGCTAATGGGATCACCTCTGTCTATAGAGGGTATTTACCTCCACAAGAAACACCTACTCCTCCTAAGCCTCTAAAGTGTACACCTCTGTGTTCTTTGTGTGATGTTTTTGGTCATGCCACCCATAATTGTCCTAAATTATCTTGTATCAAACCCACGGTCAACGAAGCGTTTATTGAGTCTGATGTACCAGAATTCCATGTTAATTTATTGGCTTTATCCAAGAAACTCAAGACTTTGCACACAAATCACCCTTGTGATTTGTGTGATCTCCATGGCCCACTATACTCACCTCTATCCCCACCTCGAAAATTACCACACCTCCCTAGAAGTGGTTGACCAATACGAGGGCGAGCAAAATGAGTCCACATCTCCCTTACTTGTGTGTTATGATTCGAAAAAACCAGAAGATGCATCCAATCCCATTAAATTAGCCCCTCCCGATGTCGAGATGACGGAGCTATCAACCATTATCCTCTACCTGTCATCATCTATGAGATCCACAGTGGAAGACCCCTTTGGGGAATCCCCTTCTGTTTCACTTGAACTCCCTTTAGCAATCGACTTGAGCTCCAAATCAATCGATTATTCATATAATTGTTCTTCTGTCACCCTCCATGACGATGCGCATGTGACCCTCACTTCTCATGATGATTAGTCAAGTAGCTTCGTTGTGTCATGCGGTCTTCCTTCCACCAGTCATCCCATATTATACTATGATGACGAAATTATGGAAGCTTTTACCACCCCTGAATTTATCTATCCATCCCATAAGAAAAATGGCACCATCTGTGTCTACAGTGACTTTCATGACCTTAGCACAAGCTGTCCCCAAGACAGTTCCCCCACACCATCCACTATTCAGTGTGCGGGGTGTAGAAATTCTTGTAGAAATTTTGAATAAAAATTATGTATTGCCTAGATTCTCCTGATCTAACAATTATATGCCACTATTAAATACAAAATCACTTGTACAAAAATTCTTTTGGAAATTTAAAACATGATCACCAATTGCAAACACATGAAGAAATATCATTCACACATAACACAAATGTTTTTATTTGGAAAGAAGAAATCTAAAAACCCCACTATCATATATTATTTAAATATCATGGATCATGAAAAAATATCATTAAAAAATCCAATCCAAGAGCTCTCAGTACAATATAAAATCATCTCACACTGTCATACAAAAATTGGCAAATACATACGGAAATTTACTACCTCTAGAAAACCTTCTTCCATTGCGCAATCCCTGATGGTCAAGAACCTTTGAATGATTCATTCTAGCCCTCCTTGACTGCGCAATCTTCATAGGCATCTCCAATGTGTGTGTGGTTGCACGAGTGCACCCACTAATGTCACAACTGAGAGTCAAACTGTTCCTTTCACCTATCTCTCAACTGGGTCTCCACTAGATCTGACATGCATGTAGTTAATAGTAGTAAATATTCAGTTGCATGTGAGATCACTCCATGTGAATTAATTTAATATTTAATTCACTGATCTCTCACTAGTATATATTTAGTTACAACTAGTTACAAATATCACAACTAAGTTTAACTCACTTAACTGAGTTAAACTACTTTACAACTCACATAACTACACATCCAAATCTGTTACAAATTCGAATCACTCAGTTACAATTAAATCCACTTGCATGTCCCACCAATCAACCAATCAACTCAAAATTCACTTAGCTAACTGATTTCCCACTTCAGTTAACTATTTCCAAGTGTTCATTGAGAATAGATTAATGTTTATTGTCCAATTATTATTAAGATATAATAATAATCAACATGCATTCTATATTTAAACATGTGATCTATAAATAGAACATCATCTATTAATAAAATGCACCTAAAAATAACTTGTGTGGGCCCCACCTAGTGTAGGTGCTTAATTTTCCCTAGGATCAAGGATGTTATTTTCGGATGCCAATTTCACTATTTCTTGTTGCAAACTTCAACAATTCTACCTATTGCATTCCCCCTAGCATTGTTTTTTTTATTTATGCCCTGTGTTCAGGTTTCCAGAATTGTTCATCATCCTCTCATATGTTGTCTTGTGGCACCTTTCAGATCGATCCCCAATCCACATTGCATATCGGCTATGACGATGGTGCAAGTCGCTACTCTCGGAATCTAGCCTCGACAGATGTTACACAACATTTTGTCACTGTCCCTGTAATCCCTTGCCCCGCATATTAGAGGGTCTTTCCCGTGACCTATGAGCAGTGTCATACTCTGCAAATACCTTCTTTGCATCCTTTTGCATAAGTACATGATTTCTCCTGTTGATGAAAGCACCCAAAAACCTATGTTTTGGCATTGGCGCAGGTAGCTAGTTCATCCCTCGTGCCAATGGGTAAGATTTGCATTAGAGCCCGTGCCAGCTGGCACTCTGTCTCTTTGTTGTTCCGCTCCAGCCTTTTTGGGAATTTTTTTTAAAAATTGAAGGTGGAAGTTTCCTTTAGACACCTCAGGAATGACTCATTACAAGTGGTTAAACTCGATAAGCCACAGATCTCTTCCTTTTGGAAATGGTTGATGGAACATTATTGAAGGATAGGACTCCCCCCATGATTATAGGAATCCTAACCTCTCCATCTCCCCTCTTTCTATATAAATGCTTCTCCTTACAAAACGTTTACAACATATATAGCCAAGAAGTTAAACTGAGAAGATAATATAAATGAGTAATCTCTATAGTAAAGGCTCTAACCAAGGAGGATCCCGTAGAGAGAGCCCCATCCTAATTCCCGATGAGCTTGAATTCCCGATGAGCTTGGTGAGACGTGCTTCACCGGAACCCCGTTGGAGGAGATTGCAACATCAAAGCCTAGTTGTACTCTTCCTTATTTAAATTAATATACTCGACTATGGTATTGATTCCATCTCTGTGTTATGTTTATTGACGCATTTGATTTAGTCTTCTTCGATTGACTGATAGTTGGGAATGCGAAATAGTATGTTGTGTATCATCTTTGTTTCTTGTGTATGTGCAGGTATCCTGGTGTGAGAACAAGAAGATCGTGATCTGTCGAATCAGGAGCGAGAGGCAGCCATTCTCCCAGACGACACAACAGCGCAGGACCTATGGTAAGTGATCTACCAAGTCTTTGTCCATTCTTAACTAGGAATTGATGTCATAGTGTGTCTCGTTTGTGGCTAGACTCACTCTAGGGCTAGTGGGATGGATTCTGTCCGTAGAGGGGATTTACCTCACCAAAAAATTGGTGACTCCACTGGGGATCAGTGAAAGTTTGTCTTTCGTCTATTAGATCTTCTTCTTGGTCTTTTCTTGCTTAGCTTGCCTTTCCTGGTTATTTTGCAGAGTCTTAGACCCCTGTTCAGCCCTAGAGGATCAGATCTGACCTCTATTTTTCCAAAATTTTCATCTTTCCAAGGTTGGCTTGATTGGCACGTTTCCAACCTGACAATCATGCTCACTGGCGCTTGTTTCCAGTTCATCACCCGTGCCATCCCCTGTCTGGTGTGGATTACAACCAGACAGTCTCGCGAATTCCTGTAGGTGCTAGGGTTTTCCCAGTTTTGGAGGTTTTTTGGTCAGTTTTGGAGTTTTGTAGTGGAAGCTTCTGTGTTTTCTCATTATTTTCTATCGCTTGAAAACTCCTAACCTTCTCGTAGATAGTTCTTCATTGAATGAAATGGTATTTTATGGCATGTATCTTGGATTCAGGGATTTGTGAGATCCAACATTTGGTAGGACCTTGGAATTGAAACATAAATACAAGATCAACTAAAAATTTATTCAATTAACCTAAGGAAACATTGAAACTTAATGAAAAATTTAGTGGTCTAAGTCAGAGACGTGTTCTGGCATCTTAAAACCTTGCAGCAGTCGCTTTCCATCTGGCTTCAAAAAATGCTAGTATGGGTCTCCAGTAAAATCTGTGCCTGCATAGGGCCAGTCCTCTATGATGATCAGCTGTTGTCAGAGCCATCCAAAGAATTCATGCCGCTAGGACATATGCTAGCTACCCCTTGCCCTAGGAATCAATGCTGCCCATCGAGCCATCCGTGGCTCTGTCAATGGTGGATCCGGGACTATGGCCCCCTGGCACTGAAAGATAGGTAGTCGTTCTAGGAAGAATGACACCAAAATTGACCCATATCCAAACTGTTTCAGTTTGGTATTCTTGCATTTGGTCAGTTGCTATTTGATGTTCATAGTCATGGTTGTGGCCCAGTCAAACACTGTTGGGTTCATGCACTCTGATGCAAGAAGGAGCTATGTCTTGGTAGCCCTGTGTGGTGCCTGCGACCCTGCAACCCGCATAATAGTATGTAGCACTACTCTTAGTGCTAGATCAGGGATGGTTTGAATGTCTACCTTTCCACTACCTATCCCTTTCCATGCCCCTTGGCACACAATGTCCATGACCATTGTCATGTTTTCACCTGAAAGCCTGGTGTCGGTGAGGATAGGGACTGGATCCCTGTGTGACAGTCCAGTGATGAAGTACACGTCTGACACTTCGAGCTCAAGCACATGATCCCAAAGTTTAAACTTCTCCTCATCCTCATCCCAGATGCTAATCAGATAATGCAATAGTTCAGGTTGAGCCTGAAGACATGGCATTAGGAAGAATTTTTTCAAACCGCAATTCCGGAGAGCATTCATACACTGCTCATTTCCCATTGCCAATTCATCTTCCTCACTGTGCTCTCTTTCCTTCCATTCAATTACAATTTTTTCTTTGTACCTGCATCAATTTGGTCATAGAAACATTGTAAGATCCCTTGGGTACTTGAAACAACAATTCATTGGCTGTATTTTTGTTAAATTTAAATGAAATGATGGGTTGGCAGTTGGCGCAGCTGTTTTGCTGACAGTCGTGCCACCTAGCACGACCCTTGTGTGAAAAAGGGTCGGATGGCGCGGGTCCGTGCCTGAAATCTGCGCCAACCTTGGAGGCCCTAATTTTTAAATTCCTCCCCTTAGGGATGCCAAATGACAATAAAAATCTTTGAAATA
Organism: Pinus albicaulis; assembly: GCA_034641835.2. Lineage (NCBI taxonomy): Eukaryota > Viridiplantae > Streptophyta > Pinopsida > Pinales > Pinaceae > Pinus > Pinus albicaulis. The sequence continues at coordinate 1,021,712,035 of CM076578.1, forward strand.
TGACTTAAAAGATGGCTAATGAAAGTGGCTCTTACCTGAAGAAGACAGAATCCAGATTAGTCCATTGGATTGTTCACAATCGTCGCCTCAAGATCTCAAAGGAAATGGCTCACTATCGCTCTGCAAAGAGGTAAAAAGGTGAAAAATGAATAAGTTTTTACTATTGGTAATATTTATAACTTTTCAAATCGAAATTAGGTTTTAAGACTTTTTTTTTCCGATATTTTATTATATTTTTGTCAAAAAATGGGTTTTACACTTGCTTTTTGTGCAGCGGCAGGTTTTCACGCGATTAAGACAAAGACACGAGTTATATTTTATACTTTGTCGGACTTGGTAAAAACATGAAAAAGTCACTACTTGAGTCACCTTTCAGCTCTTTTCTGACTCTCTAAAACTGAAAAGATCCCCGAGTCGCTTGTCGTTTTGAGCTCGTTAAATTGGCTGCGAAACGACATCTACCCAATATATGTTTACCCCTTTTTTGGGCTGGGATAGATTATTTATGAAAAATGAATACCCTATCATATCACGACTAGGAGGTTCTCTCAGATATTGTTTTCTACCTTTTCGGATCTGAGGGACTATTCACGAAAAGGGACTTGCTGGAGTTTTCTTTTTCGCTGTCTTTTCAAACTCTCTAAACATGAAAAGACACCGAGTTCTTCCTTTGTCAGACTCATTAAAAACTAATGACACCGGACTCTGTCGTAATGACGTTACTTGAGTTCCTCCTTCCTAGGGCTCGTAAAATGTACTAAGTTGGATTTGTCCAAAGGACAAACTTATATTACAAGCACATGCTATCCCCTTCAAGCTTGTTTTAAAAAATAATTGGGTACTCACCAGAAATGGTAGGGGAAAATGGAACCAGTTTTGTAGTCGTTTTGGCAGTATGTCACTCTTGAACATGGCACTTGTCTGCATTCGTGTCAGGTTGGGGACATCTCATCTCGTTATCTACTTGCCTTCATGGGTTTGGGTAATCTCTTTTGACCGCTCATCTGCTCTTTGCCACGTCACCATGACCTCAGATCCAGTGATGTCAAATACTGCCAAATCCAATTTCGTGCCACTGATATGTTCAAGAGAAGTTGACCTCTGCAGTTTTCAACCTCCCTTTGATTCTCTGTTGGTCTTGATTCACAAAACATTATGTCCCTCTGTTTCATGTCGATGATGTGGGAAACATTATGGCACACCTTCAATCAAGGTCACTTCCTGTGGACTTCAACTCATTATCCGTGAAGCTGATCTAGAGACTCCCTTCAGGTGCCTTGGAGCCTGCATGCCTCAATGGTAGGTTCTTCGCATTCGACGCAAGGTTTTCATTATTGGCCTTTGATCGGATGATTCTGCGGGTGTTCGATGCCAGCTCACTATTCACATTCCGTGGATGGTACCTCTTGTACCTTGAGAGCCATCGTCATTATTGGTGGTTTCTCTCGTGTTTGTTAACGACTTTCATTATTGGTTGGTAATCAGACGATGCTCTTGCATGTTTGACTTCAGCTCACATATTCGTATGCTCGAATTTATACTCTGTTCGGGTCGATATGGAGCACAAGACCCTGGATGTTATTTGATAAACATCCAGGCTGCGAGTTCTTTGTGGATTATTATGATTTATTACATGAATCATTTGATTGGATGGCTGTGACCATACCTAAGTCTACTTGTTGATCCTTATTTACTGGATTGCTGCATCCATACCTTGGATCTCAGTTTTTGTACACTCTATTATGGATGTCTGCGCCCATACCACATATCATGTATCAGAGATATCAATTGTATTTGTATTCAAAGGTCTCCTAACAACAGTGTTTTCAGTTAGGTTCATTCTCATAAAGCATTTCACCCCTCCCTCTCTCTCGGACCTCATGCTTTTGGGGGCATCTGTTACACAACATTTTGTCACTGTCCCTGCAATCCCTTGTCCCGTACATTGGAGGACTATTCATGTGACCTGTGAACAGTAAAATGTCCTGAAAACACCTTAATGACATCCTTCTGGATAAGGACAAGAATTCTCTTGAAGAACATTTCCTCTGAAAAACCATAAAAACCCATGTTTTGGCATTGGCGTGGGTAGCTAGTTCATCCCTCGTGCCAATAGGGAAAATTTACACTAAGGGGCACGCCAGCTGGTGCTCTATCCCTGTGTTGTGCCCATGCCAAGCCTATTAATGAATTTTTTTTAACAATAGAAGGCGGAAGTTTGATTCTAACAACTTCAGAACAGATCATCAAAAGGAGGTTGGGTTGTTTGCCTCAGGATCTCCCTGATTAGGAAGTGGTTTTCCACCTCTCATGGAACCTTCCTAAGAGAAAGGACTCTCCCCCATGATTATAGGAAGCCTAACCTCTCCTTCTCCCTCTATAAAAGCTTTCCCTCTCTATTTGCTAGCTAGCTGAACTTTTGGGAAGGAAATTATAGCTGAGTGACAATCAAGAGTAGAGCTAAGGAGAATCCTATGAGAGAGAGAGTTATGTCGAATCCCTGATGAGCTTTGTGAGACACGCACCGCTGGAACCTTGTCGAAGGAAGATCACGATGTTAGAGCACCGGTTGTAAAAATTCTCTCGTATCTTAATATACATGACTCTGCTATTGGTTCCATGATTGTGTTTTTCCATTATATAATGCAATTTCATTCGTTCCTCTCTAACTGATCGATAGTTATAAAAGTGTGAAATATTACGTTGCATGTTGTCTCTCTTCTTTGTATGTGTATAGGTATCTGGATGCAGCAAGATCACAGATCGTGACCTGTCCATCTAGGAACGGAAGCACCACCTCTTCTTCGACAACAACAACGAAGGAACCACAGTAAGCGATCTATCGCGATTCTATATTTTGTAACTAGGAACCAATAAATTTGCGTGTTTCAATTGTTGCTAGACCCACTCTAGAGCTAGTGGGATCACCTCTGTCTATAGAGGGTATTTACCTCCACAAGAAACACCTACTCCTCCTAAGCCTCTAAAGTGTACACCTCTGTGTTCTTTGTGAGATGTTTTTGGTCATGCCACCCACAATTGTCCTGAATTATCTTGTATCAAACCCACGGTCAACGAAGCGTTTATTGAGTCTGATGTACCAGAATTCCATGTTACTTTATTGGCTTTAGCCAAGAAACTCAAGACTTTGCACACAAATCACCCTTGTGATTTGTGTGATCTCCATGGCCACTATACTCACCTCTATCCCCACCTCGAAAATTACCACACCTCCCTAGAAGTGGTTCACCAATACGAGGGCGAGAAAAATGAGTCCACATCTCCCTTACTTGTGTGTTATGCTTCGACAAAACTAGAGGATGCATCCAATCCCATTGACTTAGCCCCTCCCGATGTCGAGACGACGGAGCCGTCAACCATTATCCTCTACCTGTCATCATCTATGAGATCCACAGTGGAAGACCCCTTTGGGGAATCCCCTTCTGTTTCACCTGAACTCCCTTTAGCAATCACCTTGAGCTCCAAATCAGTCGATTATTCATATAATTGTTCTTCTGTCACCCTCCATGACGATGCGCATGTGATCCTCACTTCTCATGATGATTAATCAGGTAGCTTCGTTGTGTCATGTGGTCTTCCTTCCACCAGTCATCCCATATTATACTATGATGACGAAATTATGGAAGCTTTTACCACCCCTGAATTTATCTATCCATCCCATAAGAAAAATGGCACCATCTGTGTCTACGGTGACTTTCGCGACCTCAGCACAAGCTGTCCCCAAGACAGTTCCCCCACACCATCCACTATTCAGTGTGCGGGGTGTAGAAATTCTTGTAGAAATTTGAATAAAAATTATGTATTGCCTATATTCTCCTGATCTAACAATTATATGCCACTATTAAATACAAAATCACTTGTACAAAAATTCTTTTGGAAATTTAAAACATGATCACCAATTGCAAACACATGAAGAAATATCATTCACACATAACACAAATGTTTTTATTTGGAAAGCAGAAATCTAAAACCCCCACTATCATATATTATGTAAATATCATGGATCATGAAAAAATATCATAAAAAAATCCAATCCAAGAGCTCTCAGTACAATATAAAATCATCTCACACTGTCATACAAAAATTGGCAAATACATACGGCAATTTACTACCTCTAGAAAACCTTCTTCCATTGCGCAATCCCTGATGGTCAAGAACCTTTGAATGATTCATTCTAGCCCGACTTGACTGTGCAATCTTCATAGGCATCTCCAATGTGTGTGTGGTTGCATGAGTGCACCCACTAATGTCACAACTGAGAGTCAAACTATTCCTTTCACCTATCTCTCAACTGGGTCTCCACTAGATCTGACATGCATGTAGTTAATAGTAGTAAATATTCAGTTGCATGTGAGATCACTCCATGTGAATTAATTTAATATTTAATTCACTGATCTCTCACTAGTGTATATTTAGTTACAACTAGTTACAAATAGCACAATTGAGTTTAACTCACTTAACTGAGTTAAACTACTTTACAACTCACATAACTACACATCCAAATCTGTTACAAATTCGAATCACTCAGTTACAATTAAGTCCACTTGCATGTCCCACCAATCAACCAATAAACTCAAAATTCACTTAGCTAATTGATTTCCCACTTCAGTTAACTATTTCCAAGTGTTCATTGAGAATAGATTAATGTTTATTGTCCAATTATTATTAAGATATAATAATAATCAACATGCATTCTATATTTAGACATGTGATCTATAAATAGAACATCATCTATTAATAAGATGCACCTAAAAATAACCTGTGTGGGCCCCACCTAGTGTAGGTGCTTAATTTTCCCTAGGATCAAGGATATTGTTTTCGGATGCCAATTTCACTATTTCTTGTTGGAAACTTCAACAATTCTACCTATTGCATTCCCCCTAGCAGTGCTTGTTTTATTTATGCCTTGTGTTCAGGTTGCCAGAATTGTTCATCATCCTCTCATATGTTGTCTTGTGGCACCTTTCAGATCGATCCCCAATCTACATTGCATATCGGCTATGACGATGGTGCAAGTCGCTACTCTCAGAATCTAGCCTCGATAGATGTTACACAGCATTTTGTCACCGTCCCTGTAATCCCTCGCCCCGCATATTAGAGGGTCTTTCCCGTGACCTATGAGCAGTGTCATACTCTGCAAATACCTTCTTTGCATCCTTTTGCATAAGTACATGATTTCTCCTGTTGATGAAAGCACCCAAAAACCTATGTTTTGGCATTGGCGCAGGTAGCTAGTTCATCCCTCGTGCCAATGGGTAAGATTTGCATTAGAGCCCGTGCCAGTTGGCACTCTGTCTCTTTGTTGTGCCACTCCAGCCTTTTTGGGAATTTTTTTTAACAAATTGAAGGTGGAAGTTTTCTTTAGACACCTCAGGAATGACTCATTACAAGTGGTTAAACTCGATAAGCCACAGATCTCTTCCTTTTGGAAATGGTTGATGGAACATTATTGAAGGATAGGACTCCCCCCATGATTATAGGAATCCTAATCTCTCCATCTCCCTCTATATAAACAAGCCTTCTCCCTTTACAAAAGCTAGCTGAACATATAGCCAAGAAGCTAAACTTGGAGAAGAGATATTATAGCTGAGTAATCTCTATAGAGAAGGTCGAACCAAGGAGGATCCCGTAGAGAGAGCCCCATCTGAATTCCTGATGAGCCTTGTGAGACGTGCTTCACTGGAACCCTGCTGGAGGAGATTGCAACATCAAAGCCTAGTTGTACTCTTCCTTATTTAAATTAATATACTCGACTATGGTATTGATTCCATCTCTGTGTTATGTTTATTGACGCATTTGATTTAGTCTTCTTCGATTGACTGATAGTTGGGAATGCGAAATAGTATGTTGTGTATCATCTTTGTTTCTTGTGTATGTGCAGGTATCCTGGTGTGAGAACAAGCAGATCGTGATCTGTCGAATCAGGAGCGAGAGGTAGCCATTCTCCCAGACGACACAACAGCGCAGGACCTATGGTAAGTGATATACCAAGTCTTTGTCCATTCTTAACTAGGAATTGATGTCATAGTGTGTCTCGTTTGTGGCTAGACTCACTCTAGGGCTAGTGGGATCGATTATGTCCATAGAGGGGATTTACCTCACCAACAAATTGGTGACTCCACTGGGGATTAGTGCAAGTTTGTCTTTCGTCTATTAGATCTTCTTCTTGGTATTTTCTTGCTTAGCTTGCCTTTCCTGGTTATTTTGCAGAGTCTTAGACCCCTGTTCAGCCCCAGAGGATCAGATCTGACCTCTATTTTTCCAAAATTTTCATCTTTCCAAGGTTGGCTTGATTGGCACGTTTCCAACCTAACAGTCGCGCTCACTGGCGCTTGTTTCCAGTTCATCACCCATGCCATCCCCTGTCTGGCGCGGATTACAACCAGACAGTCTCGCGAATTCCTGTAGGTGCTAGGGTTTTCCCAGTTTTGGAGTTTTTTGGTCAGTTTTGGAGTTTTGTAGTGGAAGCTTCTGTGTTTTCTCATTATTTTCTATCGCTTGAAAATTCCTAACCTTCTCGTAGATAGTTCTTCATTGAATGAAATGGTATTTTATGGCATGTATCTTGGATTCAGAGATTTGTGAGATCCAACATTCGGTAGGACCTTGGAATTGAAACATAAATACAAGATCAACTCAAAATTTATTCAATTAACCTAAGGAAACATTGAAACTTAATGAAAAATTTAGTGGTCTAAGTTAGAGACGTTTTCTGGCATCTTAAAACCTAGCAGCAGTCGCTTGCCATCTGGCTTCAGACAATGCTAGTATGGACTTGTGCTCCTCATATTGTCGAGTATATAAAGGGAGACCGCTATAGGTTGCAATCCTTTTATCCGTAGGAAGCCAAGTCTGTAGCCTTGTAACCATGATACACCGAACATAACATTCGAGGAGAATACCTGAACGTACATCAAGTCCTTGGTTGATTCTTCTTTCATTTTATAACCAAGGTGTATATGGCAGTTCACAGGAACCTAGTACACCCTTTTACCTAGACTACCTGAGCAGTCATTTTCAATCTTTACTGACTCCATAAATTTCAAAAGATCATCGAGCAGTTTTCGTTTCGCGCTTGCTTAAAACTAAAAGAGACTAGAGTCATCTTTGACTATTTATTGACTCTTAAAATATGAAACAACAAAATTTTGGTTTCAATGTGGTAAAATAAACTACCTACAATTACACGCCCTTTAAATATTGATTACTCGGCCTGTCTTTGTTTGCCTTGGTTTTGATCCAAGAGTCTTCGTTTTTTATCTTTTTCCCTTTTCTAGTGTGCTACAGTCACAATGGCGAAACCATCAGTTTCATCACTGGCTGTCCTTTTTTGGACAATTCATCTGAAACTTATCAGATCTCTGGCTCTGTTGAGCTTTAACAACCCGTTATCTTGGCAGAGTACCCCTTTGGAGAATCGGTTGAGTTCCATTGGCCTCTTTCAAACGCTTGGTTTGGATTTGGGGTTCGGGAACATTTTCCCCCTCTTACATCGAGATCACCATTTTTGGCTGCTATCATACCTCCTAGCCCCCATACTCTTTTGCAAGATCTTACGGCGGATTCAGACATGGATTCATCTAGTCCTAATGGCAGTGAAGGTATTATAGTTTTGTGATGAACAATACCAAATTTTCCTGGAAGACATCCAACAAGAGCCTGCTCAATCTTCACCATCGGTGTCACTTCCAGCTGGATATAGGTCTTTGGGTCAGATTATAGCTAGTATTACCTCCATGGAAACATAAAATCTGTCAAGAGGTCCGGTTCTCCCATCATTAGGGATATCGCCAATGACATCTGTCTAGTCGATGCCTTTTGTTATGTCTATCCCCACTAGGCCTACTGTTTTTGTGTCTACTTCAACACCGGTCGTCAGCGCTCAATCATCAAGAGTTTCCACTTCGGTAAAGACTTGGATTTCCATGGAAATCCCTAGTGGCCTTTCTTTTGAGGAGTATCGGCTGGCTGTTCAGCAGTAGAGCTCCCAGACTAATCAGTCCTCTCAGGATCTCAATCATCCTTTTTTTTCTCATTATGGAGTGGATGGTACCTTGATTTATTCACTTCCATTTCAATATGACAAGCAAGGAAACCCTATCTATTTTCTTGCTCTTGAAGCTTATTAGTTCACTAAAATTTTTATACCTACCTTGCCTAAGCAACCTTCTAACCAACAAGGAAAACCCTTACAGGGAAAACCTTTGGTTAAAAAAGGATATGCTTTTGGCCCGCAAGGACAACCCTTCCAGGGACAACCTTCAGCCTAGCAAGGGTATGCGTACGACCCACAAGGGCAACCGTTACAGGGACAACCTTTGGTCTAGCAGGAATTTTTTTATGGCCTGTAGGGTCAGCCTTACAATCCTCAAGGTCAACCATTACAAGATCAGCCTCTGGTCCAACCAGAGCAACCTCAGGGACCAGCCGGGCAACCGGTATATCAACCTGGACCTTCATACGGTCATGGGGGGTATATTCATCCATCTTAACCTATGGTGCAACCTCAATAGCCATATCTTTCGATTGGTCCAAATGTTGCACAGGCAGAGCCATCTTATGGTCCTGCTCCAGGCCAAATTGGTTATCAGGCACAACCTGGCCCACCCCAACCATCAGGCCAACCTGCTCAGCAGGGACAACCTGGTGGTCCTCATCAGTCAGGTCAACTTGTTCAACCAGCACAACTTGCACAACCTAATAACCCTGCTCAGCAACCGCTCTATTCTATGCCACAACCAAATCAACCTGTGCGCCTGACTTTTTCGGCTCAGCAGGTCCCCACTTATCAACACCTCGTTCGACCCCAAGGCAATTATTTTCCTTAAGGTCAATATCCACCAGTTTACAACCCACCTCAAGGTTCTACTTACTACCCTCAACCGCCAGGCTATACTTATACTCCGCAGCAAAATACCTACGCTGCTCAATCGAGACCCTCGTATACTCAGAATTAGTATCCCGGTTTTCAACCCCCGTATCTTGGTCCTCAGCCGCCATATCAACCGAATTATCTGGCTTATACCCCTTATGGTACAAATAATCTGGGATAGAACCAATGGGGGCAGATTTATACTCAACCAGGATGGAGTATGGGTATGGGTCCTTATTGAGGACCTGCCATGCCTTTTAACCCTTAATTACCTTTTCTCGCTACGTTGGAGCTATTGAATGTGTCTAAATTGACAAATGATCCCATTCTTCATAATCCATTTTGGCCTTCGGTTTCAATGAAGGTTCCTGGTGATTGTCCCAAGTTTGAGGGAAAGTCTGGAGAGGACCCCAAAGCTCACGTCATGACATACCATTTATGGTGTTCTTCCAATTCTTGGGTGGACAACTCTGTTAAGCTCCGTCTCTTCCAGCACACTCTTACCGGAGCTGCTGCTAAGTGGTATATCGAACTGCCTCATGGCATATTTCAAGATTTCAATACTCTTGCTATGGCATTCCTTACTCATTTCTAGTTTCCGGTTCATTATGAAGCCGGGACGCATCTCCTCACATCCTTGAAACAGGACCGAGCTACCCATATCTCGGACCACATTCATGAATGGAGACGGCGTCGTCGTCTGATCAAGTTTGAAATTACTGATCAGATTCTTACTCATTGGTTCACTACTTCTTTTGTTAATCAGATTGCGAAAGACATCGCCATGGGGGCATGTGTAACCGAGGAACAATCCATCGCTCGTGCCCAATACCTTGATTTAGTGTACTCTCAATTGGGAATTTTGTATGACATCTTAACTGAAGCCCCACATCTTGGAACCTTTGAAGTGCCATCTACCCCATCAGTTGACGGCGTTATTGGTTCCATGTATCAAACTTCGCGCAAGTCTTCCAATGGGAAGCAGAAATCAAATCCTTCCAATAATTCTGCTCCTCAGGCTACCCCAGATTCTGGTAAAACCCCGGAGGTCAACACCATTTAGGCCAATCCTGTAGAAAAGACTTCCAAGCGGAAAAATAAGGGCAAAGGCAAGGCCAAATCCGATACCCCAAAACCAGAATCGTCTAAACCCCATGATGATGATGGTTCACAACGAAAGCCGAAGTATCCCTGTGTGATTTGTGAAGAAGATCACTACACTAAGGATTGTCCTTGACGATCCGAGGTTAGTCAACTGCTCAAAAGTGCTAAGGGAACTCTAGTGGTCCTTAAAGAAACTTTCCCATCTCAGCAGACCTAGATGGTCAATCAATCGACACCATCTATGTCATTTGGCTCTCAAGTATTCATGATGAATGGTTCTGCACCCGTTTCCATCACTACTCGGTTGAAGTATTATGCCAGATCACGCCAGGCAGCCGGGAAAGAGGTCGTTGATGGTCCTCCTCCCCCACCTCCCTCTGGTCCCCTTGAAATTGAAAGGCCTGGTGTTGAATCCGTTATACGACCGCCTTCTAAAGGTGTTCTCCAGAATTTTTCTTATAATCCTAACGCCCGTGCTGCTCAGAATTACAGTATTGTTGAGGATTTTGCATAGGCGCTGTTTGGTCTCAATCTAGTCTCCTAAACTGAGCTCATTTAATTGTCAACCAGGATTTGTAAACTGCTGAAGTGAAGTGTACCATATGTACCTAGGTGCTTGTTTCCTAATGCGTTGTGTGTAGTGTTTTGTGATGTTTTTGGTGTTTTATGTTGATTTATGATGTTTTTGGTCTTTTGGTGTTTTATGTTCACAATGAAAATGCCTAGAAAACTAATGAAAGGAAGTTGGTGGTCAAAAACAGAGTTAAGCCTAATGTATGGAATGGTAAATGCAATTGAAAACAATGAAGCAGAATTTGAACTATGACTAAATAGAAACAAAAGCTTGATAATGACTTCTTAGGCAAATAACACAAACTACACTTGAAAAATGATCACTAAATATGCAAGTATTCTAACTAAACAATTAAACACTAATGATGCAATACTCTGTCCTAAGCTCTTTTATTCCATGACTAATTCCTAGTTCTATTCTGCAATTTTAATTGAATGTCTCAGAACCTATACTCAAAGAGTTATTGGTTTCTTTTCAAAGTAGTTCTTTTGAGGAAGAGCTCTGTTTATAAAATGATGAGGAATTTGCAGAGATACTTCAGACCTTATAGTGATGTTATCTTCTGTTCCTATGGTTATGGATCACTTGTAGTTTTCAGAACAAAAACATGTTTGTGAATAATGAAGGCTGTCTTGTGAATCCTAACAACTAAAGTAATCTATTGTGCAAAGGATGACAGTGTGACTATGAGATGCAAGTGCAATGAGTTAATCTAAGAATGAACCTAAGATGCTACTAAACTAGAACAATGTTGAACTATAAGTCATCATCAAACTTGAAACAAAGTAACTGAACATGAATTAAATGCAATGAAACTCTGGAGCATTCTAACTATGCTAACATGCTTTATTCTATGAAGTTACACAATCTGCTTGTTCATCATTAGTGATATTTTGGAAGAGTTTCTTCTTTTGGAAGAGATAGAACAATTCTAACTGTGTAATTGGGTGCAATTGTAAGCAAATAGACTGAAAGCAAATGAAAAACTAAGATATCATATCCATATCCTACTCGTCATTATGATGTCTTGGGCAAGCGTTTAAGAGCAAGAACATAGATGATACTTAGTACAAACACACAACTAAATCATTCATTATCACAGTCATGTCTTGAACTTCTTAAGGATGTCTTGGAAGAGTTTCTTCTTGTGGAAGAGTGATTAGAACAAGTGTAATTGTGATAGTGAATAGCAAAAACTACAACTAATTCCTACAGTACTATAGCTATTCATCATTCATCATTATAATCTGTTGGAAGAGTGTCTTCTTGTGGAAGAACTGGAATGAATATAACTATAGTAGCTAGTTAAAACAACTATAAATTCAACTCCTAATCCTACAATACCATAGTCATTCAACATTCATCATTTTAATCTGTTGGAAGAGTGTCTTCTTGTGGAAGAGCTAGAATGAATACGACTACAGTAGCTAAAACAAAACAACTACAAATTCAAATGCAAAACATAAAGGCAGCTAGGAAAACTTATCTAATTTACACAAAAGAAATCCGTGCAAGAGGCAGGGGCCCTCTACCACTTGACGGCATTCAACTTCAAATTAAATCACGCCTTCAAAATAACTTTGTCTGCTCCATTAAAGATGAAATAGTTTGAACATAACACTCTGCGTCTTCAGGAATGTAACACAAAGTTTTAAACAAAATCTAGCAGCAAATCTAACATAAAATCTCTAACATAGCTCTCGGTCTCCCAAGAGTTTATAAAGAAAATGCACGTAACAATAATTACAACAATTTAGGAATAATGTCTTTCCTTATCCGAATCACGTTAGGACTCTTTGAAGTGGCTACGTGAAGGAGAAAAGACATCTGGACTGAGACAGTCCTAATAGAAGTCTTCCTTCATAAATGTGTTCCCCACGTTCAAAACCATACCCAGAATTCATTTCTTCCTCCATGATGAGCAACGAACCATGTAGACATGACGTGGATCATGCCCATATGCAGTTTTTCTCAAGAGGCCACCTGGAACATACTCAAACATGAAGGCAGCTGCAGAATCGCTGGTTAGCTACGGAATGTCTGCATTCTGCAGCTAGTTCCGGTAAAAATGCTTTACAATGGCAAAAATCACAAAATTCAACAAGTCAGTCATGTAAATCATTCTAGAAGTAATTTTAACTATATTCATTGATCAATTGGGTCTAAGATAGAAATGGACAAGAGAAAATGAGGTAAAATGAGGTGAAGGAAAGCACAAATTTGAGGCTCAACATACCCCCACTGCTGTCTCTTTGCATGTCCTCATGCAAATTATCCTATGAATTCAGAGGCTTCTGCAAGGACATCTAATCCCCTTCTTCTCCTTTTTCTGGAAGTCAGAGGTCTTCTGGGTTTCCTGATAACAAGTTTGAACCTGAGGTTGGTGAGTGCCCTGATTAGCTTTTTGTTCCTTTTCTTCAACTTCTCATTGGTCTTCTCCACCTTGTCTATATGCAGGGATAAGGTTGAGTTCATATCAGTTTTGAGCTTGATTTGATCCTTGAGAATTTCATTCTCGTTTTTGATATGTCTATTCAGCAATTCCAACTCATATCTATCCCTCCTTAATATATCTATTTCAGACAGTGGAAGACTGGGGGTTCTCTCTCTGCTTTCTGAAGCTCTCCTCTCCAAAGTTTCCACATAGTCATAAATTTCCTGTTGAGCAGGGTCAACTTCAGGGGTTCCCTCATAAAAATCTTCTTCAACGTCCTCTTCAATGGATATTTCTTCATCTTTTATATTGATTACCCCTGTTTGCTTGATTAGTGTTTTCTTCAGTTTCCCCTTTAATCTGTGGCTTCTTCTAGGCTGAGAAGATCCCTCTCCTTTCTCCATGGCAGATTTCTTGATTACCTTTTCTTCCTTAAGTTACCTCTTGATTTGAGTCAACTTCTCTAAAATGATTTCCTCACTGCTTTCTTGGATTGTTTTATCAATTTTAACTTCTAAAGCCCTCCATTTCCTACTTCTTTTTGTAGGCTGTGGTTCAGGTGATGGTTCTTTTGCTTCTTCAAAATGATTTCTTATTAAGAAATCATCCCATGTATCATTTGTTTTAGCTAGATGATGTTCAATCAAGATTTTGACCAAACCATGATGATACTGGGTTGTATCTAAAAATTGAACTCTTCTCTGAACACAGGAAGCCATCTTCTTCAGACTTTGATGCAAGAAATATGGTAGGTTTAAGTCTTCCCCCAGAAAATGCATCATTAGTCTAATGTGGTAGACATAAAATGTCCCATATCTACCCTCACATGTAACAAATTTTTGCAAAAGTAGTATGTTTCTCCATTTGTTTTTCAATGAAGAACTGGGAATTCCTTTCTTGAATACACTAACATCCATATTTGGTGATTTTAAAATTTGTTTCCAGGAGTCATTGTGGAATTCTCTATTTTTAAACCATCTCTCTCCAGTTCTGAGCAACCCTGTAGCCTCTGCAATAAAAACTTCAGTGACAGTAAACTTGACATCCCCCACTTCAACTTTGGTCCCTTGAAATGATCTTGCAAATGTTTTAGTGACTTCCTTATGGAAGCCATTAATTTTTTCCAAAAATTGAAGCCATCCTATTTGTTGTAACATTTCTTTGCATTGTGGGTATCCTTCTAAATATTTTGAACCCACTGGTTCGGTTCTTACAATTAAACCCATTATTGATTCTTCAATGTTCAAATAAACACTCTTCTACCCACAAAACAATGACTTTCACCTTTGAATTGAAAGGACTTCAAGTTCTAAATAAAAATAGCTCCAAACTTCATAATGACATACCTCTGATTGATAATGACAAATGCCTTCAAAACCTTGGACTGATATGCTTCTATTTGATAATGAAAGCAGTTTCAAATTTCGAGCTGATATGTCTCTGATAGACAGTGGCAGATGGCTTCAAATTTCTTTTTGTGCAATACCTCTGGCTCTTGGTAGCAAATGGTTTCGATTTTAACACTGCAATACCTCTGTCTTTTGGTAGCAAAAGACTTCAAACTCAACACTGCAACATCTCTGTCTCTGGTAGCAAAAGACTTCAAACTAAACACTGCAACACCTCTGTCTCTGGTAGCAAATGGTTTCAATTTTAACACCTCTGTCTTTTGGTAACAAAAGACTTCAAACTCACACTGCTACAATTCTGTGTTTATAGTGAAAATGCTTCAAACTCCGTCCACAGTGATATTTTATCTGCCCACCGTGATATTTTATCTGCCCACGGGATCAAGTGGCTTCAAGTTCTCACACTGTTATACTTCCAAATTTACCCTTCTGCTCTGCTCTGCGTTTACAATGCTCAATGCTATTCAAACTGATATCCTTTGGCTCTGCTCTCGGTGATAATAATATCTCCGTCTTCAGAATGGAATGCCGGCTACAGAATGAAGTTATGGCAGTGGTCACGGAATGGAGTAGTGGAGTGAGGTGGAGGGATTGTATTAATGATTGAAGAGACGGCGAAGGATTTTACGACGGCAGAGGGAATCATCATTGAATGATTTGGTTAAGAGACGTGGAGAATTCAAACACCTCGGCCAATTTAACCGCTTAAATGCTATCGGATATGAAATTTAAAATGGAAGATTTTAATCCAAAGTCTGTAGAGGGTTTGTTGGTATTGATCAATAAAAACAATTAAAACAACCTTTTCGAATAATCCATAACTAAACTATGCTAAACTTTTATGAAATGCCATTATAATTTTAAACTTGTTACCTCTGCCCTTTATTTGATTTTTGTAGCCTTTGTCTTCTCTTCTCATCTTTGGAGGAGTCTTCATAATTTTCTTGATGCTTTTGATTCATGAATACACTGGGTCACTTTGTTGCAATTCTGCTGTCTGCTAGTTGATGCCTTCAGGATTTGTAGCTGCGGAAAGACTATCGGGCTGCAGAAAGGCTGATCAGCTGCAGAATGTTCCTGTAGAACACTTTAATCATGAAAATGGAATGTTTTTGGAGTATGGGTGAAATTTTATGTGGTATGAATGAAAATGGATGATGGATTATGATATGTATGAAGTGGATAATGGAATGGAATGGATTCAGTTCATGAAATGGAATGAAGGAACATAAGGGCTGTACTGCAATTCATGACATATTTTATTCACTTACAGCAAAATATCAAATTTTGTATTTTGACATGAAAATGAGATGGATGGAAGATGAAATGAGATGGGTGAAGTGTGGAATGGAGTGAAATATGAATGATGGATGAGATGGAGTATGGATGAATAAGTGAATGGAATGAGATGAAATGAATCATAAGCACTATGGAACTGAACTTATGATTTTTATAACAGCTGCTTATAAAAACAAAAATGGGAAAAGTTAGAGTGTCAGAGAGACTCTGATTTTCACCCTATCTTTTCTGTATAAACATGCCAATCAATGATTGGTTTTCATGTTTATACCTCTTTTTTTTTTTTTTTTTAGAATAGAAATGCTTCAGAAAATTCAATCAAGTTGATGAAGAAGAGAGACTCTTCTTCATTAACTTCACATCATTGTCTTCTTGGAACTTCTTGACAAACTCTTCTCTAGTCTCCTAAACTGAGCTCATTTAATTGTCAACCAGGATTTGTAAACTGCTGAAGTGAAGTGTACCATATGTACCTAGGTGCTTGTTTCCTAATGCGTTGTGTGTAGTGTTTTGTGATGTTTTTGGTCTTTTATGTTGATTTATGATGTTTTTGGTCTTTTGGTGTTTTATGTTCACAATGAAAATGCCTAGAAAACTAATGGAAAGAAGTTGGTGGTCAAAAACAGAGTTAAGCCTAATGTATGGAATGGCAAATGCAATTGGAAACACTGAAGCAGAATCTAAACTATGACTAAATAAAAGCAAAGCTTGATAATGACTTTCAGACAAATGATTCAAAACACAAACTAAACTTGAGAAATGATCACTAAATATGCAAATCCTCTAACTAAACAGTTAAACACTAATCTTACCATGATGCAACATTTTGTCCTAAGTTCTTCTATTCTATGACTAATTCCTAGTTCTATTCTGCAATTTAATTGAATATCACAGAACCTTTACTCAAAGAGTTATTGGTTTCTTTTTCAAAGTAGTTCTTTTGAGGAAGAGCTCTGTTTATAAAATGATAAGGAAATTGCAGAGAGATTTCAGACCTTATAGTGATGTTGTCTTCTGTTTCTATGGCTATGGATCATTTGTAGATTTTAGAACAAGAAGATGTTTGTGAATAATGAAGGCTGTCTTGTTAATCCTAACAACTAAAGTAATCTATTGTGCAATGGATGACAATTTGAATATGAGATGCGAATGCAATGAGTTAATCTAAGAATGAACCTAAGATGCCACTAAACTAGAACAATGTTGAACTATAAGTCATCATCAAACTTGAAACAAAGTAACTGAACATGAATTAAATGCAATGAAACTCTGGAGTGTTCTAACTATACTAACATGCATTAATCTATGAAGTTACACAATCTGTTTGTTCATCATTAGTGATATTTTGGAAGAGTTCCTTCTTTTGGAAGAGGTAGAACAATTCTGACTGTGTACTTGTATGCAATTGAAAGCAAATGAACTGAAAGCAAATTAAAAACTAAATTATCACATCCATACCCTACTCGTCATTATGATGTCTTGGGCAAGCGTTTAAGAGCAAGGACAGGGATGATACTTAGTACAAACACACAACTAAATCATTCATTATCACAGTCATGTCTTGAACTTCTTAAGGATGTCTTGGAAGAGTTTATTCTTGTGGAAGAGTGATTAGAACAAGTGTAACTTATGATAGTGAATAGAAAAAACTACAACTAACTCCTACAGTACTATAGCTATTCATCATTCATCATTATAATCTGTTGGAAGAGTGTCTTCTTGTGGAAGAGCTGGAATGAATATAACTACAGTAGCTAGTTAAAACAACTACAAATTCAACTCTTAATCCTACAATACTATAGTCATTCAACATTCATCATTATAGTCTTTTGGAAGAGTATCTTCTGGTGGAAGAGTTAGAATGAGTACGACTACAGTAGCTAACAAAAACAACTATTAATTCAAATGCAAAATGTAAAGGCAGCTAGAAAAACTTATCTAATTTACGCAAAATAAATCCGTGCAAGAGGCAGGGGCCCTCTACCACTTGACGGCATTCAACTTCAAATTAAATCACGCCTTCAAAATAACTTTTTCTGCTCCATTAAAGATGAAATAATTTGAACATAACACTCTGCGTCTTCAGGAATGTAACACAGAGTTTTAAACAAAATCTAGCAGCAAATCTAACATAAAATCTCTAACATAGCTCTCGGTCTCCCAAGAGTTTATAAAGCAAAGGCACGTAACAATAATTACAACAATTTAGGAATAATGTATTTCCTTATCCGAATCACGTTAGGACTCTTTGAGGTGGCTACGTGAAGAAGAAAAGACATCTAGACTGAGACAGTCCTAATAGAAGTCTTCCTTCATAAATGTGTTCCCCACGTTCAAAACCATACCCAGAATTCATTTCTTCCTCCATGATGAGCAACGAACCATGTAGACATGACGTGGATCATGCTCATATGCGGTTTTTCTCAAGAGGCCACCCGGAACATACTCAAACATGAAGGCGGCTGCAGAATCGTCGGTTAGCTACGGAATGTCTGCATTCTGCAGCTAGTTCCGGTCAAAATGCTTTACAATGGCAAAAATCACAAAATTCAACAAGTCAGTCATGTAAATCATTCTAGAAGTAATTTTAACTATATTCATTGATCAATTGGGTCTAAGATAGAAATGGACAAGGGAAAATGAGGTAAAATGAGGTGAAGGAAAGCACAAATTTGAGGCTCAACAGGCGCCTTCCGTGATGTCTGCGTTAGAGGTGCTCCAGACTTGTCTGTCTCAACGGAAAGCGTTATTAGCTTCGATCGATGAGATTGAACCTGCTGATTCTAGCCTTCTCTCTTTCGACTTAGAGAATTTTGTCCCACGACTTCTGCACCAGATTATGCTTGTTATACAAGCCGTTATCAATGGTCTCAACATCCATAGGGCCATAGTGGATAAAGGTGCATCTACCTACATCATGTAATTAGCTTTCTAGAAGGCTATTGGCTCTCCATCCTTGACTTCGTCACCCAATGCCCTTGAGGCATTTGATGGAAGGGAATCAAAACCCTTGGGTGTTATCGCTAGCTTGCCAATCACGTTGCGAGGAAAGACAGTCAATGTTGAAGTAGAAGTCGTTGATGCCAAACTAAATTGCAATATTCTACTCGGTCATAGTTGGACTCATGCTATGATGTGCGTTCCGTCCACCCTCTTTCGACTTCTGAAGTTTCCACATGAGGGCAAAATAATTACTGTTGATCAGTTTTCATTCTTTACCTCATCTTCCCAGAAAAACGTACCATACGTGGATAAGATTCATAATCCCCCTGATAGTATAGGGCTGGGTCTTTTCAAGGATCCTGCTCTCATGGGTATTTTTCCCCTTCCGCCATCGAATACCGTTCAAGTCAATATGGTCTCTCAGTCAGATGACCCTTGGATCATCCCTTCACCTGAACAGGTTGATTCGTTTGGAGATTCAATGCCACTCAGTCCAATCGAGATCAATTATTATGAGCTTACAGCTGCATCTGATTCTCCCCCTTCTAAAGCTGCTCCTTTGAGCATGTCTCTCGATGTGTATTCTTAATCCCCCTGGCTCGGCGATGTGGATTTGCCTGATCCTTTGAAATAACTGTTTCTATCTAACGAGGCTATCATGGAAACCATGTCTTATGAATATCTACCATGGAATGATGGGCATCATCGTTCCTTGTTTATGCCTTGCCTCGGGGCAATGTCTACCTATCTAGAGAATTTTGCATCACAAGTTCCTTCTCCGCCACTTCAAACACCTATTTTGAATCATGAAGTCTTTGTGTAAGGAAACCTGGGTAAGATTACTCAAACGATGCCTATCGATATTTCCATCAAACCAAGGATTGTCGAGAACATCCATGTGGGAGTCACTTTCTCTTATGAAGAAGTCCAAGTGTACACTGGTCTCTTTCGTGAATTCTGTGATGTTTTCGCCTGGTCTTATGAAGATATTCCTGGAATTGACCCCATTATTGTGGTGCACAAGATTCCCACCTACCCAGGTGCAAAGCCTGTTTGCCAACGTCTTTGTCCCGTGCATCCTCGGAAAGCCACCACTATCAAAGCTGATGTTGAAAAAATTCTCAAAGTGGGTTTCATTTATCTGATTCCCCTGACTAAATGGATTTCTAATATAGTTCCTGTGGATAAGAAGTAGGGAGCCATTCATGTTTGTGTTGATTATTGTGATATCAATCGAGCCTATCCTAAGGATAACTATCCCACCCCATTTATCGATAAGATCATTGATGATTGCGTGGGGAGTGAAATATTCTCCCTTATGGATGGTTTTCCTGGCTATAACCAGATTAACATTCTCCCATCGGACCAACACAAGACCTCTTTTATCTGTCCATGGGGAACGTTCACATATAATAAACTCCCTTTTGGCTTGAATAATGCTGGGGCTACGTTCTAGCATGCAATGTCTTATGCCTTTCACGATATTCGACATATTGTCCAACCATACCAAGATGACCTTCTGGCTCATTCAGCTACGCGAAAAGACCACATGGAACATCTTCGTCAAATATTTCTTCGTTGTATATGCTACAACATTAGGCTCAATCTGCATAAATGCATATTTTGCGTCGACTTCGGTAGACTCTTAGGGTTTTTCGTATCTAAATATGGAATTTGCCTTGACCCTCTCAAGGTTGAGGCTATTTTCAATCTCCCCTCCTTGTCCTCATTACACCAGCTCTAGAGTCTCCAAGGGAAAGCCAATTTCCTCCGTCATTTCATCCCAAAATATGCTAAAGTAGCCAAAGGATTTACACGACTTTTAAAGGAGGAAATCCCTTTCTGTTGGGATGAGATTGCTCAGCAGTATTTTGATAGACTTAAGACGTTGCTTGTCAACGCTCCTCTATTACGTCCTCCGAATTACCAGCGTGATTTCACCCTCTACCTAGCTTCTGCCTTCAACACGATCGCCATGGTATTGGTTCAAGATGATGATGACGGTAACAAAAATGTCGTTTACTACTTGTCTCTAAACCTTCTCGACCCTGAAACACGCTACGCACATGTTGAGAAGTTAGCTTTCGCTGTAGTCCAGGTCGTCCAAAGTTTTCATCATTACATTCTTTTACACATGGTGACTGTGATTTCTAATTGTAACCCCGTGACTTATATTCTGTCATGGTAGTTGCTGGGGGGAAAATACTTGAAGTGGATCATTATCCTCCAAGATTTTGATTTGGAGTTCACTACCGCCAAATCGAAGAAATCACTTGTTTTCACTGATTTGATTTGTTCTCTCCCCACCGACTCTACTCCTTCCTCTTTTGAGGATCATATTCCAGACACAACTCTCTTCCTGATCAATACCATCGATCCATGGTACGGCGATATCATCATGTACCTCCAAACATCTACTTTCAGGTCTGACTTAATGAAATATGCTCGACCTTGCATTTGACATCAATTGCAACCTTATCATATTGTTGGAGATACCCTTTACCATGTCAGAGTCCATTCTGTACTCCGTCGATGCCTGACCCTCGAGGAAGCGGAGAAAGTTTTAAATGACTGCCACAGTGGTGCTTGTGGTGGTCACATGTCTGGTTATGCCACTGCACAGAAGATTCTTTGTGCTGGCTATTTCTGGCCCTCCATTTTTAAAGATTGCATTGTTGTAGTTCGCAAATGCCATGCGTGCCAGATTTATCAACGCAAGATGCGTGCACCGCCTGTTCCTTTACACCTTATCATTACCGTTGGTCATTTTTCCAAATGGGGCATAGATTTTATGATGTGTAACCCTCGTTTGGCCGGGGGGCATGCCTATATTATCATCTCTGTCGATTATTTTACGAAATGGGCCGAAGCAATGGCTACACTGGCTGCGGACAGTAATACAATGACACAGTTCATATTCAATCACGTTATTGCTCGGTTTGGTGTCCCTCAAGCCATCGTCACCGATCATGGTTCTCATTATTAGGATTATATGATTGTAGAGCTCACGTCTAAGTTGGGTCTGTGTCACGACAACTAAACGCCTTATTATCCTCAAGCTAATGGCCAAGTAGAAGCTGTAAACAAGGTCCTTGTTACAATGCTTCAATGACCAATTGGGATACATAAATCAAACTGACATCTCATGTTGTTTTAAGCTCTATGGGCTTACCAAACGTTGATCAAGAATGTAGCCAGATTTACCCCATTTTAGTTGGTGTACGGTTTGGAAGCCACACTTCCAATTGAATGTGAAATCCCTTCACTTAAATTAGCTATGGAATTGCTGCCTGATACCTCGCCTAAATAAGAACGTCTCCTCTACTTAGAGAGATTGGATGAAAATTGTCGCTTAGCTGCCTTGGTCATCAAAGCATAGAAGAAACGAGTCAAAGCCCATTTTGACCAAACAGTTTGTCCTCGTTCTTTCATCGAAGGCGATCTCATTCTTCTATATGACCAATCTCATGACAAGCTGGGGGCAGGAAAATTCCAACCCATGTGGCATGTGCCCTACACCATTAAACGCATGTTACAGAATGGGGCTTATGAGCTTATTGAATATGAAGGTTGTCCTTTATCGCAACCCAGAAATGGGTTGTATCTGAAAAAATATTATGCTTGAGTCATTCACACATGATATGTGTACATAGGTGATTTTTTTCATTTTGTGTGCATGCTTTGGTTTGATGTGCTTCGTGAGATTTTTTTCTTCTTATTGGGTCTTGTTTGCGATGCAGATGTCTATTTCCCCTTATGTCGGTTTCACGGATGGTGCTTCCCGCAGTACCAGGAACTTGTCTTCGACAGCCTGGGTAATTTATGATCCTGTTGGTGAGTTGATTAAATTACAAGGTATTTGTCTGGGACCAACTACAAACAATGTTGCTAAATATAGTGCAGTTTTAGAACTATTAACCGAGGCAGTCAACCTCGGCATACGTGCATTTCTTGTGAAGTTGGATTCACAACTTGTTCTTCTTCAACTGAACGATCTTTATTCGGTTCGAAACCCATGCATTTTGAGATTGTATTTACGTATTCGTTTACTTGAAAGAAATTTTGATTTCATTACATATCAACATATACCAAGATGAATGAATACATTAAAAGATGTAATAGCTAACATTGTGCTAGATAGACATTTGCGCAATTAATAAAAACATCATCATATGTACATAGACCCATGTAGAAAATAGATGTATATATATATCGTTCATTTTCAACGTGTACATCATAAAACCCACAAAAATAATATATGTTTGTTTCAGTTACATCGTGAGACAACATGTCTCTGAAAAATATGCGCAAATAAAGCCTAAGTGCCTAATTTGCGTGGCTCTCATGATAACACGTCATTGCCCGTACCAACTGCCTCAGAAAATGGTGGATACGGCTCGGAACCCCTATAGTATGCCTCTGATAGGCCTGAGGCACATCATCCAAGCAAGAATAGTCTAGGATCCAATGGGCGATCCCATCCATATTCTGCATTATCTCCTCATCTCCACCCTCACCATGAGGATCGAAATCGCGAGGAATCCACCTAGCTATCAACGACATGCCTGCAGGATGCTCTAGACCAAAATCTGCATAAATATAAGGATAAATATTAGAACATGCATATATATCAAAAAAAAATTATAAACTCATGAAAATAAAAAATGAGTCTTACCAAGTTCTTTGTCCCAATCCTCTCCCTCTAGGAGTGGGAGGTTTGGCTCTCTGGTGAAGTCTGTGCCGGCATAGGGCCAATCCTCCACGAAAATCAGTTGTCGTCGGAGCCAATCAAAAAGCTCTGGCCTTCAGGACATCTGTTGGCCACCCCCTACTCTAGGCATCAGTGCTTCCCATCAAGCCATCCGTGGCTCGGTGGGTGGTGGCTCCTGGACTATAACCTCCTGACGCTGAAATATGGGAAATCGTTCCAAGAATAACTATACCAGAATTGACCCATACCCAAACTGCTTGAGTTTGGTCTTCTTGCACTTGGTGAGCTGCCATTTGATGTTGATAGTCACGACCTCAACCCAGTTGAATAGAGTTGGGTTCATACACCCTGAAGTAAGAAGAAGTTGTGTTTTCGTGGCCTCATGCGGTGCCTGTGATCTCGCAGAGTGCGTGATAGTGTGTAGCACTACCCTCAATGCCAAATCATGAACGGTTTGGATATCCAATTTTCCGCTCCCTGATCCTTTTTGTGCCCCCTGGCACACCCTGTCAATGACCATTGCCATGCTTTCTCCAGAATGCTGGGTACCGGTTAAGATAGGGACTACACCCCTACGTGACAACCCAGTGATGAAATTCACATCGGAAAATTCGAGTTCAATCTCTTGATCCTGAAGTACTAACTTTTCCTGATCTTTGTCCCAAATGCTTATTAGATATTGACGCAATTCGGGGTGAGCCCGAAGAGATGGTGTCATGAAGAACTTCTTGAGCCCACAATTCCTGAGGGCATTCATGCATTGTTCATTTCCCATTTCTTGTTCATCCTCTTCACTGTGTTCTCTCTCCTTCCACTCGATAACCATCTTTTTGTGCTTTGTAACTGCATGAATTGATCATAGGAACATTAGAAACCCCCTTGGGCATTAAAATTTGTAGTCTATTGGTTGCATTTCCTTAAATATAAAGTGGATTTTGGGTTGCGCAGTTGGCGCGACTGTTTTGCTAACAGTCGTGCCACCTGGCGCGACCCTTGTGTAAAAAAGAGTCGATTGGTGCAGGTCTGTGCTTGAAACCCACGCCAACCACGATTCCCTAGAATTTGAAAATCCCCCCCTAAGGGATCCAAAATGACAACTAAATGCAGTAAAGTATAACTTAAAAGATGGAAAATAGAGTTGGCTCTTACCTGAAACAGATAGAATCAGATTGGTCCACTGGATTGTTCACAATCGTCGCCTGAAGATCGCAAAGAAAACGGGTCACTTTTTCTCTGCAAAGAGGTAAAAGTGAAAAGTAAATATTTTTTACCATTCATGGTCTTTTATAACTTTTCAAAGTCCTAAAATAGGTTTTAAAACATATTTGTCGATATATTTTCATATTATTTTCGAGGAATACATTTTACATGTGTCTTTTTGTGCAGCGATAGGTTTTCACGCGGTTATGACGAAGAAACGAGTTGTATTTTATACTTTTTCAGACTTGGTAAAAACATGAAAAAGTCACTATTGGAGTGACCTTTCAGCTCTTTTCTGACTCTCTAAAATTTAAAAGATCCCCGAGTCTCTTGTCGTTTTGAATTCATTAAATTGGATGCGAAATGATATCTACCCAGTATTCGTTTACCCCTTTTTCGGGATGGGATAGATTATTTATTCTCTAAGACATAGTTTTCTACCTTTTCGGATCTATGGGACTATTCATGAAAAGGGACTGCTGGAGTTTTCTTTTGCACATTCTTTTCAAACTCTCTAAATATGAAAATATGCTGAGTTCCTCCTTTGTCAGACTCGTTAAAACTTGATGACATCGGACTCCGTTGTCATGACGTCACTCGAGTTCCTCCTTCCTTGGGCTCATAAAATGTACTAGGTTGGATTTGTCCAAAGGACAAACTTACATCGCAAGCACATGCTATCCCCTTCAAGATTTTTTTTTAAAATAATTGCGGTACTCGCCATAAATGGTGGGGGAAAATGGAACCAATATTGTAGTCGTGTTGGTAGTATGTCGCTCGTGAACATGGCACTTCTCTACATTCGTGTCGGGTTAGGAATATCTCGCTTCGTCATTTTTTTGCCTCCATGGGTTTGGGTAATCATTTTTGACCTCTCATCTGCTCTTTGCCATGTCACCATGACCTCATATCCCTTGATGTCAAATACTTCCAAATCCAGTGTCGTGCCGCCAATATGTTCAAGAGAAGTTTTCCTTTGAAGTTTTCAACCTCTCTCTGATTCTCTGTTGGTCTTGATTCATACACATCATGTTCCTCTGTCTCGTGTCGATGATGTGGGAAACATTATGGCCCACCTTCGATCAAGGTCACTTCCTGCCACTCTAGCTCATTATCCAGGAAGTTGATCTAGAGACTCCCTTCAGGTACCTTGGAACCTGCATGCCTCAATGGCAGGTTCTTCGCATTCGACGTAAGGTCCACATCAATGGCCTTTGATCGATTGACTCTACGGGTGTTCGACGTCAAATCAGTGTTCACATTCTGTGGATTGTACCTTTCATACCTTAAGAGCCATTGCCATTATTGGTGGTTTCTCTCATGTCTGTTAATAGCTTTCATCATTGGATGGTAATCAGACAATGTTCTTGCATATTCGAATTCAGGTCACATATTCGCATGCTCGAATTTGTATTGTGTTCGAGTCGAGATAGAGCGCAAGACCCTAGGTTTTGTCTAATGAAATCTAGGTTGTATATTCTTTGTGGATTATTATATTACTCTTTTGATTGGATGGCTGCGACCATACCTAAGTCTATTTATTGATCCCTACTGCTGGAAGGATGTGTCCATACCTCGGATCTCATTGTGTATGTACTCTATTATGGATGGCTGTGCCCATACCACATGTCATGTATTGGATGTATCAGTTGTACTTGTACTTGCAGGTCTTCCGAAAACAGTGTTTGGGTCGGACACGTTTCTCATAAAGCATTTCACCCCTCCCTCTCTCTCGAACCTCATGCTTTAGGGGGCATCTGTTACACAACAGTTTGTCACCATCCCTGCAATCCCTCACCCCAAATATTGGAGGGTCTTTCCCGTGACCTGTGAGCAGTGTCATACTTTGTAAATACCTTCTTTTCATCCTTCTACATAGGACATGATTTCTCTGGTTGAAAATTTCCTCAGAAAGCACCCAAAAACCTATGTCTTGGCATTGGCGCGAGTAGCCAGTTCATCCCTCATGCCAATGGGTAAGATTTTCATTAGAGATCATGCTAGCTGGCACTTTGTCTCTTTTTTGTGCCCGTGCCAGCCTTTTTGGGAATGTTTTTTAACAAATTGGAGGAAAACGTTTCCTTTAACCACCTCAGGAATGACTCATTGCAAGTGGTTAAACTTGATAAGCCATGGATCTATTCCTTTAGGAAATGGTTGATGGAACATTCTTGAAGGATAGGAATCCCCCCATGATTATAGGAATCCTAACCTCTCCTTCTCCCTCTATATAAACAAGCCTTCTCGCTTTACAAAAGCTAGCTGTACATATAGCCAAGAAGCTGAACTTGGAGAAGAGATATTATAGTTGAGTAATCACTATAGAGAAGGTCGAACCAAGGAGGATCCTGTAGAGAGAGCCCCGTCCAAATTCCCGACGAGCTTTGTGAGACATGCTCCATTGGAACCCTACTGGAGGAGATCGCAACATCGAAGCCTAGTTGTACTCTTCCTTCTTTAACTTAATATACTCGACTATGGTATTGATTCCATCTCTGTGTTATGTTTATTGACGCATTTGATTTAGTATTCTTAGATTGGCTGATAGTTTGGAATGCGAAATAGTATGTTGTGTATCATCTTTGTTTCTTGTGCATGTGCAGGTATCCTGGTGTGAGAACGAGCGGATCATGATTTGTCGAATCAGGAGCAAGAGGCATCCATTCTCCCAGACGACACAACAGCATAGGACCTACGGTAAGTGATATTCCAAGTCTTTGTCCATTCTTAACTAGGAATTGATGTCATAGCCTGTCTCGTTTGTGGCTAGACCCACTCTAGGGCTGGTGGGATCGCCTCTGTTTACAGAGGGGATTTACCTCACCAACAAAAACGTGGGCCATTTTCACCCCCTTGCATTCAATTTTCCTCTCTAACAACATATGCATTGGTGCTGCCAC
Organism: Pinus albicaulis; assembly: GCA_034641835.2. Lineage (NCBI taxonomy): Eukaryota > Viridiplantae > Streptophyta > Pinopsida > Pinales > Pinaceae > Pinus > Pinus albicaulis. The sequence goes on from CM076578.1 coordinate 1,021,739,502, forward strand.
CAATAACCAAGCCGAATATGATGTCGTGATTGGTTTGTTAGCTGATGCCCTTGACCATCGGATCCTTCACCTTCATGTTCATTTGGATTCTTTGCTACTTGTCATGCAATTGAATGGTGTTTATCGTGTGCATAATCCTGTCCTTTTTAGAAGATATATTTGAGTGAATCTCTTAATGCATGAATTTGAAATCATTACATTCAGTCATGTACCTCGAGCCCAAAATCACTATCTATATAGCATTGAAAAAAATATTCTAGATTGGCATTCATCACACACATTTAACACAAGACAATAACCATAAACCATAAAACATGCATATCCATAATATGTTTCATCCAAATATACAATGTTTTGGAGTCCATTAACTCTAATACATATGACATGCCCATAACATGTTCCTAAAAACAAAACTAGGGGCACCTCATGCCCCTACATCTAATCACTATCTAGAGGGTCCTGGGCCAATGGCTCAGCTCCTGCAGCTCGTAGATCATGCATCCCATGTCTGGCCATCACTATGCATCACATGACTCCTTGCCACTTTGAGGGTATACCAACACATGGCTCTATGTACTAGTCGTTAAGGTCTTACTAAACTCGCTAAAAAACACTGATCAAAAAATTCTCACATGTACGGTGGACATCCTCCAGGAGGGCCACTACATCGTCATTTTGCGTTCCCTTCGATTCACTAGGTTCTGCAGCTCCTGACACTACAGGACGTCCCATATACCCGACCGGTTTCACTGGTGCTATATCTGCATACCAAAAATAGATGAACTAGTACCATATAAAATATTCTGAAACTTTAAAATGCACCATAAAAGGTAAGTAACTTTTCACTTACCGTCTGGCCCCCCTAATCGAACCGACGAAAGTGTTAAGTCTGAGTCCCCATGATAGTTCATCCCACTATAGGGATAGTCATCTATGTATAATGGCATCTGATCCCAATGAAAAAAAAACTTGGGTTGGAACACACGTCCGACTACCCCACCTCCTCCTCTACACAATAGATTCCCCTAGCAGTGCATCCCGGGCTTTCACGGGTCCCATCCTAGATCTGTATATGAGGAAAAAGTGTAGGGATCTTCTCAAAGAAGAGTGAGCAAAGCATTGTGCCATATGCAGAGTCATGGTTCACCTGACACTTGCATAGCAACAACTATCATTTCAATGACGAAAACATCATCTGGGCCCACCCATAGTAGGTCCCACTCAATACACCCTCAACCAACATCACCTGCCCTCTAGTGATGTGGTGGAGTGCCTGGTTGCCCAGGATCCGCAGCACCGCTGCTGCCACAACACGAGTCTCTAGCCTTTCTAGATCTCCGATCGGTATCCACGTACCTTTCACATGGACACCCAGTCAACAATGGCTCTCTATAAATTCCATAATGTTCTGCCCTTGTGGTAACACTGGCTATGTGTTTCCCACCATCCCCAGTGGTGGGAGACTAGTCATGAAATATATATCCTGATCTGTCAGCTTGATTCGGTGCCCCTGCACTATAAATATCTCATGATTCGGGTCCCAATAACTTACTATCCAAGCTAGAAAGGGCTCTCCTGCCCTCATCAATGGGTTCTCAACAAATTTTAGGACCCCAAACCTAGCCAATACGACGCGAACTGCATGATCCTCTCGGATCTCAAAACGTAACATATCCAGGTCTCTCTCTCTCTCCAGTTGATCCTAAAATCTGCCATACTTGCACAAAACCATCATGTTTTTCAGCATATAGAAAGAATAAATTGAAAAATCCCAACTCTCAGCAAAAAATAGTACTAAAACCCCCTTTCTATGACAAGTCTCACGTTTCTGCCGAGTACCTGCTACCTAGGTTGTAGAAAAGACCCCAAAAAGTGCGACTCAACCATGAGGAGGAGCAGAGGTCTGTTCTTGGGCTCTCGATGGCTAATCTAAAAATTTAATCCACTGAATTGAAAGAGTATGGTTAGGCTTCTTACTTGAAACTAACGAATTTCAATTCCAACAATCAGTTTTTCCACTACGATCGCCACAAGATTTAGGGCCTTTTCTCCTCTCTACATTCACCATAGCTACACTTGCAAATGAATCAAATTGGAGGGAAATTTCCTTATTAAAAGAAAAACCCCAAAATTTTCTTTCACCAATTACGACCAAACCGTAGCTCAGTTTAACAAACCATCAACATCATTGGAAAGATCTCACCGAGCACTCAAATGGGCATTCTTTCTTTTTTGGTGATTTGATACTTCACCTGGAAGCCTTTTTTCCAAGAAGGGTCACTTCATCGCTTCTCAAAATCAAATTTCTTCACTTGTGACACTTGTACTTGAGGCACCACTTTGCCTTCATACTTGTTGATTCTCGTGTCAATTTTCGTCGTGAGTAACCATCTTTTACTCATGTTTTTATGGTCCCCACTAGGCCTATTCTGTGTGGAAGCATCATCGAGTGACCCTTGTTTAGAGCATATGAGTTGAGTCATCATCACATCCATGGAGTCTGTCCAGAGTTCCTTTTGTATTCCATCACATTCTTCCATCCTTCATTGCTTTGTACCTCTCTCGTGTTTCCCATTTTTGCCTATCATCATACTGTCCCCTATCCCCTCTAGAGTCGAGTCAGTAGCTTCCAGGTCATCCATGCCCTTTATGCTCTAACAAGGGAAGTCGTCATCCTACTACTCAGTCCCTCCCATTCCACCATCATCCATGGTGTCAATATATCAATCACTCTATTATTATCCCTCGTGCCTTAGTTGAGGATTCATTATTGCCTCACCTTCGGCAGAACTCCTTTTGTCGACATCAGCTTATTCATTCCAAAATATAGGTCTAGAGGGCGGTGTACCTTGGTTCCAAATTCCACTCTTGTTCGGTGCCTTGGATCAGGAAAAGTGTAATATTTCCAATTAGCCATGAGCTAGTTGGAAAATTAAATTTTGTTTTGCTGCTTTGTTTTATGAATAAGAGGACAATGGAGGTCCATAATTCTTCTTAATAATGAATAAATCAATGCCAATGTGAAAGAGATAGATCTTGGTAGCTTAATTCAGCACCCTTAGATGTGGAAAGGGGCTGGAACACCTTGATTGGGTCAACTTTGACCAAATCAACAATGCTGTCATGGATGAGTGGTCATCAATGAAAGATAGTGCAGTTTTAGATGGAGATGATTTGCATGGAAGTAGTGCTATTATTGGATGGGGATTAGGGTTTTCAAGATCATATATTATAAAAGGAAGAGGATGGAAAACATATTCATTATGTATGTATCTTGATATATGAATTTCTGAATATATGGTCTGTTTAGACATATATCTTTCTATTGTTGTTTAGCTGAGATTGAGTGCTATTTATCATAGGGTGTTCCTGGTGGGGAATCCCACCTCTTCCATTGATAAGCTCTTGGAGGAGTCTTGTACTACATTTTCCACTATCAGGCTTGAGGCCAAGCTTCATCTTTCATTTACAGGGTAGATTCTGTTGAGGGTTGAGTTGTTTTATAGGTTGCAGCAGTGGAGACTAGATCTCGGTCATTTCATTGCTCATTGGGAGGATAGTAAGGAAGGTCCTTGTGCATATTTTCAGATCTTGGCATCAGGCCAACTATTTATTTATCCCTACAATGTATTTTAATTCCAGATCTGTGTTATTTATGTAGCAGGAGTTGCAGGGTGGATTGGCACACCATTTGGAGAGTTGGTTTTCTAGTGAAAGGGATCTACCTTTAATTTAGAGGATCTATTGGAGGAGGCTATTCTATTGATCATATCTGATCAGCCACACTTTCTAGATCTGTATTTTGTAGTGGATCTTCAGACCTAGGGCCTATATCCCCATCTTGTACATGGTGTTTTGCTGAAAACCCTTAAGGGGTTCTTCATTGGAGGTTGTATAGTGCTTAGATCTATATTGTATCTATCTTTTGAGGCACACATCAGCCCTAGATCTATTGTATATTCATTTGCTGTAGCAGCGGCTTTTAAACAACGTTGTAGCAGACTTCCAACTCTTATATATAGTAGCAGCACCTCATTTTGAGGGATTTTGTCAATTAGAGGATTATTCTTTCTTGTTGTACATCTTATAGCCCATTATTTATGCATATTTTGGTGCTATTATAACATATGAAAGGTCTCCATATTGGCCTCTTTCTTTTAGATGATGATTTGCATTATTGTTCCAACATTTTGCACGATATTCCTACTTTTCCCATTTGGGAATACTATAGTGGTATCAGAGCATAATCTTGGAACAAAATGTGCATCTTGAAAAGAAAATATGTCATCTGAAGAAGGAGATCCTCTTATTTATATAGAGAAGAGGTATCAAAGAAGAAGACACAGGAAGTTTGATTATACAAATGACAAAGAAGACAAGGGTAAAACCGATTTATCTGGAGGTGAAGATGAAGAGGAGTAGTTTCCCAAGATCCTTCTTAGAGCCATGCAAGACCTTGCTAGAGAAATAAAGGAGATGAGGATGGATATATATAAGGAATCCCCTAAAGGATTTCATCATGGTAAAGGTTCCAACATTTCTTTTCACTGGAATGATCAACCAATGCAACGACAACAAGTTTCCCAATGCTCTACAATGCCTACATTATTGGCTGTGGGAAATGAAGGGTTTCAAGAGCAAGAATCCCTTGAAGACTATTTTATGGAGTATGAGTCTCAAACTTAGAGATTCAAGGACAACTTGAGTTTTCAAGAATTTTTTCAAATCAAGGACAATAGGAGACCCATGCATCACAATAGAAGTGGTGGATTTATTCAGAATAATGATCTACACTGCACTATGGGCAGATTTTTATTACCCAAATTTGATGGATCATCTAAATGCACTTCCAAATCATGGGTAGAGAAGCTTGACATCTACTTCCAATTGAACAAAGTTCCATAAATGGAGGAAATTAAGATAGCAGCTCTGCACCTTGAGGGTGAAGCACATGATTTGTGGTTCCATGGCTTGTCTACATTGGGTCATGCCAATGTAACTGCATATTTAGAGTTGACTAGGAGGTTGGTGGAGAGGTTTGATAGAAGAGATCCTTAAGCACCATTCATGGGGCTTGCAAAGCTAAAACAATCAGGTAATCCAGAAACTTACATTTCTGAATTTTTGAGACTTTTTGTTATGGTTCCTAATTTATCTGCAACAAGAAGGGTCTACATATTCATTTATGGGTTAGATGAACCTCTTCATGGGTTGTTTAAGTCTACCAAGCCCACTACCCTTCAAGATGCCATTGAAAGGGCTATAGATCTTCAAGATACCTTGCCAAAAGCAAACACAACATTTCAGTATAAGCCCTCTTTTCCATCAAAGGGAAAATATGAGAAGGCTCCTCTTTCAAAGGAGAGCCAAAATAAAAAACCTCGTGATGATGATGTCCAAATAGATTTGAGGAGGAGGAAGCTTTGCTTCATATGCCAAGAATATTGGGCACCCAGACATTGATGTGTAGCAGGAAAGGCACACTACATAGAGGTATTCTCAGATGATGAGGAGGAAGAAGAAGATGAACCAAGAAGAGGTCACAATGCTGACATAACAGGAGATGAACCAACACCATCAGGAGACGGGGATGGAGAAATTTCTCCAATTAGAGGCACTCTTGCATCATTAAGAGTCGTACCCAACTATCATAAAACTTCCACAGAAGAAATAGAGTTGAATTTTCACAGTGGAAGCAAGGATATGATGATCCCATATATTATGCACATGAGAATGGTCCATGAGACATAACTATATTGTGGTAAACAACCTAGGAGATCACCTGATCCAGATTTGGTGAGAGATGTCTCACATATTGATGCTCCATTCATAGATCCAAGAGGAATGGGATAATTAGAAAACCAAGATACAACACTGGGAGTCTTGGGTAGGCTCAAGGAGGGAGACATTCTTCTACTATCACCATTACCCACTCTCTCATCTCATACTGCGCTGAGAGGAAATGCTGTAGAATTGGAGGATGAAACCACCATGGGGCAAGGAGACTATTCGTTAGCTATGGAGACTTAGAATATGTTCTTACTTGAAGAGAAATATTCCATACATGATAGAAGATGGTGGCTACACATGCATGGTTTGGATAAACCTAGTAAGTTTTGGATGGATGATAGCCTCCCATGGGAATCTAACTTCCAAAAGTGATGACAAGCAAACCCCACCATAGGCAAGTTTACCTTTCATTTGATCATATGAACCTACAAACTCAAAACTGTATCAAAATGCAGATTCATAAAATTGATATTTCGATCTTGGGACCTATGGGTTATAGGCCAATTTCTCTTCCGCTGCACCTCTTCCAATGTTTCATATATATCAGAAGCCCTAAATCAATAAAACATCATTTTATTAAGGTCTTGAACCAACAAGTGATGGCCCACCTTTCTTCACTTTAAAACCCCGAATAAAAACTTACAACCATAGTTTTTTTTAACATATATTGGTTCCACAAATGTTCTAAATGCCGAGCATCTCAATTGAATAAAACCGCTCTTCGTCCTAGGGCAATGTGAGACCGGTGGTTTCACCTTTCAAAAACCACTCCTTGAATTTTGTTTACATGTGTTTGACCATGGAACTCCCTCACGACTTTCTAACTTAACTTTCAACCTGCATCCAAACGCATTTAACGAGGTCTTCAGTTTTCCTGGATTCAACCTTGGTTCCTTCGAACCCGTCCTTCTCAGCTTACAGCTAATGACCTGGATTAGTTACCAGTTGATATAAATCAAAGGAAAACAGAGTTTATTCAATCTTTTTATGCAGAGAGCAGTAATTAAACAAAAAATGACATTTACTGATCATTCATTCTCAAGCATAGAATCAAATTTCAATTCGATTTCTTCCAATTTCCTCACACAGAGATTAAATACATGCAATTCCTTCTTTGCACAAAATTTATGATTCAAATTCTACATAGAAAATACAAGCCGAATGGGATTTTGAAGGATGAAATCCTCCTTCACACAGAGAATTTATTGCTTCCAATTATACACAGAAAATGTGGATTCAATGCATTCGGAAACATAAACCCTCTCACATAGAGATTTTAATACATATATCTAACTGTAAATGAACAAAAATTGACACACAGAGATCCACATAATAATTCCTCTATTATATACAAATATCGCTTACAGACATCTAAGGCATTTCAGCCTTAGCCCAGTTCCTTTTTCTGGTTACATTGCGCTCGCCCTCTATATCTCACTCATACACACAGACTCGCTCTTATAGAAATTTACAAAAGTATCGAGAATCATTTAAGATCCCCAAAATATCTAAACAACCCTACATCTTCTCGATTATTCATACATGGCAGATCATCACTTAATTAGTTACATAAAATTCAGCATTGGTTTTAACAAAATTTTCCCCAATTTTGTGTGACTGTTCGCGTACTCGCCTGTTCAGCTTCGGATTCGAATTTTAATTCAATCAGCTCAAATTCCCCTACATCAGTCTCCTGAGGTACAAAAATTTATGACCTCCTGGTCATATGTCTTCTACATCTATTAGAAATTCTACTCACGTCATCTGTGGAACTGCTCCTTGTGATCTTCCTGTAACAACATCTCCTGAACAATTCTACCCACATCCTCTGTGGAATCGTCCTCTGTGAGCTGCAACAAAACCTCTGCAATAGCAAGCCCTCCCTGCTACCAGATACCTCACCAAGCTTCTCTCCTGAGCTTAGTCTTTCAGCATCTCTTTGGTTCGCTCTTGTGGAACCATTGAGCACTCCTGCTCTAGGTTGCTGCAATCTTCTCACCTTCCTCTGCTGCTACCTTCACAAAACATAAAAATCACAATCTTAACAAAACTTCACAAAAGTGTACCTCTTCTTCCTCTATATGAAAACTCCTTCTCCGCAGGAAATCATTTTCCCACTTTGATACCACTTGATGACAAGCAAACCCCACCATAGGCAATTTCACCTTTCATTTAATCATATGAACCTACAAACTCAAAACTGTATCAAAATGCAGATTCATAAACTTGATATTTCAATCTTGGGACCTATGGGTTATAGACCCATTTCGCTTCCACTGTGCCTCTTCCAATGTTTCATATATATCGGAAGCCCTAAATCAATAAAACATCATTTTGTTAAGGTCTTAAACCAACAAGTGATGGCCCACCTTTCTTCACTTTAAAACCCTGAATCAAAACTTACAACCATAGTTTTTTTTAACATATATCGGTTCCACAAATGTTCTAAACCCCAAGCATCTCAATTGAATAAAACCGCTCTCTGTCCCAGGGCAATGTGAGACCGGTGGTTTCACCTTTCAAAAACCGCTCCTTGAATTCTGTTTACATGCGTTTGACCATGGAACTCCCTCATGGCTTTCTAACTTAACTTTCAACCTGCATCGAAATTAATTTAACAAGGTCTTCGACGTTCCTAGATTTAACCTTGGTTCCTTCGAACCCGTCCTTCTTAGTTTAGAGCTAATGACCTGGATTAGTTAGCAGTTGATATAAATCAAAGGAAAACAAAGTTTATTCGATCTGTTATGCAGAGAGCAGTAATTAAACACACAACGACATTTATTGATCATTCATTCTCAAGCATAGAATCGAATTTCAATTCAATTTCTTCCAATTTCCTCACATAGAGCTTAACTACATGCAATTCCTTCTTCACACAGAATTTATGATTTGAATTCTGCATAGAAAATACAAGCCGAATGGGATTTCGAAGGATGAAATCCTCCTTCACACAGAGAATTTATTGCTTCCAATTATACACAGAGAATGTGAATTCAATTCATTCGGAAACATAAACCCTCTCACACAGAGATTTTAATACATATATCTAACTGTAAATGAACACAAATTGACACACAGAGATCCACATAATAATTCCTCTATTATATACAAATATCGCTTACAGACATCTAAGGCATTTCAGCCTTAGCCCAATTCCTTTTTCTGGTTACATTGCACTCACCCTCTATATCTCACTCATACACACAGACTCGCTCTTATAGAAATTTACAAAAGTATCGAGAATCGTTTAAGATCCCCAAAATCTCTAAAAAACCCTACATCTTCTCGATTATGCATACATGGCAAATCATCACTTAATCAGTTACATAAAATTCAGCATCAATTTTAACAAATTTTTCCCCAATTTTGTGTGACTGTTCGTGTACTCGCCTGTTCGGCTTCGGATTCAAATTTGAATTCAAATCAGCTCAGATGCCCCTGCATCAAAAAGTTTCAATATTTATTTGAGCATGTGCATATGAAAGAAGAGTAGCAAGGAGGGGATAACAACATCCCAATGAGAAAAATTGGCATGGGAGATGTCAAGGAGAAGAGCAGCCATATGACAACTGTTCTTTGTGATAGATCATCAACGCTATCACTATGGAAGATTGATCCATACTAGAAATCCCAACAGTTGGTGGATTATTCCAAGGATCTTTTCACATGCACGATACTTGATGACTAGCTATATGAAGAGGGTTATTCAGTCCAAGAAGAAGTCATCTATTATCATTGTAGGATCTTCTTATCTTGAACCTCCAATCTCAAGGAGAAGTTGCTACAAAGGGCTTATGAAGAGTTCTTTTTCAGCCGTACATATTCCATGAGGGCCTACAACACTATCATGGGAAGCTACACTTGGGAAGGCTTTGAAGAGGAACTATACCAGAATTTTGAAATATGCATGAACCATGTGGAGTTGGAAGAGAGACATAACTCAAGGAATGAGTTAATTCAGCCACCTCTTTCCCCTTTTGGAATGATAGGGGACATATCTATAAACCACTCCATTTGTATGAACATAAATTTTAGTAGGGAACATGCTTATGTACATAATGTTTCAATTGATGATTACTTGCATTCCTTTACCATGTATATGCAGGCCATAGCTCCAAGGAGGAGCATTATTCCATATAAAATTCATGGCCAACTTTGGGCCATAAAATTTTCTGAACATGGCTACTCCCCTGGGGGACATAGGGAGATGTTGTATCATTGTGGGTGCACTCCAAAAGAACCAAACATATCTCACACTTTCACAAAATTGTGAGAAGACATGGGAAGCAAGTAAGTGGTGGGGAAATGACTTACTAAATCATTATCTAAAGCAGTCAGGAGATATATTTCATTGGTTCCACATGTGGGACTATGACCCACCTCCATTTGTACAAATTTTTGTTTGTATGTACTTAGTTTTGATCCCATACATTGATGATGTACTTATAAATTTTATGGGAATGTTTGGAGGGAGGATGGGAGGAATGTATGTGCCCTATGGGAGAGAAATTATCCATGTTCATTATGATACATGTTTTAGGGAGAAAATTGGGCAAACCATGTTTGTTTCATTTGAACTATTGTCTCCTTGTGGGATGAACTATTTGCATCTCATAAGAACTTTGGAGGAGAAATTCATGGAGGGATGGATTGGTAGACACTTAGCTTATAAGGGAATCTTATCAAATGATGGTGTCACCAATGATGGATGGTTGCAACACTCACCTTGTCAGTTGATTGAGGACAAGAAACATTTGGGAAGGGAGGACTATAATATTCTCGATTAGTCATGAGCTAGTTGGAAAATTAAATTTTGTTTTGCTGCTTTATTCTATGAATAAGAGGACAATGGAGGTCCATAATTATCCTTAATAATGAATAAATCAATGCCAATATGAAAGAGATAGATCTTGGTAGCTTAATTGAGCACCCTTCGGTGTGGAAAGGGGCTAGAACAACTTGACTAGGTCAACTTTGACCAAATCAATAGTGTTGTCATGGAGGAGTGGTCATCAATGAAAGACAACACAGTTTTAGATTGAGATGCTTTGCATGGAAGTAGTGATATTATTGGATGGGGTTTAGGGTTTGCAAGCTGATATATTATAAAAGGAAGAGGATTGTACCCATATTCATTATGTATGTATGTTGATATATGAATTTTTGAATATATGGTCTGTTTAGACATATATATTTCTCTTGCTATTTAGTTGAGATTGAGTGTTGTTTAGCACAGGGTGTTCCTGGTTGGGAATCCCACCTCTTCCATTGAGAAGCCCTTGGAGGAGTCTTTTACTACATTTTCCACTATTAGGCTTAAGGCCAAGCTTCATCTTTCATTTACAACGCAGATCCTATTGAGGGTTGAGTTGTTTTGTAGGTTGTAGTAGTAGAGACTAGATCTGGGTCATTTCATTGCTCATTTTCAGTGGAGAAGGCTGCCTTTCCATTGGGAGGACAGTAAGGAAGGCGCTTGTGCATATTTTAATATCTTGGCATCAGGCCAACTATTTAAATATCCCTACAACATAGTTTAATTCTAGATCTATGTTATTTTTGTAGGAAGAGTTGCAGGGTGGATTGACACACCATTTGGAGAGTTGGTTTTCTATTGAAAGGGATCTGGCTTTAATTTAGAGGATCTATTGGAGGAGGCTATTCTATTGATCATATCAGATCAACCACACTTTACAAATCTTTATTTTATAGTGGATCTTCAGCCCTAGGGCCTAGATCCCCATCTTGTACATGGTGTTTTGCTGAAAACCCTTAAGGGGTTCTTCATTGGATGTTGTATAGTGCTTAGATCTATATTGGATCTATCTTTTGAGGCACATATCAGCCCTAGATATATTGTATATTATTTTTTTGTAGCAGTGGCTTTTAAACAGCGTTGTAGCAAACTTCCAACTCTTATATATAGTAGTAGCACCTCATTTTGAGGGATTTTTTCCATTGGAGGCTTATTCTTTCTTGTTGTACATCTTATGGACCATTATTTATGCATATTTTGCTGTTGTTATAACATATGAAAGGTATACATATTGGCCTCTTACTTTTAGATGATTATTTGCGTTATTGTTCCAACATTTCACACTATATTCCTGCTTTTCCCATTTGGGAATATTACACAAAGGGACCCTTTATTTCCCTTTGAATTGATATTTTCTTAGTTCCAGCTCCTTATGGCATGATCGAGATCCGTATACTTGATGGTTCACTGATGCTACATATTGTACCTGTGATTCCCGGGTGTGTGTGAGATGTTTCAGACCTTATGAGGGGGTGGCCTTTTAGGTAGGCCCCCACATACCCATATGAACTCTTTCAATACAACCTTGGATGCATCTCTATGGAATTGATGGTTCCGGCCTTAGCTGCTTGGAGTGCCTTTTTAGTTTGCATGTATCATTCAGATTTTCAGAGCCCTTTCCTGTTTTACAGGGCCTCTTCGTTGTTATTATATCTCATCTACTCAGATATTATTGTATAAGTCATGGTTATTTTCCCAGGCACAGTATGTATGTGGGATCCATTATGTTCTTTATCTGGCCCATGATTACATCATCTTGTACTATATAGCTCAATTCCATGTTTGCTAGGCACACCATTATTCTTTGTACTTTGTCATCTCGGTGGGTATAGGTATGCCTCCCCCACCTCATTTAGAACAGGTAGTCACTCATAAAAGAGACTTGTCGCACCTGTAAGTCTCGCCTCTTTAGGGTCTTGTTCTCTCGCGCTTCAGTCCATCTTATATTTATCTCTCTCTGAGTCCCCTTCGGTGTCTAGTGATTGTGTTCTTCCAACGTACTTCGATCATACAATTAGCTCCTAATGCTCGCACGTTGGGGGGAATTTGTTACACCAATTTTTGGCCATCTAACCTGTTACTATTATATGGACTAAAGTACACCATGTAATGCCAATTTTACTATAGTAATATTGCTTTCACTATGAGAAATAATTTAATAACCCATAGTTTATTAAATTATTTCTGGTCTAAATAGGAAACCCCATGAGGAATAATTCAATAAATCCTTATTTGTTTGATTTTACTCTAGGGATAATTAACTAAACCACTTTTTAATTAATATTCTCGGTCATATTTAACCCCAAACAGGAGAATTAATTAGATAAATAATTATTTATCTTATTATTTTCTAGAAATAATTATTTAAATAATTATTTAATAATATTCCTTGTTGAATTTGACTAAATCATTTCTAAATAATTGAATAAATCATTATTTATTTAATTATTCCTTAACCTCATCCTTGAAATAATAAATAAATAAATAAATAAATAAATAATTTATTGTTTTTAAATAATGGGATTTAACCAATTCTAAATTCCTTTTTCCTCCACCAAAAATAATAAAATATTCCAAGTAAGTTGGATCTAGATTTAGTTAATAATTATTTAATTATGCAAAAATGTCTAGACTAAATAAGTATTTTGTTATAAATAGAAGTTTTTTCCATTCATTCACTACCTTTTGTCACCTTTTGATCACCTTTTTATCTATGCTTTTGGTCTGACTTTGATCCTCCATCATTGTCATATTTTTTCTACTTTTTCTTGTGAGCTCCCTTTGAGTTCCATTTTGTCTGGGTTTTCTGCACTATCAAGAGAGAGAGAGAGAGATTGGATCTGAATCATTGAGGACATACAAGAACCTATCCCACTGAGGGTGAATGGTAGCATATTTTTGTGTTCCCTTCCCAGGTGTCATAATACAAAAAAATCTTTATAAATTCTTGTCTTGTCTATTGGATGTATGGAACAAATCTTGTTTATTTTTGTTGTTTAATTTCTTTAACTGCATATATCTGAATTTTTGTAGCATTTATTCTGATCACCCACTGTAGATATAAGGAAATTGACAGCCACATTTGATGTTAGGATTGTTTGATATGCATAATTAAAGTGAGGTTTTTTCGTACGCTTGCGATTAGAATTCACACTAACATTTTCTGTATGGTATTTGATGATGTAATCATCTAGGACAGTCAAGATTCTGGCTCTCCAGATGACAAAGTTGGACACACCATCCAACATATCCTGATATCTCAGTCCATGAGAGGCCACCTCTACTCAATCTATCGAACCACAAACTCTTCTCCCTTCCACTGTTGCTACACTAAAAAAAATATTGTATTTGGGCTTCTTTCCAAAAGAACCGCTCTAGAGAATGTGCTCCCTCTGAAAAATGATTTCCCTCCTAGAAATCCTTCACCAATTCTGACGAATCAATCCCCTATGATCACTCTTGATCAAACTCAGATTCCTTGGCTAGAGAATTTACAAAGGGTTTTTTTCCCCTTACTTTGTTACCTTTGCTAGGCACTGTTCTAAATCAACAGAACCGATGCCTCACCAACACTTATAAAGATCAGAAACTGCACTTGCATCCCCGAGAATCTGCACAACGCCACTCCAACTTGGACTGCGTCAGCCTCTAGTACCTGTGTCAGCCACTGCATCACCTTAGGGTGACTTTGACAGGCACTGCATCACCTCTTTGGTGCTGCGTCAACCTCTACATGAGTAGGCTGGCTCTGTGTCACCCTGGTGGTGCTGCATCAGCCTCTGCGTGACCAAAATGGCTCTGTGTCCCTCTCTGTTGGGTCTGCGTCCCTCCTGGTGTCGTGCTTCCTTCTTCCTGGATTTGTGAGATTCAACTGCCTTCTTGTAGAAAAATTCTCAAGTCTCTTGCTAATGAATTCACCTTGATCTGCAATGCTTTGATACCATGTCAAAATTTATGAATACAAGATTACATAAACCTTACTGTAGTATCTTGATTTACTTCTCCTACATGTGATTTAATTATACAAGTTATTTTAAGAAATATTTATAAAATAGCAAAGTAAACAAAACTAGTAGCCTACACATATAAATATCATTTACTGAAGCATAAAACATATGTAACAAAGGACACACATGATTTTTTGGACAAATATCCCTAGAAAAACCCAATGTGGGAAAACCTGTGCAACAACTCTATAGGGTTTTATTATTATGTATAATCTGAATACAACATTTTGGGCACCAAAAATGGTTTTCCCTAAAGAAAAATTACAAGGCAGCTGTACCTTATCACTCGGAAAAAAAAAAATATGGCTGAATCAACCCTCTATGGGGAATTACAAATTTGAGCCCTTTCTAGCCCATTGGAACCCCATCGCTGCACATCTGGGCTCTGCGCCAACCTCTATTGGCCAACATACCCACTACGTCAATGTGACTGGGTCTGCGTTGCCTCTGCATTGCCCTGGCTGGGCCCGCGTCACCTTGTTTGCGCCTCTGCTACCCTTGCGTTGCCATGGCTGGTTCTACGCCACCATGATTGGGCCTACACTGCCTCTGCGTAGTTCTCCGCGTGGTCCTGGCTGGACTGCGTCCCTCTGGCTAGCCTCTGCATTGCCTGGTACGATGTTGCCTCTCTAATGTTGTATTCTCAGCCTTGTATTAGATCATCCCTTGCCGATCTCTACCCCTCACTGCACTGCAAACTCACCTCGAAATTCTTAGCAAACCTCGCCCCAAAATTTCGACTTAGCTTCAGTGCTTCACTCTTTATGTGTGTCCTCCAACTGACCCCAAACCTTTCCTTTATACTTTTCTTGTTGGCAAACCAACGACCATGATCTAATCTCTAATCAATGGCTAAGATTATAAGAATCTTGATCCACGTTACTTAAAATGTTCTCATCACATTTGTAAATTAATTCACTTTCATTTTTTAATTTCCCTAAGTTAGACTTAGTGTGCTCATTAAAATTTTTAATTATTTGAATATATTTTACACTAGGTGGAATTTATCCAAACGATTTCTGGGTCTTGGAGATCTTATGTGTCCCAAATCCTCCAAAAATTTTCAGAGCTAGAGCACATGCAATGCTACCAAAAATCAACAACAAATTTAGTCCTAGTCATGAAGAAGAATGGGGAGATAAGGCTATGCGTAGATTTTATAAATTTGAATAAGGCCCACTAAAAGATAATTATTTGTTGCCTAAAATGGATTATATTACGCAGAAAGTGGTAGGGTATTCCTAGATTTCCATGATGGATGGTTTCTATGGATACAACCAAGTTGTTGTACACCCTAAGGATCATAAGAAACCAACTTTTACTACACCATGGGAAATGATTATGTATGCCATAATGCATTTTGGCCTCATAAATGCTGGAGCTACTTTCCAAAGAGTGAATGATATAGAATTTGTTGGATAGTGGGATAAATTTGTAGTAATATATCTGGTTGACATAATTGTTTTCTCTATATCAAATAAAGAGAACCCGAAGCACTTGAAACTCACTTTTTTAAAATGTAGAAGGTATCATCTTTCCTTAAACCCAAAGAAATCATAGTTTGCTTTAAGTGAAGGGAAACTATTGGGACACATTGTGGTAAAGGAAGGAATAAAGATTGATCCCAAAAGGGTGGAGGATATTATTCCATTACGAAGGAATAGAAAATTAATTCAAAATTTCTTGGGAAGAATAAATTTTTAAAGAATATTTATACCAAACTATGTTGAAATTATCTAAGAGATGAAAAAAATGTTGAAGAAATATAGGGAAGTCAAATGGACTATAAAAGAATGGGAATCCTTCTCTAGAATTAATTTTTTTTTGCAGAAGCCCTAGTTTTAGTTAGCTTGGATTATTAGAGGCCATTCCTCATTTTCGTTTTCACCTCTTCTAATACGGTGGCAACTGTTTTACTGCAGAAAATTAATGAAGGACATGAACAATCCGTTGCATTTTTTATCCAGGTGTTGTGAGATGCTGAGATGAAGTATAATATCTTAGAGAAACATGCCTATGCCTTGGTCAAATCTCTAAAGGCCTTTCAAATTACGTCCTGCAATCAAATATAATAGCTTATGTTCCTACAATTGTTGTGAGAGACATTCTCGTGTAGGGTGACAATGAAGGTAAGAAAGTCAAGTAGATTAAAGAATATTATATGGATATTAAACCCACTAAGTTGATCTTAGCTAAAATATTGTCAGAGGCTAACTTCCAGGCATTGGGCATAAATCTGTTGGAAAATAACGAGGGAGAAGAGGAGTAGGAAAATATCGAGATCTAAGCACAAAAAATCCAGATGAAATACCTATCCCCACAATGGTATAAGTATCTTACATCCATTATTTAATTTTTATGAAGTTCCCAGTGAATTTTGACAAAGTTAAATACAAGGTCTTGAGACCGAAAACCCAAAAGTTTGTTATCTCAAATGGCCAGCTGTACTGTAAGGACCCGATGGGGATTTTTCTTTTATGTTTGGTATAAGAGGAGACGCACAAGGTTATTGATGAATTCATAACTGCGTCTGTGGGAGACATTACAGCTAGAGATCCACAAACCATAAGATCCTCAAAGAAGGTTTATACTGGCCCAAGTTGTTTGGTGAGGTCCATGATTATGCTAGGTCCTATGAAAAATGCTAGAATTTTGCAGAGAAGCATAAGTTAGCACCTCTCCCCCTGATCTCTATTTTTGTGGAGGATACCTTCAGAAATGGGGGCTATAATTCATAGTATAAATACATCCATCATCCAACAATAAAAAAAAATCGATACTTACAATCATTGATTATTTCATGAAATGGGTGGAGGCCATCCCAACCAGAAATGTGACCAATGTAGTGGTAATTAAATTTATGGAGGAGAATATCCTTGCTAGATTTGGTTGTCCAAGGAAGAGTATCACTGATAATGCTCGGGTATTTAAATCAACCAAATTTATTAGTTTCTTCCAAAAGTACAACATTATCGTGGGACATTACACCACCTACTATCCGTAGGGAAATGGATGGGTTTAATATTCAAATAAAACTCTAGTGAGGATTTTGAAAAGACCATATTAGCTAACTAGTTTGCCACTTCAGTTAACTGATTTCAAGTGCTTCATGAGAATAGATTAATATGTATTGTCCAACTATTATTAAGGGATAATAATAGTCGACATGCATCTATAAATAGACATGAGATCTATAAATAGACTTCACACATACATCTAAAAATATAACATCATCTATAAATAGAATTTTCTCACCATCTATAAATATACTTCTGCTATAAATATAATTTGATCATCCATTCTAAAAATAGACTTACACCTAAAAATAGTCCGAGGCTCCATCCTAGTTTAGGTGCTCAATTTTAGCTAGGATCATCATCTTGTTGAATCTCAACACTCCCTTTCAACAATAAAGGGATTATCCTTCACCCCGATCTTGTCTTTATGGTATTCGAATTTTCTCCTGGTGAGTGCCTTCATCAAAATATCTGCATCCTGATCTTCCGTAGGATTGTACTGAAGGAACATGATCTTCCACTGCACACAATCTCTGATATGATGATACCAAATATCTATATGCTTATATCTATCATGAAACACATGATTAATCTAGAGTTTAATGCAACTCTGATTCTCAAAATGAATCACTGTAGGATCTAAATGAGAACCAAACAAACCAACCAGGATCTTTCTCATCCAGATAGCCTCACATACAACTTGACTTGCTGCCATGTATTCCATCACTGAACTAAGTGCCACGGATATCTGTTTCCTATTGTACCAAGAAACAACTGTAGATATGATACTGAAGATCCCCCCTGATGTGCTCTTTCTGTCTGTTGGGCTGCCTGCCAAATTTGCATCCGTGAAGCCATGAAAATTCACCTTATCCGTCTGTTTGTACCATAAGCCATACTCATATGTGCCCCTCAGGTATCTCAGGACATGCTTGCTCGCCTTCCAAAAGAGCTTGGAATTCTTAACCATCGCTTGACTAAGCTGGTTCACCGCATAACATATGTTCGACGTTGTATTCACTAAATACATTAGCGAACCTGCTAACTATCGATAGACAGTAGCATCCAATACCTCTCCAGATGTAGCATCCTCTTTCCTCCAGTTTCTTGGAAGAGGAGTATTCATGGGTTTGCAGCCCTCCATGTGAAATTTACCTAGTATCTCCCTTGTATACTTTCCTATAGACACAAAAAGTTCACCATCTTGTTGCCATATTTCCAATTCAAGGAAATAATGAAGGAGTCCCATATCCTTCATCTTGAACTCCTTTGCAAGGTCCTCCTTACATGAGTGTATCAGATTCTCATCACCAGTCAGTGTTAAATCATCAATGTAAAGAACAATGATTAAAATATTACCCTCCACCACAATTTGGTATAAGTTTTCATCCGCCTCACTCTTGGTGAAGCCAAGTCTGGTGAAATAGCCGTTGATCCGAGTGTACCAAGCACGAGGTGCTTGCTTCAGCCCATATATCGCTCTTTTGAGTCTGAATACATATGACTCGTAGCTGAAGATCTCAAATCCTTCAGGCTACTCAATCTACATTTCTTCCTCAATGATCCCATTGAGAAACATAGTCTTCACATCCATCTGATGAATTTTCCAACCCATATGCGCTGCGAGAGCAAGAATTGTCCTTATGGAAGAATACCGTGCGACAGGTGCAAAGGTTTTTTCATAATAAATCCCCTTAACCTGTGAGAAGCCCTTGACCAAAAATCCGGCCTTTTATTTCTCAACACTCCCATCAGCAACTTGCTTTACCTTGTAGATCCATCTCGAACCTGCCACTAATTTATCAACTGGCCTTGGAACAATTTCCCAAGCACTGTTTCTGAAAATGGAGTCATACTCCTCCACCATTGCATCTACCCATGTGGGCTCCTACACTGCTTCCTGAAAGGAAGATGGATCAGTCATAATACATTTTCTCATGAGAGCCATGTATCCAGTAAATCAGTTAGGAGAATATATTTTTCTGTGCTATGAAGTAGGGGCTCCTACATTCTGTGCAACATCAAGCCTCAACCTATTAGCTTTTGTGGTATGCCTTCTACCAGTTCTGATGTTTGGCTTTCTGTGAGTGGACTCCTCCACTCCATGAAACTCCTCCCGTGGATGATCCATATATAGAGACTCATCTTTTGGAACTAACAGTTCCTCCTCTGCATGCAAGTCTATCTCCCTCTCAAGCAACAACCGCATGGCTTTCCTCTCATTGAATTTTATATCCCATCGCAAAATAGTCATATTACTATTAGGAAAATACATACGATAATTATGGGGTGTTTCTGTGTACCCCACAAATATCCCAACTTCAGCAGTCGGCTCCAGCTTCTTTCTGGCGTTCTTGGTCACATGCACATAAACAGATGAGCCAAAAATCTTAAAGTGAGAAACATCCGGTTTCTTACCAGTGAAAGCTTCTTAAAGTGTACTCATGCCAAGTACTCTATGAGGACAACGGTTTTGCACATAAACCACAGTGTTGCATGCTTCCACCCATAAATGCATTGGTAGGCCTTGATCATGCAAAATTTCTCGTGCTACACCCATGATCGTTCTGTTCTTCCTCTCTACTACCCCATTTTGCTGTGGGCTATGAGGTGCTATGAGTTCTCTTCAAATTCCTTCTTTGCTGCAGAAGTATTTGAATTCATTAGAGATGTATTCTCCACCATTATCACGCTTCAGAGCCTTCACTTGCTTCCCCGAATATTTCTCCACCAATGCCTTAAACTCACAGAACTTTGAGAATGTTTGATCCTTCTTTTTCATGAAGAAGATCCAGCATTTACGAGAAAATTCATAAAAAAAAATAACATAATACCTATGTTTTTCTGTTGAAGAAACTGAGAATGGTCCACACACATATGTGTGAACTCTCTCCAGGATCACCGAAGCACGGTACTCCTTTTCATGAAAGGTGGAATTTACATACTTCCCCATGGTGCAACCCTTACATTGATATAACTGAGCAAGTGTTCCCATTGGAAGTCTAGTAGATATTTGCTGCATGACTTTCAAGGCTCTATGATGAAGATGGTCCAATCGCTTATGCCATAATTCACCCTCATCCTGGCTCACCACTTTTTCTACCTTGCCCATCATGGCATCACAACCATCTACCTATATCTTGTAGATATTCTTAACTTGAATCCCTATCCTCTTAGCTTTACCCGTTGTTTTATGTTTCAGGAAATCTTTCCATGATTGAAAACAATGTCATGGCCTCTGTCCTCCAACATCACGACTGAGACCAAGTTTTTCTTCAGAATTGGAACATGCATAACATCTTTCAATTGAAATGGTTTACCTAACTCACTCTCAAAGGTAATGATACCAATGCTAGTCACACTATATCATCCATCGTCACCCATCTCTATATGCATTTGGAGATCTTTCTCCTCCAAGTCACTGAAAATCTCCTTATCTCTCATAATGTGGAAGGAAGCACCACTATCAAGATACCATACCGATCCCATTGCGCTTGATACCAAGCATGCGATCAAATAGAAATCAAGTTCAAATTGTGAGGGAATGGCCTCACCAACTGTAGCTCCAACAACCTTCTTGTTCTTCTTCTTCTGTGGGAATTTAGTGACGAGATTCTTATGTTCGTGACAGTGAAAACACTTCACCTTAAACAAATCCAGATTCTTTCCTTTAGACTCAAATTTTGAATGGAATTTCTTCCCCTTCCCTTTCCTTGCCTTGGAAGCCAAAGCACAATCCTCTTCATCATCATGCTTTGATGAAGATCCATCTATGGTATTTTGCTTGAACTCCTCCTTCACTAGATCTGACCACAACTGTTCCCAATCCGACAGTTTTTCCCGTTCGTTGACAGAGTCTTCATAGCTGTGCCAACTCTTAGGAAGTCCCAAGAGAGCCAAGATCACCAAATAATAATTAGCAAAAATTATTCCCACACTCCCCAGTTCATCCCGACATTGGACAAAATTTGTGAGATACTTTGGAATATTGTCGCCCTTTTCCATCTTGATCTTTTTGAGTTTATATTTCAGTGCCAATTTCCTATGGTCGCTACTTATTTGGAAAATATCCGTCAAAGCCTTCCACATAGAATATGGAGTGGCTTTCCCATGAAGGCTTGGGACAATGTGGTCTCGTACACCTTCCAACAGAATCCTTCTCGCCTTCGCTACTTTCTTTTTCCATGCATCAAGTAATGCAACATCTGTCTATGTGGGCTTAGGAACATCACTGTTGATGAATTCCTTCAAGAAATTATCTTCAAGCACTGCCTCCATCCTTTATTTATAGGAAATTTAGTTCGAGCTGCCCTTGAGTGCATAATCTAGCCACAAGCCATTTAAATCCATTTCGATGTTTACTCAACTATCACACTAAGAAATTCTTACAGCAAATTCGAATTGTTTCCACCAACAAACTCAGCTACTGCTTCAAAATTGCAATCTTTTGTGCTCCAATACCATGTAGAAATTTTATTACAATTATGTATTGCATGGATTCTCTTGATCTAACAATTATATGCCACTGTTAAATACATAATTTCTTCTACAAAAATTCTTGCAGAATCTAAAACATGATCACCAATTGAAAACACATGAAGAAAGATCAATCACACATAACACAAATGTTTTTACCGAGAAAGCATAAAGCTAAAAACCCCACTATCATATATTATGTATATATCATGGATCATGAAACAATCTCATACAAAAATATAATCCAAGAGCTCTCAGTACAATATAAAATTGTCTCACACTGTCATACAAAAATTGGCAAATACATGCGCCAATTTACTGCCTCCTGACAACCTGCCTCCACTGCGCAATCCCTGTTGATCACAATCCTTGAATGAATGAGATCCTACTTGCCTTGATTGCACAATCCCTACTGATCAAAATCCTTGAATGAATGAGATCCTACTTGCCTTGACTGTGCAATCCTCAATGGCATCTCCAATGTGTGTGTGGTTGCATGAGTGCACCTACTAATGTCACAACTAATAGTCAAACTATCCCTTTCACCTATCTCTCAACTGGGTCTCCACTAGATCTGAAATGCATGTATTTAACAGTAGTAAATCTTCGGATGCATGTGAGACCACTACTTGTGAATTAATTAAATAATTAATTCACTGATCTCTCACTAGTGTATGTTCAGTTACAATTAGCACAACTGAGTTTAACTCACTTAACTGAGTTAAACTACTTTACAAATCACATAACTACACATCCAACTCTGTTACAACTTCAAATCACTCAGTTACAACTAATTCCACTTGCATGTCCCACCAACCAACCTTTGAACTCGAAATTCTTTCAACTAATTGGTTTGCCACTTCAGTTAACTGATTTCAAGTGCTCCATGAGAATAGATTAATATTTATTGTCCAACTATTATTAAGGGATAATAATAGTCGACATGTATATATAAATAGACATGCGATATATAAATAGACTTCGCACATACATATAAAAATCGAATATCATCTATAAACATAATTTTATTGCCATATATAAATAGACTTCTGCTATAAATATAATTTTCTCATCCGTTATAAAAATAGACTTACACCTAAAAATAGCCTAAGCCTCCATCCTAGTGTAGGTGCTTAATTTTCACTAGGATAATCATCTTTTTGAATCTCAACACTTTTCTCTATGGGCCAACAAAGTTACTACCAAGAGGTGTACAGTGAAGTCTCCTTTTGACTTGGTATATTGAAAGGATGCAATTTTTCCTGTCCATCTAGCCATGCTAGTGGTTGAAATTATACAAGATGTTGAGGAAAAGCCAAATTATTTGAATAGGAGAATAAATCAACTGGTAGAATTGAAAGAAACTAGAGAGGAGGTAACTCAAAATATGATTAAATGTTAGGAAAATATGAAGGCTATTTTTGACAAAAAGGCAAGAGACATATCCTTAGAGCCAGGAGATTTGGTGCTTATACAAGATGTTAGGAGAGAGGACAAGGGAAGACATGGGAAGTTTGATCCCTTGTGGTTTGGACCTTTCAAGATATTTGAAGCAAAAGGAAAACCACCTTCTTACTTGAAAACTTATATGGTGAGGTGCTTGCACTTCTTGTGAATTAACAGTTTCCCAAGCTTTATTTTCAGCATTAAAGAGGTCTATTTTCACCCACTGTATATACCGATGAGCCATTGTGCATAATAGTAATTTTTTAAGTTCTTATTTCTTCTTTTATTTTTTTTATTTTATGCACCCAAATAAAATGACTCCATTCCCAATGGACAAGGAACTAATTTGCAGGTTCTCAATGGATTGCTTGCAATACATTATCCCCAGTTGGAGACAATGTAGTTATATGTAATTGTTGGATACTGGATAAACCAATGCTCCCCGTGTGTTTCATGACATGGAATAACCACCTCTCATCATTATCCTTATCTCTGGAAATGCGATCATTGACTAACACCGACGGGTTTTGGTCTAACGACAATCATGATTCCCAACAAGTGGAATCAGAGCATAGGTCATGAGTTCAATACAAACCCGGTTCGCGTTGGGGGGAGATTGTTGCACATTGGATAAACCAACGCTCCCTGTTTGTATCTTGACATGGATTAACAAACTATCATGGATACTTATCTCTGGCGATGCGATCATTGACTAACACCTGCGGGTTTTGGTCTAACGAAAATCATGATTCCAAACAATAATATCCTCTTGTATTTGTGTTGAGTGGTCCTATTTTTCATTCTTGGTACAAAGAAGGACAAATGCATTATTAGTTGGCTAAAGTGAAATGAAATCAAAAATCCAAAATGAAAGGGATAACTAAAATATCAAAAGCCAAAATGAAAGGGAGAACTGAAATTTCGGGAGCTGAAATGAAAAGGGGGTGATGAAATTTCGGGAGCTGATCATCAGAGTGTTAGATATCGAAAAATACTAGAGTAGGTGACATATCGAAACCCATTATTTGAAAGTTGGTCATATCAGATCCTGATATCGGGAGGTATGCAAATCATACCCTGAACTTTGCGAGGTCGAACCTCATAGCAGACTCATATCAGACCCTAGAGATATCAGAGCCTCAAAGTTTCATAACTCCTTAAAAATTTAATTATTTTATAAATCCCAAGTTTTCGAGGAAGATATTTACAAAGGAAATTGCATGAAAAACAAAGAACCTGGGACCCTTTCAATCCCATGAATTGATAACCTTCTTGACCAGCTCAAGGGTGTCAAATAATTTAGCGAGATTGACTTAAAGTTCAGTTATTTCCAGGTACCAATTGAACCATCTGATGTGTTGAAGACTACCTTCAAATCCAACGAGGGCCTTTTCAAATGGTTTTTCATTCCTTTCAGGTTGAAGAATGCCCCCACAACCTTCATGCGGTTGATGGATGATATCTTGCGGCCCTTGACCAACTCATTCATGGTAGTGTACCTGGATGACATCCTGATATTCAGCTGGAGTTGGAAATAGAACATACACCATATTTGACAGGTCCTCCAAACCCTACGATGATGCAAATTGTCTTCCAATTTGGAGAAATTCACTTTTGGTATGACCCAGGTTCAATATTTGGGGTACGTCATTGATGAGAAGGGTATGTATGTGGATCCATCCAATATATAAGTTATTCGGGATTAGCCAGCCCCAACCACTCTAACAGAGCTCTGCAATTTTCTGGGCATTGCCAATTTATACTACAATTTCATGATAGGGTTCTCCCATATCACTTGGACTTTGATTCAAGTCCCCATGGGCAAAGCGAAAAAAATGTTATTTTGGTTTGAATCCCAACAGAAGGCATTTGTAGAGTTTAAACATCACCTCTACTCTACACCAGTGCTCACATTACCAGACCTGCAACAACCATTTGAAATTGAGATAGATGCCTCTGACTATGCTATTGGTGCAGTTCTTACCTAGTAGGGGCATCCGATGGCATATCAGAGTGAGACACTTTCAGATATAGTCCAAAAGTATCACACTTATGAAAAAGAGTTTTTTTCCATTGTGCAGGCCTACAGACAATGCAAGCATTACATTATGGGGAAGGAAACGATCATCCACATAGACCATTGACCCCTACAGTTGATACAGACACAAGGAAAGTTGCTAAATGATCAAAATAAAAAATGGTACGCATATCTGCAAAAATTCCATTTGAACATCAATTACAAGAAATGAAGCACCAATAATGATCAATATTGTCTCATTCGACCACCGGTTATGGCATTAACCATTGTTCTCGACTCTTGTGGACACGAGACTTCGGGGGTGGCTGCATCTTTACAAGAGTGATCCAGAATTTTACAACACGTACCGGATGCTCCTGGAAGGAAAGAAAGTTCCATATTTTCACCTCGGAGTAGAGAAAATAGTGGAATTGCTATAAAAGTATTTTTATTGGCCGAACCTTCGACAGGATGTTGGGAAATACATCAGATCCTGAAATGTCTATGAAATTTCCAAATCGATAATCAAGAAGCATGGCCTATATACTCCTCCTCCTACTCCTATTTGGCCTTGGGAATCCATCTCCATGGATTACATGTTGGGCCTTACTTCTACTAAGCATGGAAATGATTGCGTTTTTATGGTCATCGATAGATTCTCTAAGATGGCAATTATGGTGACCTACAAGAAAAGTATCATAGTAAAATCCATTGTTGAGCTCTTCTTTGAACGAGTGTGGTGTAATATCCCAAAAGGGAGAATGCCGTAATACTAAAACAAAATATAAGAACTACAACAAAGTAAACAATAAATCTATATACACATTAGAATGCACAGAAATAACTGAGCCATTTTATTATGTTGGAGGTGAAAAAGAAAGTACAACGGTGCTCAATATATGAGACACTCAAGCCACAAGGGTGGCCTAGAATGACCCTACAATGATTTCCCAAGAGGGACTGCGTAACTGTTGAACTGTTGGAAGGTAAACTGCGCTGTCCTCACTACAAATTTTGGGACTACAACTGCCTAAAATATAGAAAGTCAGATCTAGGCAGAATGGGAGCTTCGATGATGCTAAAATTGTAGATATGGGCTCAATGATGGATTCCCAAGATAACCCAGAAAGGGTTTCTCATATATGTAAGTCTAAGAAAACCACCCTCTGAGGGCATTACATATATGTTGCTGGGAATGCAGATCTGAAGCTATATTTGATGATATGATGGTTGCAATTATGTACAATCAAATCTATGCAAGAAGGGTTGATCCCTTCACTAGATCCTTGGGCTAAAAGCTCAAGATCTAGCTCCTCCAATCTCCTCCACTGAAAATAGCTACTGGATGAACAACAACTTCAAAAAACTACGCTGTCAGAGAGGGAGGCTCATTAGGCTACTGCTAGATGTTTCAAATTAGCTCTTGAGTGATGGAAACAACAGATACAATGTGAGGAGATGATTCCTCATAGGATTTCTAGCTAAAATACTGGAAATTTCCTTCCTCCAATAGATCTACAAGAATGGACTGCACAATCCTTGAAGGGGCTGCTACTGCATGGAGGTAAAACCAAATGGCTTGAATGTTAGATATAGATCTGTTGCTCCTAAAAAACTGGATTTGAAGAACAAGGTGGTAGGATGAATCCTCCACTGGTTTCCTAGATGAATGCTAGAAACAACCTCCTGAAGATGGCACCAATGCATGATAAGGAATGAATAACAATCCTCTTTCTAGAGCTACTCAAAGAAAGAGGTGGGATTCCCGCTCGCGAACACCCTATTCTAAACAACACTGCAAACTCTGCTAAATAGCCCAAGCCTGCATATAAATTTCCTAAGACAAATCTAGATCTAAACAGATCAAGAAATGAATAATCCAAATCATGCCTTACTTTGTGCCTTCACCTTCATTATATGCATGAGCCTTCCATAGCCTAGGCCCACTCCAAAGCTGCGCTGTACATGTGGACATAGTCTCCATGTTTAACTGCGTTGTAGCCTCATGTCCTCCATCAAGTTCACATGTGGTGATCACCCTCTCCATCATATGTGCATTAAATTAACTACTTTCTCCATTATCTTATCATAAGTGCTTCATGATATTCTTGGAATGCACTATGATCTCAGTTGATCATATCAAAGATCCTCATGATTTTATATTTAGGATCCATGATATTTTTTGACTGTTTCACCCTCCATAATCTATCTCATAAATGAGACATGATCTCCATTAATGGAGCTGCTCCACTACTCCATGATTTTAGATCTAGATCTAGAATATCCACATACACATTAAAAGTGAATTTTATTCATCTTTGAGGTTTGTGGGTCCCTCCACCCTTTTATTTACTTAATTTATTAAGAAAATCAAGAATTCTAATATTCCAAATATGATGTGAAAATTTGGGAATATTACAATCCCCCCGAGAAAAATGTTGCTTGTCCTCAAGCAACTCCAAAGGTAGATGCAAAGCTGTCTATTCCCCTCCAAATGGCATCCACATAAGGAAGGCTTCCTTGATTTTCTGCAATGTGTTGTGCATGTCTGGTTCCAAATTTGTCTTTCAAAAATATATAGAATGACCTCAAACTGTATGGTTAGATGTCCTCCTTCCACCATGAAGTACCAAGTGACAACCATATGATGTCCAACATCATCATTAATACATGAGATACATAAAATAATGTCGCTCTTTCCACAAAGGAAAAGCTCCATCTCACAACACATCTCTTCATCCCATGCTTTATGAATTTGATTGAGCATTGTCATGCTCTCATCCTTAGCCCTGTTGGCCTTGTTGGATCCAAGAATCATTCCAACATTATGCAAAAGAGGGAAAGGAGATATATGGGTAGACAAATATGTCAAACCATATTCTCCAAATAGTAGCCACTGGAGTAAGGCCCTTTTCTGCCATCCTCCATCTCCTCCATGTAATATGGTCAAGCCAAACTCCCCCGAAAGAAACCAAAGAAATAAGAGATCTTGCTGCTTTCTCCCCCCTTCATGTGCATCATGGAGTAAAAACATACTGATAGACATGTGGAATGTCACATCAGCCCAATACAAACAAACACCATCAATACACATCATGAGAGCATCATGCCAAGTTTTACCCAATACAAAACACATAGACATAGGAGATGTCATGTGGTGGCCAAACTCTCTCAAGGGAAACCAAAATGAACATGCCTTCTTTTGCTACATTCTATCATTGGTACACAAGGCATGAATCATAAATATATGAGATATTGGGTGGTAACCATACTCACCCAGGAGCAACTAGCGTAGCCATGCCTCCTTCTTCATTTCATAAGTTTTTTTCAAGGCATGGATCAAAGAAATAGGAGCCTTTGGGTAGTGACCAAATTATCCCAAGAGAAATGTAATGAATAAAATAATGTAAATAGTGATTAATTAGTTAATTATTAATTAGGTTGAAAGAGCATGTCTGATAAGACATGACCTTTCGTGAAGAGGCACCTGCATAGGTATATAAGCAGGACTCATTTGTAACATTCAATCATCTATCTCATCTCATTCATCTTACATATAATATAATATTTGTATCCTCATGGATATTTTTTATATTCCAAGTCTTATGGAGTATTTTAACTTGAGCATAAAAATACTATATTATATGTAAGATGAATGAGATGAGATAGATGATTGAATGTTACAAATGAGTCCTGATTATATACCTACGCAGGTGCCTCTTCACGAAAGGTCATGTCTTATCAGACATGGCCTTTCAACCTAATTACTAATTAACTAATTAATCACTATTTACATTATTTTATTCATTACAAGCAACCAACGTAACCGAGATTGATGGCCCATGTCATATATCTGCAAGTGGTCATGCGACCCCTTGCTTATCATCCTCACCCACTCATCCCAATGTGGATGATGAATGATGTACTCCATAATCATGGTATCCTCCCTTTATAGAATACCATCCTCCCCAAACTAATGAAGAACTTTTCACTTCATGAAATTTTTAAGTGCACCTCCAATGAGATCTCTCAATGAGATTCTCTTTTCACCAAAGGCCCTCCAAAACCAAAGAGGTTTTGGATCTACTACAGGTAGAAGTTTTTCTTTGAGCTGTGAGATGCTCATTGAGAAAGGGTCATCTATAAAGGAGAAAAGATTCCTCATCTCAAGATGTCTACCATTTGTCATATTTACCTCCATTGCTTCATGAGTGAAGCTACCTTCAGAATGCTCCAAGAATGATGGGGCCTGTTCATTTTCATAGCTACTAAGTGACAACGCTGTAGATCTGCATGTGTTGTCTCAAAGCAAGGCACAATACTGATCTCATAACCAGTTGTTGTACATAGGATAATGCTCATCCCATTTTCTGAAACTCTACACTTTAACTCAAAGGGTTGAATATAGCTCAACAATGATGAACTGGGATAGTTCTTAATCTCATCCTTGATTAAATCAAGGGTCCTCTACGCTGTGATATGTTGCTGCTTCAAATCAGTATTTTGTTCTAACCCTTGGTTATGCATTGGCCCTGATGGCATGTCCCCATAAGTTTGAATAAGATCTACTAAAACAATATGTGATGAAAGTTCATGCATACCTTGGATCAACTAATGTGTGGAAATCTCTTGCTAGAACACAAGAGTTCCCCCAATCAGGACAACAGTGTCTCCAATTGCTAGTAAAAGTGATGGCTTCTCTTCTCCAAGTGTACCAGCGCTGGAATCTTCCTCTTCTTCCTCATACATCTCCTGAATCATGCATGAGACTCTATGTGTTAAGATATCAAGACTATCTTGCAAAGTTGCAAGTGTCTCTTCTCTGGATGCAAGTACTTCTCCAACTGGTGGTAAATGTAGTGACTTCTTGTCCAGAGTGACAAGATTGACATCCTCCTTTGTTTCCTTAGGAAATGTATTTTTGTGATAGATCTTTGGTGTTATCACATCAAAATTCTTCCTCAACTTGTGAAAGAAGTCTGAATACTTAGTAACCTTTGCATGCTCCATGTGACCAAACCACCAATCATTGGCTTCACCATAAAGATGAAGTGCTGCAATTTGGACAACCTCTCCTTCAGCTACAGGATGTAACCTGAAAAATGCATCTAACTCTTTCCTCCAAGCCTTAATAGTGCTTGAGGAAGATCCATCAAATTTATGAAAATAGAATCTATTGTGCCTCTTTCTTCTATTGCTGTTATAGGATCCTCTTTATTCTTTGATTTGGAAGAATAATTGGAGAGTTAGACTCTCTTTGAATGCTCTAGACTGTGCTTTGTACTCTTCAAGATACAGACTAAGAGTCTCATGAGTCTCAGTTTCCTTTATTTATTCATTTCTATACCCTTCACCTTATCCAAAGAAAGTGGGCATAGTGGATCTATGAGGATATCTTTGATTCTCCAGTTTTCTTCTTTGATGATAGGAAGTGCTTGGGTATTCCTCATCAAATATTCTTCTCAAATCTTCTTTCTACTTTTCCTTATTCATTTTATTGACCTCCTTGGAGAGATATTGCATGGATCTAAAGGAAAGAGTGGTATAATTAGCCTTCTTCATGATATATCTCATCTATCTGCTTCTTCTTTGATGTAAAAGATGAAGTGTCCACAAGCTGAGCCAAAGATCATGCTCTGATACCACTGTAATATCCCAAAAGGGAGAATGCAGTAATACTGAAACACAATATAAGAAATGCAGCAAAGTAAACAATAAATCTATATACACATCAGAATGCACAGAAATAGCTGAGCCATTTTATTATGTTGGAGGTGAAAAATCAAGTACAACAGTGCTCAAAATATGAGACACTCAAGCCACAAGGGTGGCCTAGAATGACGCTGCAATGATTTCCCAAGAGGGACTACGTAACTGTTGAAATGCTGGAAGGTAAATTGCGTTGTCCCTACTGCAATTGTTGGGACCGCAACTACCTGAAATATAGAAATTCAGATCTAGGTAGAATGGGAGCTCCGATGATGATGAAATTGTAGATATGGGCTCAATGATGGATTCCCAAGATAACCTAGAAAGGGTTTCTTAGATATGTAATTATAAGAAAACCACCCTCTTAGGGCTTCACATATATGTTGCTGGGAATGCAGATCTGATGATATAATGGCTGCAATGATGTATAATTAGATCTATGCAATAAGGGCTGATCCCTTCACTAGATCCTTGGGCTAAAAGCTCAAGATCTTGCTCCTCCAATATCCTCCACTGAAAATAGCTGCTGGATGAACAACAACTTTAGAAAATTGCGTTGTTAGAGAGGGAGGCTCATTAGCCTATGGCTAGATGTGTCAAATTAGATCCTGAGTGATGGAAACAATAGATCCAATGTGACGAGATGATTCCTCACTTCTCACTGAAATACTGGAAACTTCCTTCCTCCAATAGATCTACAGGACTGTACTGCACAATCCTTGAAGGGAATTCTGCTGCATGGAGGTAAAATCCAATGGCCTGAATTCCAGATATAGATCTGTTGCTCCTGAAAGCCTGGATCTAAAGAACAAGGTGGTAGGATTAATCCTCCACTGGTTTCCTAGTTGAATGCTAGAAACAACCTCCTGAAGATGGCACTAATGCCTGATAAGGAATGAATAATAGTCCTCTTTCTAGAGCTACTCAAAGAAAGAGGTGGGATTCCCACTCGGGAACACCCTGTGCTAAAAAACACTGCAAACTCTTCTAAACAACCCAAGCCTGCATATAAATGTCCTAAGACAAATCTAAATCTAAACAGATCAAGAAATGAATAATCCAAATCATGCCTTCTTTTGTGCCTTCACCTTCATTATATGCATGAGCCTTCATAGCCTAGGCCCACTCTAAATCTACACTGTACATGTGGATATAGTCTCCATGTTTGACTGTGTTGTAGCCTCATATCCTCCATCAAGTTCACATGGGGTGATCACCATCTCCATCATATGTGCATTAAATGCACCACTTCCTCCATTATCTTATCTAAGTGCTTCATGATCTTCTTGGAATGCATTATGATCTCAATTGACCTTATGAAAGATCCTCATGATTTTATATTTAAGATCCATGATATTATTTGACTGTTTCATCCTCCATAATCTATCTCATAAATGAGACATGATCTCCATTAATGGAGCTGCTCCACTACTCCATGATTTCAGATCTAGATCTAGAATATCCACATACACACGATTTTATTCATTTTTGAGGTTTGTTGGTCCCTCCACCCTTTTATTTACTTAATTTATTAAGAAAATAAAGAACTCTAATATTCCAAATATGATGTGAAAATTTGGGAATATTACATGTGGGTACTCTTTGGGATCCCTTAGTCCATTATCTCATATTGAGACAACATGTTTCTGAGTACATTTTAATCAAACCTCTGGTCAAAGTTGGATACCAAGATCACTAAGTCCACAGATTTCCACCCCTAAAATGATGGCCAAACAGAGGTCACCAACACGATGATTGTGTAGATTATGTGCATGTACAACTCAAATCATCCACACACATGGGATGAAAGTCACCCCTATGTATAGCACAACTAAAACAAAGCTCTCCATAGCTCAACTGGCCAAATCCCCTTTCAGGTGGGGTTGGGATTCCAACCATTATGTCCCATTGACGTGTTCATACCATTTGAAGCTACTCAGGTAGATTCAACTCATGTTCAGTCTGAATTTTATTGGGTTAACAAATTCATTGAGTGAATTAATCACATCCGCTAACAAGTCCATGACATATTGGATAGATAAAATTCTAAGTACAAATAATGTCATGATCAACATTAGGTTCCACACAAGTTCCAAGTGGGTGAAAAATTTTGGTTACATTTTCAAAAGGAGCATATCGATGGGGCCCACCGAAAGCTTCACCCACTCTAATATGGGCCTTACACCATCACTAAGGTTTTGGGGGACAATGGTTTTGAGCTCCAAATTACCCCATTCCTTGGCCTACACCCAATGTTAAATATGGAATGTCTCCGACCATACTTTCCACCATTACTTGAAACATTACATATTGCAGAACAAATCACACCAATATCAAGAACACTCACCAGTAGAAGATCCAATTTTATCAGGTTGTCAAAGTTGGCCAACTCCTGCACCAAGGCAAGTTGCTCAACAGGGACCAAGTTCAGTAGAAGTTTCCGCATCTCATGGAGACACTCAACGCAATGGGGAAACTTGTTTCCTAAAAGGGGAGGATTGATCTAGGTGGATATTGGTGGCCAATCACCTATTCCACTTGGACCCCCACTATCGTTTCTTTTCAGTTTCCTTAATTGTAGCACAACTTACTATTTTTGACATTTTTTTGGGTCCTAAACTTCTAGAGACATTTTGAGGGACTAAAAGTCATTTTTAGGGAAAATAGAGACACCCAGAAAAGGTCCTTCTCTTTGAAATGAGGCATTATGATAGAAAAATGGAGATCATATGCCAAAGTTACGACCCCGGAAAGTTGAGCTTCCAAATTAC
Source organism: Pinus albicaulis (assembly GCA_034641835.2). Classification (NCBI taxonomy): domain Eukaryota; kingdom Viridiplantae; phylum Streptophyta; class Pinopsida; order Pinales; family Pinaceae; genus Pinus; species Pinus albicaulis. The sequence continues at coordinate 1,021,773,551 of CM076578.1, forward strand.
CCCAACATGGCCCACAAGATTTTGGCATTTCATCTCCTAGGGTTATGTTTTTGGATTTTTAGGGTTTCTTATTGTTCTCAATTACAAAAATGCCACCGAGCCTCACTGTAACATAGCTCAGAGGTATGCAGCCACCAAATCTCTTCTCAGAGATAGGCTAACATCTCCCGAGCTAGTTTATGTCCATTCTGCATGTAAGAATATTTCAGTTCTTTGATAGTAATGAAATGATGTTTTATTTCTGATGCATCTTTGCATTTATGTTTATATTTGTATTATGTAGCATTCCTGTGTAACTATGAATCATTGTAGTAGTTCATCTAGGCATAAGAGACCCTCTTCCATAGAAATTTTTCCATTTTTATTATCAATTTCACATGACCTCTAATAAATATGCAATAACCCTATTTGTCCAATGTATATCATAGCAACAAAGAATTCCTAAGCATAAGAAAATTCACAATCACCAATATCTTTGTATGATCCACCAACAAGCCTTATTTATAGACAATGTGACTTAATAGATGTCAAATAAGGTAAAAATATGCATTTTATATTTAATGAGAATTCCATATTTCAACTTCTATCTAACATCGACCCAAGATTCAAAACATGATCCTTTATAAAATTTTATACTATTCATGAATCTGAGTAAACAATAAAAAAAATATGAATATATACACAAAGGACAAGAATGATCACCCAAAAAATTATGAATATGTTCTCAAAGGACAACAATGATCATCGTGGAAACCATTACAGGTGAATTTTTAAGGCCAAAGGGAATTATGGTATAGGTATATGACCCCCATTATATAGAATATTTTTTTTTCTTCTTATCTTCCTTAGCTATTTGGATATGGTAATAATCCAAAAATCCATTTGTAAAAAATTAAGCCTCATTCCTTGCAACCTTCTTTAGATGTTCATCACTAAATGGGATTGAAAGGGATCAGTTAAGTAGGCCTCGTTCAATCCAAATAAATAAACACACACATGGATGTATCCTATTTTCTCACCCTATATCACAATCAAAATCCTTTATTGGAAATACCAATTCAACATCTAGCTTTTTATCTGTTTCTCATTTAATCTATTCCTTATAGGATGGGTTCAATATATACAAACTTTTTCTTAATAGACTAAGCACACACTTTCGATTCAATTTTCATCTTCGCAAGATATCCAACTATATACTTAATTTATGTAAAATCACATGGAAACATATCATCATAATTATAGAGTAGAGCTACAATATAATAAACCATATTCTCATCCTAGTAACCTCTATAACAACTAGTTTTGGTATTTCCTTGATCCTACTGTTAATATACTTCATCCACTAGATCTCCCAAGGATATATTGGATGACTAGTATCACTTTAGTCCTATACTATGTGATGACCCTCCATTTCCTCAATTTGCAGATATTGAAATTCCTTAGTGGTTTTTTCATCCATGGAGTTTTAATTTGAAGTGTCCATGTATGTGGGGTCTCCCTTCATAGCATCTACGAGTAGATATTGTGGGTTATCCATACGTGGGAAACACCAAATGCACTGAATCACCCTTTCAAATGGTGTATCCTCGCCATAGAGTCAAAAAACATTGCAAAACATTTTTGATATTTTTGGGAAATGGTGTGTTTGTTGTTGCATCTTTATTTATGGAATTAAGCACAATAGAAATGAATTTAAGGTGTGCCCAAATTTATGCACCCTTTTTTGAATATGAAAAGGCCACACCATCCATTGCACCTCAAAATTATCCACATGTTGAAGTGGGTAATGAGTTCTATCAAACCACAAAGGTGTGTTAGCAAGGTTGTAATTTTTTATTTATTTTTGTGAAGACCCAATATATAATAAGGAATGAACCTATAAGCACATTTGTCAGGTCCTCCCAAGAATGCAATTTACTCCTATTTTTTTCCCACCATCTCAATAAGTTATTACTAAGGTGACATCCAATTTTTCAATCCTCTACTCTAGAATTATTTGTTACTTCACTTGTTCCACAAATTCAAATGAGTTTGTTGTGTTGTCATAATTTGACAATTCCTTTGGTTTTGCATCAATCAATAGGCATGTACATAGAAAAACACTGTTATGTAACCAACTCACTAAATATAATAAGAGATACATCAACGACTTAAAAATTATCCACTTCAAGGGAGAAACCTCCTTTACATTACATAAATGAAAAATTCTTGGATTATTCAAATGAAATAACATACTTTCTATATATAGGAGTCTAAGGGGTCACAATATAATTGGAGCCTACATAACAATACTAATGTTAAGGGCACAACAATAACAACAGTGGGCTTATATGGGGCACAATAATAACAATATGGGCACAAAAATAACATGGGCACAACAATAAAAATAAGTGGGCTACACTAACAATAACAATAAGGGGCTACACTAGTATTATAGGGACCTAACATACCTCTCTCCTTGAAAAAATTGTTGTCCTCAATTTATAGATGCTTCTGTATAAAATTTTCATCCTCCCATGTGGAATCTTTAGTCGGTAAGTTCTTTCACTTGATGAGATACTCTCAAATTGATAGATTTCGTAGCTCTCGAGTTCTTGTTTCCGTGACTACTTCAAGTTCCAATATGATTTTTTCTTCCTCGTCAAGTTTTGTCAATATTGTTTGAACTGGGAGCTTGTCACCTATAACCTTCGTTAAGCATGACACATGGAAAACTGGGTGCACTTGGGAAGATGAAGGAAGCTCCAATTTGTATGCCATAGTAATAATATTTTTCACCACCTTGTAAGGACCATAGTAATTTGGTGATAATTTAATATCCTTCTTAGCTTGCTTGAGGGACATTTGTTTGTATGGTTGTAGTTGTAAAAATACCCAGTCGCCTACATCAAAAATTATTTCGCTACGATGTTGATATGATTGTTGTTTCATTTGATTCTGCACCAAAGTGAGGTTATCCTTTAAGATTTTGAGAACTTTTTCTTGATGCTCGATGTGATATTCCACTACTTGAACCTTAGAATTTTCTCTTAAAGATGATGTGATGGACAGTGGATGATAGTCATAAAGTTCCATAAATGGGGTCATTTTTGCTGCAGTATGGAAGGAAGTGTTATACCACCATCAAGCCAAAGGTACCAATTGACCCATTATGTATTTTTATCAGATACAAAGTAACGAAGATGTCCTTCCAAAAATTTGTTCACTATCTTAGTTTTCCCATGAGATTGAGGATGATAAGATGAACTGTGAGCTAGTTTAGTACCCCCCAAAAAAACCATCCAAAAATTTCTAGTGAAAATGGGATCTCTGTTGCTTACAATAATATTTGGGTTTCCATGTATCTTTTGAATTATTTCCATAATTGCAATAGCACCTGTACTGGCTTTAAATGGATGAGATAATGCAAAAAAGTGTGCATAATTGGTAAGTCTATCAATTACCACCATGATGAAAGTATTTCCTTTGGACTTGGGTAAACCTGTGATAAAATCCATTGAAACTTCCTCCCAATGTCGACTTGGAATGGATAAATGTTGTAGCATACCTGGGATCTTAATTGTCTCAACATTATTTTGTTGGCAGACCAAACATTCTGCTATAAAATTTTGAATATCAGATTTAAGGCCATCCCTAAAAAAATATTTCTTGACCATGTGGAAAGTTTTTAAAAATATTGAGTGTCCTCCTAAGGGAGAGGTGTGCAATTCCAAAAGAATATTTTGTATTAGTTGGGAATTCTTACAAATATATAAGTGATATTTGTAACATAATGCATCATTTTTCCAGCTAAATTCATCAAATGTACTGGGATCTTGCTGCAAATTTTGAATGAGTGTTCATACTTCTTCATCATTATTTCATTCCTCCCTTGCTTTAGTTATCCAATCTAGTTGGATAATAGAAACGGAAAAAATAAATTCTTTCACATCCTCATCCTTTCTTGAGAGTGCATCTACAATGACATTTAGCTTCGCTTTTTTGTAGATTATTTCAAAGTCATAACCCAACATATTGGTGCCCCATTTTTGTTGCTCTTCTCAAGATTGTCTTTGTTCCAAAAAGTATTTAAGACTACCATGATTTGTTTTTACCTTGAATTGTCTTCCCATTAGGTAAGGTCACCATTTCTTTAGTGCATGTAGTATTTCCAACATTTCCTTCTCATAGTTAGGTTTTTTGCAAATAATTTACTTTGATTGGGCGACTTTAAAAATCATTGGCTCTTTATTGTTGCATTAAAACATCACCAATTCCATTTCCCGAGGTATAATATTAATAAATTCTTTTGTGAAGTTTGACTTAGCTACAACCAGTGCTTGGCACATTGCCTCTTTAAGATGTTCAAAGGCCTTAGTTGTTTCTTGACTCCAAGAAAATACATCTTTCTTCAATAATGTTGTTAGAGGTGTTGTTATTCTCCCATAATTCTTAACAAACTTGCGATAATACCTTGTTAACCTGAGAAATCTTCACAGATGCTTTATGGTTGTGGAGATTTTCCATTCCTTAATGGCTTTAACTTTTTTAGGGTCTACCTTAATACCCTTATGAGATACAATATGACCCAGATATTCCACTTCTTGTACTCCAAAGAAAAAATTGGAGGTTTTTTCATATAATTGTTTCTCCTCCAATAGTTTGAGCACCATGTCAACACGTTCAACATGATTGTTCCAAGACTTGTTGCAGATTAGTATATCATCAAAAAATTCCATCAAAAATTTTCTAAGGGTGGGTTTGAAAATGGAATTCATCAACCCTTGAAATGTAGAAGGTGCATTGGTAAGGCCAAAATGCATGACCAAAAATTCATAATGACCCTTATGAGTTCTAAATGTTGTTTTTAGAACGTGTTCAACCTTAATTCTAATTTTATGATATCCTGAATGAAGATCCAACTTAGTGAAGTAAATTTCTCCATGTCATTCATGCAATAATTCATCAATGACAGGAATGGGAAATTTATCTTTAATAGTGAGATTTTTGAGCTGCCTATAATCCATACACATACGCCTGATCCATCCTTCTTGTGCACCAATACTACTGGATAAGAGAAAGAGCTTTGACTAGGTTGAATGATACCAACCTCTAGCATTTCTACAATCATAGGTTCAATTTCACTCTTTTGGGAATAGGGATATCTGTAAGGCTTGATGTTTGGAGGAACACTTCCTAGAATAAAATGAATAGTATGATCATGATCATTAATAGGTGGGAGGCATTTGGGAGTCTCAAATACCTTGGAATGATTGTTCAATAATTTTTGGAGATTTGAAGAAATATATGACTTCAATGTTTGAAACTCTAGTGAGCATAATCTTGAAATTACGCCTTGTTGTTATTTCTTTAGAAGATTTGTCATTCCATTAGAGCTAATTATATTTCCTAGTTTCCTTGTAATACCCCTTAATTCAAATTCCTTTCCTTCCCAAAAAAAATTCAAGAAAATTTCTTAAAAATTAAAAGTTATCGAACCCATTGATTGTAACCATTGAACTCCTAGTATCACAACAACACCACCCATTGGAATGGAAAGCATTGGGCTATTAAATACATATTCCTACATGGTTAGTTTGATATTATGGCACTTTCGAGAGAAATTTATAGTTCCTCCAATTTAAAACATCACTTGAAACTCTAGGGATGGATATAGGAAGCAATTCAATTCCTTGGCTATCTTACAATGGATAAAATTATGGGTACTACCAAAATAAATCTATCTATTACCTTTTTATTCTTGATATGTCCTTCTATCTTTATATTTTGAGGAGTGGCAGTTCCTGCAAATGCATTAAAATATTGGTTGGATTCATATCTTCTTTCTCTAAGACCAGTTCCTGATGTATATCCTCTTCTTTTAAAGTTTCTTGTTCCTTTTCTTCCTCCTCTTCACAATCTATGTAAAATAATTTCTTCTCAACACACTTATTACCTTTAGTGTATTTTATATCACAACCATAACACAGCCATTTTTCTCTTTTTTCTCCCAACCGTTGTGGTGTCAATCTTGTAGGTTGTGGAAGGTTAGTAGTAGCAACACTTCCATCTTTTTAATTGTGAGTGGCAGGCTTCCTTGTCACCATAATTTTTCTTTCAATTTTTATTGCCTACCTGAATGCCTTCTCTAATGTATCGGTTTCCCAAAGTCGAACATCATGTTGGATGTTATCCTTTAGAGTCCCTATGAAGACATCAATCCTATGTTCCTCTGGAATATCATTTACCCTTATATTCAATTTTTGGAAGTCCTCAACGTGCTCCATCATTGAACCCTTTTGTCTGAGATTTATCAATTTGTTGAAGAAGGTGTTTCTCTTTGCATCCTCATAATGTACTTTCATTTCCTCCATAAAAATTTACCAAGTGACAAGTGTTTTATGAGAACAAATCCATATATACCATACGAACTAATTATGTTCTAAATATAAAGTTGAAATGTATACCTTTTGTGTGTGTTTCACATTATGGAGCTCAAATTATTGCTCCATTTTTAGTAACCATGTTATTGGATCTTTGCCATCAAACTTCCTCATATCAATGTTTGGAATATGGTGGGTCTTAAATCCAATGATAGAGGCTATGGAATCATGATTAATATTTTTTTTTCTCGTCACGAGTTTCGTCTAATACCTTTTCGCCATTAAGAAGCATTTCTTGTAGCAACTTTGTCAAATATAGTTTTAAAACATTCTTCAAATACTCTATGTTTCCTTTCATTTTTTCTTCTATACCATCCATATTATCTTTCATGTCTTCTTTTAAACCATATATGTCATCTTTGGCTGCTCTTTGTGAGATCAAAATTTGTTACACTTGGTCTCGTAATTTTGATATATAATGCTGCAATTCTTCCTCTTCATGCATCATATAAGAGTTTTCTAAGGGTTTAATGGGTGTATAATTATTTTTTGGAGGCATTTTAGAACCCAATACAAATATCTATGCTTCAATATTGCCTTGTAATCACTTCAAATTGATTTTTCAAATAAAAGTTATGTAGATGCTTTGAAAACATACACATATTTTTCTCGCTTTTAGGAGCTCAATCGTGAAATGATTGTAACTCTGTAATTTCGGATCTCCAATATCTGAACTTTAGTCTTGGGGTAGCCTGCCGAGTCTTATTTCTAATGCCATAGGTCAAACCTAATTTAGATTCTTCAAGATAAAGTTATGCCCAATCTCCCACAATGACCTAATTATGGGCTGGTTCAGTAGAGCGAACTTGTACGACATACCATGTGCCATTGTTTTGACTTTCAACCCTGTAATTGATACACAAGAAACTATAGTCCGTGAAATTTCTTCCAATTTTTACAGAATTCAAATCCAATGTCTGAAATGAAATTTATGACTATTTTCCCTTGATCACCTTTTTGGGATGAAATTCTGGAGCCTGCAAAAACCCTAACTTCTTCAGATCATATCTCCTAAAATATAGTTATACAAGATTTGAAAATTTTACACAAAGTTCCTCAATATTTTTGCTTCTCGTGGTAAAAATTACAACCTCTAAATCTTTATAGAAAAAAATTATAGCGAAAATTCCAAGATGACCTTCTTGGAGCAACGAAACCCTAGAATCCAAAGTTCTGATACCAAATTTTATGCAACCAGCTCACAAAATAGAAGAAAATATAGATCAAAGACTTCAAATTTATCCACTTCGAGGGGGAAACTTCATTTACATTACATAAATGAACAATTCTTGGATGATTCAAAAGATAAAACCTACTTTCTATATATAAGAGTTTAAGTGGCGACAATATAATCAGAGCCTAGACAACAAAAATAATGTAAGGGCACAACAATAACAACAGTGGGCTTCTATGGAGCACAATAATAACAATATGGGGACTACATGGGCACAATAATAAGAATAAGGGGCTACACTAACAATAAAAATAAGGCGCTACACAAGTATTATAGGGACCTAACACACACACACTATCGTATGGACTATTAATACTTTCTATTCTACCAATTATTAAAGGAAATTTTTAAATCTATTTCAAATGAGCACATGTTGCATCATAGAATTTATGTAATCCACTTGGTTCATAGAGTAAATATTATGCAATTGATATGGGGCACTTTATACAAAAATTCCTCAATTAGTTCCATAAAATTCTCACCCATGGTTTGATCCAAGGGTTAAAAAATTCTATGAACCTCTTTCTTACATGACATTAATTATTATTTCAAATTAAAAGAGAATTCTTATTAAATTCCCAATCAATCTTGTGTAATATAGGGTAGGAATATGCATCATCATTGTCTCAATGGCTTCAAAGTCAACATAGGTCTTGACCCTACCAGGATCAACCTTAATTTGTGCCATCATACTATTAAAAAATATAAATTATTGGGTTTCCAACAACAATTGGATCATTTAGTAAACCAAATCTTAGTGGTCCCATGAGTTCTCAGGACTTCTTAGGAAATATCTTCACATCTTATAATCTAAGATCAAGCACAACCTCTCACACCCCATATCATCCAATTGATGAATTTAGCTACAATTCATTCCATGGTATTACCTTTTGAATAAGGTGTAGGTGTTGGTCAACTACCTTCATCAATGGTTCCATCAATGCTGTAGGATCCCTCTTCAAATCATTTGTAGCTTGTAAATCCTTCAAAATCCAAAGGGATGTTTTTATCCATCCTTGGGTTTCATCCTCTATCATCTATACCTTTAATGCTTGTGATCCCAAATAGATATAAATAAGTACCATATATTGTATATATTTATGCTCTATATTGAAGAGATTATGATTTGTGGATATTAAAGATGGTACTTATTTCCTCAAGTTTTAAGAAATCAACTTTCGATGCATTTGTTAGGCCCTAAAAAATTTGTTTTTGGAACTGTGAAAACTTAGGGATATCATAATATTTCCTACGAATCTATGGAATTTTTTTTTTCATCGATATTTTTCCAATGAGATAATTTTCACATAAAATATGTATTTATGAGGAAACTTGGGCTTTAACAAGGTAATGATCCAACCAATCCCTATGTCTTGAATCAACAATTAGGTCATCTTATCCTAATTTGAGTATGAGTTAATAGTGTATATAAATCTCCTTGACACCTCTAGAAACATCATAGAGGTTCCAAGATGGTTTCAAATCAGTTATTGATTGTTCCATAATGTAAGTATGAGTATGGAAAATTTTCTATAATATAAGAGAGAAAAAATCATATTGTATATGATTCTAGAAGGTTATAGTGTCCCATAACTTTATAATGAGTTTAGAATTATTTGTATTTTATATTTTAATCTCAATAACATAAAAATATGGAAGGCATTGTGATTCACTGGATGTTATTTTTATTGTATGTGTTTCTAGGGTTGATAGTCATGTTTCATTGTGCATATATTACTACTTTAATATATTTCATGAGTCATAATAGTTAAATAATATAAATGGTGTGTATGGATTTGTTTTTAAATTGTTAAAAGTAGACAAGGATTTTAGCACAGATGAGCATAGGTTCAATGTAGCCATTTAATTTTGCATTGACCATTGGAATATACAAGGAATTTTATACATCATATTGATGTTAAAGAAGGTTTATTTGTGTGTTTTGTCATTTGAGGAATAATATATGCATACCCAACCCCATAAAACAAAATATGTTGGAGATTTATACTTTGTTGATCCCAAATTAACACAAGGTGGGTGAATAAGCAGTCACAATCTGGAGAAATGAATGAAGAGAACTAGGAAAGGGCCATTGATAAAGAAAGAAGGATATTCATGAGGTTACAATCTCAAGTAGTTGATATTTCTAGGATTTTGGCTACATTCATTTCCACTTTTGGGAAGATTATTAACCTGCACCAATCCAAGGTTCCTCACTAATCCTTACACTTCTAACATCCCCCACTCATCAAGCTACCCATTTAACAACCAATGAAAAAGAAAGCAATAAATCCTTCAATGCAATAGAAATTTTGGAATATTTACGAGGTTACCTGAACCAGTCTACAATAGAGATGCCGGGTAAATACTTGGCTTGAGTAACTCAACACCAAAGAAAATTTCCTTGAGTAAGCCTGTAAAGGTTTATGTTTGTTAAGGTTTGAGAAAGTGGGAAAATATTGTTAATGCCCCAACCACCCGACTATTTGGGAGCTATGATTTAGGACCACTTAACAAGAGTAATGCATTTGGAACTCTTGGCTCCAAACCAAAGGAAATGGAAACTAATTTTATGAATATTGGAGAGTATACCTTTAGGAAAAAATAGTATGAACATCCAATAAACTAGAATGATTTCCAACATTGACTTCATCAAAACCTATCAACTACCATAAGAAAGGAATCTAAAAGCCCAAATAAAAACTCTAGCTTCCACCTTTCTTACCATCCAAAGCCAATCTTCTAGCCTATATTTATTAGGTTTAAAAAAAAACAAAAGTATTTGAGCCCATCTTCCAAAGGATTTTGAGGAAAAGGAAAGAAAGTTATTAGCTTAGAGTTGATAAATTTTGTAAGACCATGAGAAACTAGACACCAACCTAGATCCATCTTAACTTTGGACCTACCAAGCACTGAGAGGGATCAAATCTCTTTTCAATGTAAAATAAGTTTGCACCTTAAGAGATTTGATCCCTCTCGGTGCTTGGTAGATCTAGAGTTAAGATGGATCTAGGTTGGCTTAGTTATTAATAATTAATAATTATAATTATTAATTTTATTTTATTTTTAAATTTTAATTTAATGTAATTTTCCCAACCAAAATGTTTTAATTAATAATTATAATTATTAATTTTATTTTTACATTTTTACGCTGTAAGGTGTTACTTTGGGAAGAACTCACCTCAACTGCCACTTTTCCCTGCTTAACACCATTTGATTCATTGTTAGACAATTGAAAATTTTTGGGTCATTGGATCCAGGCTTGAACTGACTTCCTTAACTGACCACAACCAAATTCCTTCACTGACCGCTTCAGTTGTTGGATTCCACCCTATGAACTGAACTCCTTGATTTACACATTGTGCAATGGTTATGGACTGTTGAAACAACCTATACCTTTGATGCCTAGTATGGTATATCTACTACATCTGGTACCTCCACCTCTACCTATCCGGATGGGTAAACTTCAGTGGATTCTGATGTTGTGAGGTATCAATATCAATCTAGATAGTGAGTTGCCACCATCCATGTCTTTGTGTACTTTGTTGCTATGGTTTTCTTTGTCTTGTTTTTCACTGCCTCCTATTTTCTCATGAGGAGATAGAGGGAGAAGATGACAAATTTGATGCCCCTTCCTCATGTGATAAGCCTTTGGGAGATGTTAGCCATTGTTGCTCAACTTTCCTCCTTCATATGCCTGATTGGTGTCTATAAATTTATAACCACCTCCAAGACCAATGGCAGTGAGGGGCTAACTTATTTGGATGACGAAATTGATCAGGTGAAAAAGAAGGAGGTGGAGGAGCTCATGAGCCCTCCTCCATGTCTGCAACCAATTTCCAATGAAGAATCTGGCATTGTTGTTGTGAAGCCTTACCAACCTCCTCCTCCTCCTTATGTGAAACACTAGCCAAAGGGGGATGGAGAAATATTATCATCATCGTTTGGCGACAATGAGGATGAAGATATTGCAGTTGTTGTCAATTGTGGCAAAGAAAATTTTTATTCCCTGGAATTGGCTCTCGAGGGAGACTGTAGGAGAGTTTCTTCTGTGAGAAGAAGGGAATTGGAGATGACAATTGGAAGATGTATGGATTGGTTTCCCTTGGATGGATTTGATTATGGATCCATCCATGGCCAATGTTGTGAATTTCCTATTGGGTATGTGCATATTTTTGTGGGTGTTGCAGGGCCTCTTTCTGCTTGATGGATTTGAAAAAATGGTTCCCATAGCCACTATTGAGGGTCAGTTGGTGGCCAACACAATAGATGTTTTAAGGCCATTCATATTTTTGGGGTTTCTACAAGAGTTCTTCTTAGAGATGGCATGACCAAGTGATCTAGGTGGCTCCAAAGACACACAGGACAAAGAAGGCTTAGGGAAGCTCAAAAATAAAAGTGTTTGGATTTCTCTCAAATTAGGTTCATGTTGTAGATCTCGTCTTTTTGATTCCAATGGTGCAGAAGACGCTCAATTTTGAGATTGTATGCAAAAGTTAGGAGCATTCAAAGTTTTGGCTTGAATTGGAAGGCTTAAGGAAGGTGCAAATTCAACCTTTCCTGGCCACCATATTCTAGCAAGCTCAGGCTAAATTTTGGGAAAATTTGTGGGACGATTAATTGGTCTCATTCGGCCTATTTTCGAAATTTTAAAAAATGGCTTATTTGTTTTACAAAATAGAAAAATAATTAAAAAGGGGGTGGCAAGGCACCACCCCACTCGACCAACTATTGCATATTTTAAATAAAAAAAAATATTGAGGGATATGACGAGCCATGACGCTCGCCAGACGCACGTAATATCCCACAAAATATTACCATATAACATATATGGTGGGGGGGTTCCATTAATCGGAGACCCCGCCCCGGACCACGACAATGGACTGGCGGGTATTGAACCTGCATGAGCCACGTGGTTGGCCCGCCTCCATGCGGTGGTCCCAATGTAAAACTGCAGCATATATATATATATATATATATATATATATATATATATATATATATATATATATATATATATATATATATATATATATATATATATATATATATATATACACCACACTCCACGTAATACGACACCAAAAAACTAACCACTTGGTGTTAAATTTAAATGCGATAGGGTTTAAAAATAAATACGCACGGGTTTTGACGGTGGGTTCGGTGGGGTTGGAACCCTCAACCTCTACCCAATTAAGTCCACCCATAACCAACTTAGCCAATGGGGTTTTTGTAAAATCCGCCCAAAATTTAATATTAAAACCCATCATTTTCACAGTGCACCCAAGCCATGGAGGAGCAGAGCGCACACACAGTTCGAGGTGGGCACAACTTTCGATGCAGGTGGAAGCATGAACATGCCCAGAAATAGGGTGTGGAACCATGAGCCTTGAAATTTTCACTGGGAGTGGAGTTGTAGGTGTCAGTTTTTAGTGAGTGAGTAGTCATTTTCACACCTTTCGATGCCACATTTATGATGGTGATTTCAGATCCAGCAGTAGAGAAGCTCATTTTTCAATCATCTTCAATGTGAGGGGAACATCTTGTAGAGAGGTCTAGGCACTCCTACATGAGGGAATTTTTCTTGTATGTCAGAGAAACACATCCATGTACATATTCACTCCTTACAACACTTAATGCAGTGGACTACACCATCTTGACATCGAGGCCCATAGATGTAGTCCCTCCCACTCTGTTATCAAACAACGTATTATTATGATTGCTGATCTTGACATGTTATGTTCCTCTTCTTTACAACAAGAATTTTTTCATTTATGTTCATTAAAGCTTTAATTAAACACAATCCTAACACATCAGCCAAAGTAAAAGGTCTTGGTTAAGGGTATCAGGAATTTACCCTGGATCAAATGGTATCAGAGTAGGTCTTCCTTCTGATTGGATTGCAAGCGTGAGTTGTTGAACGTTCGCTAAGTTGAGCCATGGAGAATGTCAAGGAAATGTACGAGACCATGCTCAGGGTCTCCAAGAAATTAGACATGTTGTACGAGGCCTATGGAAAACAAGCAGCAGAGAATGCTGAATTTAGGACACTCCTACAGGAAGAGAAGGAGGAAAAACTTCAGTTGCAACTTCAGTTGGAAGCCACGACAAAGGTGTGGGATGAATTGAAGCATAAAAATAAAAGTCTTAAAGAAGATCATGATGCGTTGAAGTCACTCCTATAGGAAGAGAAGGAGGAGAAGCAGCGATTGTAGCTTCAGCTACAAGCTGCGACAGAGGCCTTGGAGGAAGCAAAGCACAACGGAGGCTTAAATAAGCCTTCTTCACCTATTTCACAATCGACGACTAAGGTAAAAAATGTTGATTTCTCTTCAATTTCTTCAAATGATATCATTTCGGTTGGAAGTGTGGAGATACCCATTTCAGGAATCGGCATGAGACTCCTCACCAAGATGGGGTACAAAGAAGGAGGACTTGGCGTTTGTGGCCAAGGCATAACCCAACCATTGGAGGTTGTGGAGAAACCTCGCTATGAAGGTTTGGGGTACAGTGAAGAAGGATGCTCGAAGGAAATCAAGGGAAAACATATATTGATGAACTCTCTAGGGAAGAGGAATGATGGGGACACTTTGTCATCGTTCCATCATAATGCATGTTGCAGTGAAAGAGCTGAGGTGAGATCCCATCACCATGATTGCACCAGAGATCACCCGAAAAGCTATAATAAGTCTCATTATTCCAGAGTGCATTTTTATTATGCAAATGTTGATAACCATGGCCGTAAACCATGGCCTCGTAAAACGTGTCATTTTTGTGGTTTACATAACCATGTGTTTTCTAAGTGTTGGAAAAGGATGGAAACAAAAAGGAGGATGAGGAATGGAAAGCCTTCTCCACATCAGGAAAATAAATCAGTTAAGCAGGTTTGGAGGAGAAAGACCTTTGCACTCATTATGACCGAAGTGGCCATCAAAGAGCCACGTGTTGGAGGCTCCATCCAGAGTAGCGCCTTAAAGACAAAGCACCCATGCAGAAACTAGTCGAATGAGCTGATTGACAAGCAAACGTGCCACAAGGAGATGATCCATTCTCTTTGATAAGTGCGAAATAGTTTTTATAGATTGTTTTTCCTAGATATGTTAGCTTGTCATGGCCTTATTTTTGTAAATAATTTGTTGCATGTTACACTGTAAAAGTGATGAAGTGTTTCCATCACTTGTTTAAGAAACAATGATATTTTGGCCTTGTTTTATGAGTCATGTGGTGCATTTCTTTCATGTAAAAGTGATGATGTGTTTGCCATCACTTCGAAATGCGACAATGATGTCATGTCTTGTAATGATAGCTGGGGTGTGATTTCCATTATGATGTAAGATTGACCACCGAGTACATGTTATAAAATCGTGGCAAGTATGGTAATATTTGGGTTATAGAGTGGTAAATTTGAGCATCTAATTCGCAGGGATTGTACACCGATTTGTAGAGGGTGCAGGTGTTGGTTCATCGCCTAAGGCTCCGAAGGACAAAGGTGAAGGATATTTAAGAGTGACATTTTTAGGACACTTGTGGTGCAGAAATAGTACAAAGAAGTGTTGATTCTTGTTGATGCTTTTGGAGGACCAAAAGCTCCTTAGTTGGGAGGATTGATCCAGGTGGCTCTAGAGACACATAGGACAAAGAGGGCTTAGGGAATCTCAAAAATAAAAGTGTTCAGATTTCTATTGAACTAGGTTTAGGTTGTAGATCTTGTCTTTCTAATTCCAATGGTGTAGACGACGCTCAATTCCTAGCTCATATGTGAAAGTTAGGAGCAGTCAAAATTTTGGGTTGACTTGGTGACTTGGAAGGCTTAAGGAAGGTGCAAATTCAACCTTTCCTGCCCATCGGATTCCAGCAAGCTTAGGCCAGATTCTGCGTGAATTTGTGGGATGCTTAATTTGTCTCATTCGGCCTATTTTCAGAATTTAAAAAAATGACTAATTTGTTTTAAAATACGGGAAAATAATTAAAAAAGGGGGTGGCGAGCCACCACCCCTATCTCCCCACCAGACCAACTATTGAATATTTAAAATTAATATATATATATTCAATAGTTGGTCTGGTGGGGAGATAGGGGTGGTGGCCCGCCACCCCCTTTTTTAATTATTTTTCTATTTTTAAAAACAAATTAGTCATTTTTTAAAATTCTGAAAATAGGCCGAAGGAGACAAATTAAGCATCCCACAAATTCGCCAAGAAAGATCCGATGGGTCGTGACCCTCGTTGGACCCACAACAGATCCCACAAAATATTACCATATAACATATATGGTGTGGGGGGCAGGGGGGGGGGGTGGGATGGGGGGGGGCGGTTTCGTTGACAGGAGACCCCGTCCCAGATCATGACAACGGACCAGCGGGCATTGAACCCACACTAGCCATGTGGCTGGCCTGCCTCCATGCAGCGGTCCCAATGTAAAACTGCAACATATATTGTGACACACACACACACACACACACACACACACACACACACACATATAACCCACTCCATGTAATACGACACCAAAAAACCAACCAATTGGTATTAAATTTAAATGTGGCGGGGTTTAAAAATAAATACGCATGGGTTTTATGGTGGGGTCGGCGGGGTTGGAAACGCTGACCTCCGCCCAGTTAAGTCCACCCATAATAAACTTAGCCAACGAGATTTTTGTAAACTCTGCCCACACTTTAATATTAAAACCCATCATTTATACAGTGCACCCAGACCATGGAAGAGAAGAGAGCACACGTAGTTTGAGGAGGGCACAAATTTCAATGCAGGTGGAACCATGAGCAGGCCTAGAAATAGGGAGGGGAACTATTAGCCTTGAACTTTTCCCGGGGAGTGGAGTTATAGGTGTCAGTTTTTAGTGAGTGAGCAGTTTTTTTCACACCTTTCGATGCCACGATTATGATGGTGATTTAAGATCTGGTAGAAGAGAAGCTCATTCTTTAGTCATCTTCAGCTTAAGGGGAATATATCATAAAGAAGTCTAGCCACTCCTGCATGAGGGAATTTTCCTTGTATGTCAGAGAAAACACATCCATGTGCATCTTCAATCATTACAACACTTAATGCAGTAGCCTACACCATCTTGACACCTATGCCTGGAGATGTAGTCCCTCCTGATGAACTCTGTTATCAAATGACGTGTTCTTATGATTTCTGATCTTGACATGTTATGTCCTTCTTCTTTACAGCAGGAAGTTGTTCATTTATGTTCATTAACACTTTAATTAAACACAATCCTAACACATCAACTAAAGTAAAAGGTCTTGGTTAAGGTTATCAGGAATTTACCCTAGATCACCAAGGCTCCCATCATTTGATTCAACAAATGATATCCCAAACCATGGAGAAATATGGTTCAAAGGGATGGACTTGGACCTTGAGAACTACAATTTTTTTTTAAAACCTCATTGCAAGGATGCTCTTGGGCACATCTTTCCTTTCAGGAATTTACTTGACAAGTATGCCCCTTTTATGAAGCTAGTTATGAAGTATTTTACATGTGAAGGGAGATTCTCAAGATTTTACCAGTACCATATTAGGCTATTGATGCACTTCAGTGACACAAAACAACTTAATTTTCCAAATTATTTGTTCAGGAGTTTGGTCAATGTGACTGAAAAAGTACAGAGCAAAGGAAAAGATCATCATCCTAGTTTTTTCCACCATGGTTTGGACAAACTTATTGTTTTGTATCAGCTCTCGACAATCAATATGTCTTGGGAAACTTTCATGGAGATAGTTGCATCAATGCCTACTACTAGTCCACCCATCATTCATAGCACACCATCAAAATCAGCACAACCAAAGGAGGTTAGCTCTTCAAGTAGGAAAGTAGAGGTTCCAAAGGCACCTAGGGTTGAGATCACTAAGAACTATGAGAAGGGTAATATAATGGTTTTTTCTCTTAATACCACTAAAGGTGTGCTTGCATCTGAAAGTACAACTAGAAAAAGACAAACCATGGAGTAGCCACCTCTTCATGATAGTGAGCCATTCATGGAGGATGAGTCACCATTGCAACAACATGAGGAAAAAGTGCCTATGGAGGTTTAAATGTAAGAGTAGGTAAAAGACAAGAAAATTGATGAGATAATAAGGGAAAAGGATGCAGAGATAACAGAACTCAAAATCAATCTCTCAAAATAAAATTTTATGATTATCTTCAAACAACAAGAAAACATGCATTTGAAAGTGAAGCAGCTCCTCCAAAGCAACCAAAGGTAAAACTTGAGGTAGAAAAAGGTAAAGGCAAAGAAGTGGTAGATTTTGATCAGTTTGAGGACATAGAAGCTGAAATAAAGGCAAGGAGACCAAGAACAAGAGGTCTCAAGAGGGCACTTGAGCAAAAAAAAGAATCATCTCTTCCATTAGATCAACTAACCTTTGATGAGTTGATTGATAATGAAATAAATCAAGACAAAGAATATTGGCTTGAACAGGTTAATGAGCATCTATAGAAACACTTGAAGAAGGAAAAAAGAGACAAGAAACTCCAGAGGCACATGGCGAGACACTATTACACTAGGAACCAAATTGCCAAATTGAGGGTGAAGAATTTGAGGTAAAAGCTTAAAGAAACCCTAATTAAGCTTAAGGAGAAATATAAGTTGGATATGCTAGCTGAGGCATCCCTATATGTTTAGTATTATCATCCAAGGATATCATGAAACAATTTTCAGAATATTTTTAGAATTTTGAGCATTTTTTGTTATTTTTCGTAGCATCTGGAAAATTGGTCTTTGCAGAAGCATCACGCAGTGGCGTGGCACTTTTCCTCAGAGCACCCAAATGAGGAAATTTTTACATGTATGGATGAATTTTTACTTCTAATTTATTGATATATTCCTATATTGGCATGTCACCCTTCATTTTTGAAGAAAAATCCAAAAAATAACCTCTTTTTCATGCTTTTTACACTCATTTTACCTGTCTGCGATGCTTCTGGAGTAAGGTTGGGAGAACTAGTTTTTGAAGTCTTCCAGGGTGTATTTTCTCAATTTCACGGATGGAATGGAAAGATGAAACACAGGGCTACCTAGCCAAACCTTCATATTTTTAGATGGATGCCTTAAGATCAGCCAAATTCACCTTCAAAGTGGCGTGATGCTTTTGCTAGGAGGCACGATGATTTTGCTAACTGGCACGATGCTTCTGTCTTGGATTCCTTTTGGATAGTTGTAAATCTAGAAAATTCTCAATTTCGAGGTGTAGTTGTCCTATGAGGTGTATTTTAGATAAAATAGTTTTTTTCCCCTCACTATGGAGGAATCAAGTAATTAATCAAGCAAAAATACACTCCTAGTTATTAGCTAAATTTGGGGGAACTGTTTCGAACTTCCCTAGATTCTAGGTAATGACTCATAGAGTGAATTTATGAAGTATTTTGGATCAGGTTTCAACCCAATGGGGTGTCATGACTTCTATTTTCTATATGTAGTCCAAATCAATTCATTTTAGAGGTTATATAGTTGTTATTTGTAGTGTGGAGCTTTTGTACAAAAATTTTCAGTGAAATCAAAGATATGTTGCAGCTATAATCTTGGGACTCCAGTGGTATGCTTATGAGCATTGTTTTTTCTCAGTAACCTCTTCAATTTGAATGTTATTTTTTCTTGAAATCACATGTATGCTTCTATGTGTTGACCTTATGAGTCTATGAACAAAAATATTTCTTTGCATGCTTTGATTTATAACATTTTCATGAATGTGTTTCTACTCTTTTGATGAATGAATTCATGTAACATGTTCATTCTGACTCTCTCTCTCGATTTTAAAAAACTATACACAATGAAAATTAAAGTATGTTCTTAAGTATACCTACCTAGCCTCATCTTCATTTTTTCAGTTGTACCTTTGAAATCAGACCTAAAACCTAGACCTAGTTCGTTGACTGTAATTCCTATCCATAAAAAATTCAAAACAAAAAAAACCCTAATTCATTGAGCTTTATAAATAGCCTAAGATAATTATACCTACAGTTACCTCATTGACTGTAGAGTGACATTGAGAGAGACCTCTTTGGTTTTGGTATGCCTAGCTACCAAATGAAAAGATTGGTTTTAGGTTACCTCCTTCAATTCGATTCTTAGCCTTGGGAAACAGAAGGAGTGATAACAATACACAGATAATATGGTAATTTCTTGATGAAAGATAAATATAATAAAGAATTAAAGAAGCCACTAGAAAATTTGGCGGAAATTCCGACGGCCAATTCGTCGCTATTCCGACACATAGTCGTCGCAAGAGAGACAGTTCGAGGGCGGGCAAAACGTGGTTTACCATATCGTCATAGTTCTGAGGAAATTAAAAAGTGTCGCACTATCGACACTTTTTCCGTCACTTCCAAACAAGCGTCACTCTTCCGACGTTTCCCAATCCGTCGCACTTCCGACCTTTGTAAACTGTCGCACTTCCGACGAATGTGGTCCGACCTTTTGAACATCACTCTTCCGACATCTGTAAACTGTCACAATTACGACGAAATGTGGTCCGAAGTTTTGAACGTCGCTCTTCTGACGTGTTTATACTGTCGCTCTTCCAACGTTTCTAATCTGTCGCAATTTCGACGCTTACAAGGTGTCGGTATAGTGATGAAAGGTTCAATTTAAAAAAAAAAAAAAACTTTAAAAGAGGAAAAACGATGTTTTGAATATATTATATGAAGTAAAACAGTCCATGAAGTCATTACATTTTCACATCTGAAGATTGGAACCCAAATATCCATCCAGAAAATTGGAAGTCCCACCCCAGACAATGATAGAAAAATACCCCATGTCACATACAGGGACTTGATATAAAACCCAGTAACGGTCCACATGGAGATTATCGACAATCTGAGAAAGCATCCAAATATGCGAGAGGCATCTATAAGAAAGTGAAATAGCAGTATGTAGAATAGTAAAGCAACAGATAGAGTACCGACGTCCATTGTTCCAAATACAAATTAAAGTACCCAAAATCCTGCAACAGAGAAAAACGCTAATCATGTGAGGAGTGTGATGTGTCCAAAATATAAAAAGACCATCAGACCATATCAATAAACCAGCAACATAGACCAGCATCGCTAGTTTTGAAGGCAGAGTGATAAACATTAATCATTTTTTTTTCACAAGAGAAAAAACGTTGTTTTGAATATATTATATGAAGTAAAGCAGTCCATGAAGTCATTACATTTTCACATCTGAAGATTGGAACCCAAATATCCATCCAGAAAAGTGGAAGTCCCACCCCAGACAGTGATATAAAAATACCCCATGTCACATACAGGGACTTGATATAAAACCCAGTAACGGTCCACATGGAGATTATCGAAAAATCTGAGAAAGCATCCAAATATGCCCGAGGCATCTATAAGAAAGTGAAATAGCAGTATGTAGAATAGTAAAACAACAGATATAGTACCGACGTCCATTGTTCCAAATACAAATTAAAGTACCCAAAATCCTTGAGCAGAGAAAAACGCTAATCATGTGAGGAGTGTGATATGTCCAAAATATAAAAAGACCATCAGACCATATCAATAAACCAGCAACAAAGACCAGCATCGCTAGTTTTGAAGGCAGAGTGATAAATATTAATCATTTTTTTTTCACAAGAGAAAAAACGTTGTTTTGAATATATTATATGAAGTAAAACAGTCCATGAAGTCATTAAATTTTCACATCTGAAGATTGGAACCCAAATATCCATCCAGAAATGTGGAATTCCCACCCCAGATAGTGATAGAAAAATACCCCATGTCACATACAGGGACTTGATATAAAACCCAGTAACGGTCCACATGGAGATTATCGACAATCTGAGAAAGCATCCAAATATGCCTGAGGCATCTATAAGAAAGTGAAATAGTAGTATGTAGAATAGTAAAGCAATAGATAGAGTACCGACGTCCATTGTTCCAAATACAAATTAAAGTACCCAAAAACCTTAAACTAGTAAAACAAGAGCAATTAAGAATTCACTGTTTATAACTAGTTTAGAAGAAAACATTTAGAATAATAATGATTAAAACCAGATTACACTTACGTACCTTCTGATTTACTGCTTTTCATTAATTATTCAGAAATGAAACACAGTGATATAATAAACATATATAAAAACTTAAAACACAGGATAGAAATGACTTATTGATCCGTAGTTTGACACATGAATCCTGTAAAAAGTCTCTAGCATCAATTCATCATCCAGCAAGCCACAAAGAAATTTCTCCAACAACACTTTATTCCGAAAAATTCAATGTTACTGCAAAGTATATGAATCCACACTTACTACTCCAATTGATGGAGTATTTATACAAAAAAATCATACAAAATATCTCATAACAAATTGAGATATTATCTAGGATAACTAATAAGTATTTTACAACAATATAGAGACAGATGGTCTCGTAGATAAGAAAAATGATAACTGTTGTTGTGCTGTTTCCTTCTTTTAAGAATGTGCTGGAGGCAGGCCCTATATCTTGGCTTGCTGCTGTCCTCTCTAGTAATTCTATGTTGATTATTTCGTTTCACTGATACTCTTTAACTGCTCTGATACTCTTTGACCTTTGTTCATCCTTTTATCCTTTTTATCATGATATACTGTGGTAAATAGGAAAAAAATTATGTAAGGATAATTTTTTACAAAAGTTCCATCATTTCTTCCCACCATTGAGCTTTTGGCACTCTGGTCCTTTGCAACTTTCTTAGTGTTTCATCAGCCTCATTATATCTGAAGAAATTAGGTTTATTTGGGAACAAATGATTTACTTCATGCTCAAGATAGAATAAATTTTCCAATCTGTCATGAAGGTTTTTCCCTGTAGGCAATGCTGCTGTTGATGAACTGGTTGAAGAACTAGCTTGATTATCAGCATATTTGTCTAATTTTTCAACATAACTATCAAGGTCCATTAGCTTATCTTCTGCAACTATAGGACTGGGCAATCCTCTATTTAACAAAATATTCAATCTTTCTATGAAGGCAATGATTTCTTCTTGCATATCTGAGCACCTTCGTTCTAAATTCTGTACCAGAGTTCTTTTAGTAAAAACTCTCTTTATTTCCAGAATTGTTCCAGTCCTGTCTTGAAGACCAATTTCTGCAAGTTGATTCTTAGTCTGAGTATTCAAAAAATGTATAATTCTATTGGCCTCTTCTGGCATATTTCCCAACTCTTGTCTTGATCTCTCAATCTCATCCAGAGCCAATTTAACTAAGTTATTCTGTTCATCCATTATTTGAATTGAGGACCAAACATCCTTTATTGATCGAATGATATTATCCCAAAGAATTTCATTTATTTCTTTTAAAGGTTTCTCCAATGTGAGATCCTTTTCCAATGCTTTGACTGTTTTTTCTAATTTGTTCACTTCTCTTGTTTTATCGGCAACACTCATTTTTGAAAGATCATATTTATGTTCTAGAGTGGCCAATTGTTCCTTTTTTTTATGAAGCTATATGGCCTGAATGTTCATATCTTCCATTGACTTTGTTAATTCATCAGTGTTCAAATTTGCAGTGTTACTCTGTGACAATTCTGCTGGCTCACCTGTTGTTGCTGTACCTGTCACTACTCCTGCTATAAATACTAGAATATTTTCCTGCTTATCTTTTAATGCATTCTCAAGCTCTTTTTTAGTTGCAGTAAGTTGCTCATTCAATTTTAAGAGAAAATCCATTAGTTCTTCCTTAGAATTTTGTTTGATGATTTTTGCAGTATGTGGATGTCTTGAGGCCGGTAACTTTAATTGTTTTCTCAGAGCTGCAATATCATCATCTTTTCTCTTGATCAAAGCTTCAATACCTTTCACATATTTAGGATTATGACCCAAACCAATGATTATTTCCTCTAAAGTTTTGATTCTATTATCCTTAGCCTGGGAGGAGGCCTTTTCAAGCTGCAACTGTGTATTAGTATTATCCAAAGAATCATGAAACTTATGGGTCATCATTGATTTATTCGTCAGAGTAGAATAAATCATCTCACCTGTTTGCTTGTGTAGCTCAATTTTATCTAAAGGATGGATATCCTTTGCTAAGACTTCAAAATTAGTCCTAACGTAATCTGCAACTGTCTAAGGCTGCTGCACCTTGGGCTTCAAATGGCTCATTAACATCTTACCTTGTTGGATGTCATAAGCTAACATCAATATTTCTTGATTTTTCGGAGCCATCTTCAAAAATTGGTTGTACACTTGAATTCTAAGTGGATCGTTCTTGGCCTTTATATTGATGAATGTTCTTTTGATGTCCCAGGAAGTTTTTACTGAAGGTTTGAAAGAATATATTTATGCACTTTGTTGCCTTTGTATTCCCTGTTTTTGAAAATTAGTGAATGTCCCACTACCTGTACCTGTTTGCTGACTATCTTCTCTTCCCTGGCTGTTAGGGATTTCCTGAAATGATTCATCTTCTGGAAGGGAGTTAATTTCTGCCTTTTAACATCTTGCTGTTCAGAAGAGCCACCAATAGGAGTAGTTGTTTCAGCCTCTCTCTTTTTTCCCTTTTCTATATTCAGAGGAGTTTGTAAAATAGAAATTTCTGGCTCACTGATCTGAGTAGGAGGAATTTGTCCTTGACCTTGTTCTTTAGAAGTCTCTGGTTGTGCTGTCATTATGAATTTTTCAATTATTTGTATATCAGGCTCCTTTTCTTTTCCTTTAGATTCTACTGCTACTGTACTAATCTCTTGCAAATTTTGTTGTAAAGTCCTGGCTGAAGAAGATCCCTGCACCTGTCCAAAAGATTCTAGGTCAAGTATATTTTCAAGATCTTTCATTACATTTTCAACATTGACCTGCTCACTATATTTTTCAACCAATGTCCCTTCTGTCCATTCATCCATATTAGCATATTGTTCTATTTATGGGATTCTTTGATGGATGTATGGTGACCGTTTATTTTTCATTCTTCTATCATAGATAAAGTTGTTTGGATCATAAGGCACCCAGTAGAAACTCTTTTGTAGTCTGAGATAGTCTTCTAAAATCCTTTCGGCTTCCTTTCCAGCTTCCCTAGAGTTACAAATGAAGGGACCTAATTGGCTCTTGATCCTGAGTTGAGCCATTTTCTTTGCATTGCAAAAATGAATTATATCTGAATTCTTCATCTGCCTGAAATATTCTAATGCAAAGAGTCTCATTAGGACATACTTGGGCAGTTTGAATGGGCATAATTCACATCCATATATCCTGATCTCTGTGTAGTTTTGATATAGGTACCAGTCACCTATCTTGTAATGCTTTGAGAGCTGAAGGATTTTCTTGATTTCATTGTTAATTCTAGGAGGAGAGAATCCTGTCAACAAGGTAGTTGCAGGATGAACAAAAACGTCGACAAACTCATTATAGGAATAAGAAGAATCAGAGGAATTGTGAGTAATGGAAGACCAAAAGATGAATGACCTAGGATTCCCTTTGGCATCAAGTTTCTTAACATAAAAGGGGAAATTTTCTGACTGAAAGTAAATCATGAGATGATATATGACAGAAGAATACTTAAATACTCTCTCATTCTCAAATCTCAAGAACTGATCATGGATTTTGTCAGCAATATAAGATGCAAAATAGTACTTGACAGCAGGAGGTTGTCCAGGGGTAAAAATGGATAACAATACTAGGGTTAACTGATCAACATACTCACTAGTATTGAAGCCCATTGTGGAAGATATCATGTTTAAAATAAGTCTACCCTCATCAGTAAAGAAAGTATAAACATAAGGGGGAGGGTTTTTAGGCTGATGCTCTGGTAACATGAAGGTTTGGCATAGGCGGTTTAACTCTTCATGGGATAAATTAGTAGATTTCTCAAGTAATTCAACCATGGACAGGGGAGTGAGAGCTTGACCAGGTTGGAATTGTAGCATTTCATTTATGGACTGAGCAGTTATTGGGAAAAGGACATTTTGACTTGGGGATAAAACTGCT
The DNA here is from genome assembly GCA_034641835.2 of Pinus albicaulis. Classification (NCBI taxonomy): domain Eukaryota; kingdom Viridiplantae; phylum Streptophyta; class Pinopsida; order Pinales; family Pinaceae; genus Pinus; species Pinus albicaulis. The sequence continues at coordinate 1,021,799,113 of CM076578.1, forward strand.
CATTGGTTGGGATCATAATTTGCGTAGCAATAATGGATTAACTCAGGAAAAATATGGATTGAGGGGAGAAGGTACGTAGGAAGATTTGATTCCCAAAGTCCAAAGATGTCAGAACCATTCAAATAATTGTCTCTGCAGTGGCAAAATATTCGAAGAGGATTCTCATTGAGACGCAAGTCCTTAATTTGAAAATCCATATTGGCTAAAGGCAAATAATCCAAATCCTTCTGAGGGGCATTGATGGGCATGACATTCAGAGCTACAGGAACTTCCATTTCTGGTTCTTGTGGATTCAGAAATGGAATTTCAGGGTTTTTGTGGAAAAGGGCACAATTACCAGTTTTGGGAATATAATTGCAGTTCTGGGAACGAAAAAGACCAAACTGAACTTCTTTTCAGACCTTAGTGCAGAATTAAAACTAAAACCAGGATTTTTTACAGATTTTAGCGGGGAATTGGAATAAATACCTATTTACGGGAAATGAAACGTGTTTAAACAGGTGCTAGTTATGACAGAAGAACCCTGAAATACTCGGCTTCAATTCTCTTCAACAAGGTAACGGTCAACAAGCGTTAACAGTTGGTTTTTAAATTTTGTTGCATGGAAGACTCGCTAGTGCACAGAACAATGAAAATGACGTAGACGCAATTTTTTTTATTTACAAAGTCAAAAGGGTTGCGGGTTTTGATTGATGACGTCAACATGTACAATGGTTTCGTCACAGAGGGATAGGAGCAGATCTTTGTTTGGGCCGCTCGCGCAGTGGAAACCCAGACCCAAAAAAGATTAGGGTGAATTTGATAAGAAATTCTCCTCACAACTCTCCCTCCATACGCAAGCCCAACTTCGGACCCGAAAAAGATTAGGGTGGAATTCATTTGGTTTTTGCGTCACAAAATTGGCCGACGTCAGCAGGCTATTTTGGAACGCAAATTTGGTTTGAATTATGATTTATCGCCGTTTGAAGTCCGGCGGGCTCGACTTAAGAACAATTTTGTTTGATCCCATCTTATAAAATTTGTGTTGGTTTTCTTTGATAATACACATATTTATAATAAATCATGGGAATACCACACTAGTAAACATGTGGAAAAGTTATATAAACTGTTGAGAACAATCATTTTTATGTAAAAATATCCAAATGTGCTTTTGGGAAATAAGAATTCGAGTATTTGGTTCATATTGTTTTAAAGGGAGTGAAGTTGGAGCCTCAAAAGATGCAAGCTATTACAAAATGACCTATTCCTAAGAAAATCAAGGTTCTTAGAAGATTTTTTAGACTTACATGATATTATTGATCATTTGTTAAGAATTATGCATGCATTTCAAGTCCACTCACATATCTCATGAAGAAAATATCATTTATATGGAATGATGAGGCTACTTTGGCATTCTCTCTTTTAATGGATGCCATGTCTTCTACACCAACATCAGTTGCACCTACTTTTGGTAAAATATTCATAGTAGAGTTGGAGGCACTAGGGCAAGGAATTTATGTAACATTAACACAATAAGGGATATCATTGGCTTTTAAAAGCAAGGAATTCAAAGAAAATATTTGGTGAAATCTATGTATGAAAAATAAATGCAAGCAATATTACATGCAATAAAAAATGGGGATAGTATATCACTGGGAGGTACTTTAAAGTCAAGATATACTATGATAGCATAAATTATTTTTTGAAGCTATTTGATTTCATTGGAAGATTAACAAAAATGAGGAGAAAAAATGCAAAGTTTTAATTTTGAGATAATCTGCAAAAAGGGTAAGGAAAATTTAGTACATGATGCTCTTTCTAAAATAGAAGAGGCCTCAAATTTATATCCAATTACATTTTCTATTCCTAAGTGGCTAGAAGAAGCTTTCCATAATGGAAAAATGACAATAGTACTAAAAAAAAACTAAAATTTATAAAGGATGGGATGAACTCTATGGAGCATTGGGAGTGAAAGAGAGATATGCTTTGGTGCAAATGTAGAATATTTTTATGCACGCAAGCATATTTGAATAAAAAATATTAAGGGAGTCCCATGTCTCTCTGATGGTAGGACGCAGGGTTCCTTAAAACATCTCAAAGGATCAAAAAATATATTTTTGGAAGGAATGAAGAAAGATATTCAAAATTTTGTAAGAGAAGGTCAAGTTTGCATGATAAATAAAAGAGAGATAGTAAAATCTCTAGGGTTACTTCAACCATTCCACATACATATTCAAAGTCTAGAAGATATATCAATAGACTTTATTACAGGGTTACTGAAATATAAAGGTAAGTATTACATTTTTGTGGTCATTTATATAGACAAATTTTGTAGATTTTTTTTGTAGAGCTCAAAGTACATAAACAATAAGCCAAGTGGCAGAAGTGTCCGTGAAAGAAATTCATAGTCTTCATGGTTTTCCTAAAGTAATAGTAACAAGAAACTTTTGGAAATAATTATTTAATATGAATGGAGAAACACTAGCTGCCATGAGTTCTACATATCAAACACAATCAAATGGTCAAACAAAAATAGTTAACAAATGTTTTTGAGGTTATCTACAATGTTACTCTTTAGAAAAGCAATCTTAATGGATGAAGTGGGTTCCTCAAGGAAGAATGGTAATATGATACTATCATACTACCTATCACACATCTACTAAAATTTCCCCATTTAAGGCCCTTTATGGATATCCAACTCCTAGTATCTCATACTTTTTGCAAGATAAGTCCAAAGTATAGGAAACAGAGTCACATATGGAAAATACAAAAGAAACTTTGAAAATTATTATGGAAAACCTTCAAATGACATGAAACATGATAAAACAACAAGGGGAACAACATTGAAGTGAAAGATAATTTGAGGAGGGTAATTGGGTATTTTTTAGATTATAACATTATAAGAAATATTCATTCAAGAAAAAGAAGAATAAAGAATTAGCTAAAAAATGCAATGTGGAAAAAGTCGAAGTCGGGATTAAATTGGCAAGGGTCCAAAAGTTGAAATACTCGATAAAGTCGGGAGTTTTTTGAAAAAGTTGGCAAAAAGTTGGCAAAACTAAAAAAATACAAAAATATTCATTTTTGGAAAAAATCCTAATTTTTCAAAAAAAAATTAAAAAATTATTAAAGAAACTACCTCACTCAAGATTTTTTCGAAAAATTCGGCAAAAAGTCGGGACTTCAAGGATAAAATCACGACTTTTTCAAGGATGAAAAAGTCAGCAAAAAGTCGACCAATAAAGTCGTCTCTGGGAAAAATTCGGGATTTTTTCAAAAAGTCGGGACTTTTTGCCGACTTTTTCCACACTACAAAACGGTTATGGCCCTAAATAATTATTCATAGGATTGCACAAGTGGTATAGAAGTTATATTTTCCTTTTTCTTGCATTCATAAGGTTTTTCATGTATCTTTCCTAAAAAAGGTTTTGGGAAAAAATATGCCAATGTAAATAGAACTTCCAAAATTAGATGAAGAATGAAAGTTGATTCTTGAACCACAAAAAGTTATAGATAAACATTCTGTATCTCTTTGACATATAACCATTATGAAGTACCTAATCAAGTGGAAAAATATTCCTCTAGAAGAAGGTACATGGTAAAATGATCAATTCGTGATGAAATACCCACGGCTAAAGGGTTCGTTTGAAGTTTTGACAAAGGTTTTGTTATATGTTTTATATAACGCGCGGCGGAATAGTTTTATTGTTTATTAAGGTCCCACACAGTGATCAAATTTGAAGGGCAGGTCCGAATTTCAATTAGAAGGGCATATATCTATGTCGCCCTTCCATAATGAAAAGCTTTAAAAAAAAACTTTCAATTGACCACAATAAATTATTTTTACATTTCATTTTCAGAAAGACAAAACCATCAATATTTATATTAATAAAAGACTGTTACATATACAACAATGAAGAAGGCTCCATCTTTAATTGCTTAAATATCTCATTGGCAATGTCAACTAAAGTCTTGAAGACACTATTATAAGAGTTTGGATACATACCACCGGGATATAGGAGATTCTTATGTGTCAGATTGTGTAATGCAATTTTGACTTTGTCTCACAAGGAGCAGCAGCATGGAGTTCTGGATTTTTCTTATAGAACTTTATTATTATTATTTGAAACGTTGTTTATAGATATGAATACAACAATGCAATTATGAGCATGGTGGACAATTAGTCAAGCTCATGATGCCAAACCATGATGATGTAAGTTTGGAATTTAACATTTTTACATGTTAAAGACAAATAGTTAAAATCACTGACAACTTAGTATGCCATAATTAATAATCATTTCCTGTTCACTTTTGTTAATAGGTTTATGTCACACGATGATGCAGGGGCATTAGGCACTAGCCAGCAATGTAGGAGGTTTTGTCCTTGTGGCTAGGAGGGTTCGAAAAATTTTGAGTTGTAACAGCTAGGTGTCAATACCTCAGCTGACTATATTACTTAGACTAGTTAGAGTTGTAGGAGTTGAAAAATTTCAGTTAGTTGAATTATTATAATTAGACCTTTTGATTTCTAGAACGGTTCTCTCAGAGGAACTGAAGAGCCATATGTTATGTATATAAATTGTAATTCCTCGGATGAATAAAAGTAGAGAGGGAAGAGGAGAGTAGAGAGGGGATTTCTGCAATAAACCTATGTGTGTGAACAATTGTTTCCAGTTAAATGATTTCCAAGCTTAGTTGCCATTGAATTATCTCGAACTACTAATTGTGAAGAATTGTTTAACTGTGAGGCGATTGGGTACTGATAATTCCATTCTTCTGTCTTTGAATTCCCGTAAATTGTTGGATAACCCTGTGAACTCACCCCACTCGAAGGCGAGGTCTGTGTAGAGAACCGGGGTCGTGAAAACTGTTCAAATATAAAAATCCCGCTTAATAAAGAGACAAAATTGTTGTGCTTTCGGAACCTAACCCGAGGATTGGACATGAGTTAACAAAAAAAAGGATAGCGGAACCAGACTTGCACCCATGGTCAAGCCCTCTACCAAAACCATGAGCGAAATCACAAAAGCAGGTTGCCCATATTGCACCGCTTTTGCGGAGTAGGTGGTATTTTATATTCGCGAGCGATTCCATAGGGAATGTGACACGTGGCGAAGTGACCCCCGGAAAACCACCGTTTAACCCGCGCCATCGCACGTTAAAGCCCAACGTTGGAAGCCGAGCAAAATTGCCAAGAGTCGTTGATTTGGAGAAGGGCCATCGGACGGTGGTCGCACGTTGAACTTGCCCGGAGGTTAACTAAGGTGTGCGGAGGATAGCCAGGTACGATACGAGTGTTTGATTGGTTATTGATATATATAGGTGGGGCCAGAGTATAATGAAATTGTTTAATTAAACAATTGGCGGATAATTAGCATAAGTCTGGAGCATGATTGTTGTAAGGCTGGGTGGTGAAATATAGAGCTGAAAGTTCATTACAAGTTATTGATTTAAAAAGAAACGTGGAGTATAAATATAAAGTGTTGAAAGTTAAACATTGGTTATAAGGCTTGGAGATAATATAAAGTTGGGAATATAAATTAAATTCCAACCATTGTGGATAGTATTTATTTATCAAATTCTACGAATTTGATAAATAAAACCGAAGAAAGAAGAAGTCAATTAAGACTCAGCCTGGAGGAAAAGAATGGGGTAAACCAAGGGAAAATGCTGACAGAGTGATTGTAGACACACCAACTCTCCTTAGGGGTCCAATTTCAGTTTTGTTGTGTCACACGATGATCTCTCTTCTTTGTCATTTATTTGTATTGAAGATCACTATTCTAGGAATAAGGAGTTATTTTCTCCAAAAATAACCCTAGCCAAACATTGATAATGCATCAAGGATATCTTTCTATGCTTCATAAGTACATATGTTCTACTTCTAAATCATGTCTTGGAAGTGGTTGTTTTGCTGGAAATTATTCACTAGTTGGTTTCATACCAAAGTCTTTTTCACATTTTCAGCATCCAATACATGAAAAAGATAATGGTTTAAAACAACATAAATATTTGAAATTTTGCAAGAATTGTTTGGCACACTTTGAATATGAATTTTTAAGTCAAGTGCATGATGCTGTATAGGATCAAGTGTCATTTTGAATACAAAATGTTTCACAAGAAACTTCTCAACATGCTACCCTGCAGTAAGGATTAAATGACAATATTGCATCAACTATTTCCATAATAAAAGTGCACCTCGGCCATAATACTAAAAAACTACAAATGTTGTAGATCTAACAAGACCACAAAATAAAATGTATTCCACAAGGCCAATACTGTATGAAAAATGAAAAGGATTTTGCAACCAAAAATACCTTAGGCAACTAATTCAATTAGATAAACCAAACCATCAGCAAAAAGGAAAACCAGCCTACTTGGCCCCAATATTTTCAACTTGGTCCTCTAATTCAACCAATAAAAAGGCCAAAACCATAGCATTGAGATACATTTCATTACACTGTCAATAACAATAAAATTTGACTCAGCCATAACCCTTTCCTTTTATTGTTGTGAAAAGATTTATGCATTACTTTAATATTGAATTATGAACTGTAAAGGAACTTACAAAATATGACATTACAAACCTGGTCAAGCGCACAAGAAAAAATATCCTGGACATGACCCTGGTTGACAAGTTGTATTGCTCATGATGCAAGAGGATTTGTACCTGCACTGCCAAGTCAATCAAAATCCATCATTATCTATACAATAAATACAAGTAATTGATGTAGTATTTTTTACTCTAAGATGCATTCTTATGATAATGTTAGAACGTATGTTGAAAATTTCAAAACATACCTGAATAAGCTTCTCTTCGTTTCAAGAAAAAATTATTGGAGTCGCATGAACTTGGAACAAGCCTCCCACGATCTGAAAGAGTAGCAACTAAGTCAACAATGGCTTTTTTTTTGCTACATTGGATCGAGGGAGGTTTGCTCCAAGATTAAATCGCTCCAATAAATTATTCTCTACTAAACAGGGCCAACCACGTGAAGGTGGAAGCTCTTATGGCCCCTCCCCCCCCCTCACATCACTCTCAATTCCCCAATACCCAATATATATTTCATTTTTTACTTTCATGAGCATAAAAAAAAATATTCAATAACTAATAAAAAAAACAATTCAACAAAAAGTACGCAAGGAAACATTGCAATTAATGCTTGACATAAAAATAGTATGATAAATGAGTTTTTTATATAACGCAAAAAGCGTTCCAAGTATGGTAACGTTTGTCTTATAATAATACAATATTTTACATTATCGAATTTTCTTTTTCTTCTTCCTATTTCTAAAGCTCCTAATTACAGCATCAATATCATCATGCTCTACTCCTGTTTCGTGCCTTTCGACCCGCACTGCTGACCTAGTTGCGTAGTCACGATGTCTGGTCTCATCCAGTGACGGGGCATCGCCTACAAAAACAGATAATATTAAATGTTAATTGTCAGTTTTTAAATATCATTGAACTAGTTCGGTAATATTAATAAAAAAAATTGCAATGAGATTATTTACCTGGTGCACCAGTTGTCGCCGTTGACCTAGTTGCGTAGTCGCGATGTATGGTCTGATCCAGTGACTGGGCATTGCCTACAAAAACAGATAATATTAAATTTTAATTGTTAGTTTTTAAATATCATTGAACTAGTTCGGTAATATTAATAAAAAAATTGCAATGAGATTATTTATCTGGTGCACCAGTTGTCGCCGCTGACCTAGTTGCGTAGTCACGATGTCTGGTCTCATCCAGTGACGGGGCATCGCCTACAAAAACAGATAATATTAAATTTTAATTGTCAGTTTTTAAATATCATTGAACTAGTTCGGTAATATTAATAAAAATAATTGCAATGAGATTATTTACCTGGTGCACCAGTTGTCGCCGCTGACCTAGTTGCGTAGTCACGATGTCTGGTCTCATCCAGTGATGGGGCATCGCCTACAAAAAAAGATAATATTAAATTTTAATTGTCAGTTTTTAAATATCATTGAACTAGTTCGGTAATATTAATAAAAAAAATTGCAATGAGATTATTTACCTGGTGCACCAGTTGTCGGCGCTGACCTAGTTGTGTAGTCACGATGTCTGGTCTCATCCGGTGGCGACGCCTACAAAAGCAGATAATATTAAATTTTAATTGTCAGTTTTTAAATATCATTGAACTAGTTCGGTAATATTAATAAAAAAAATTGCAATGAGATTATTTACCTGGTGCACCAGTTGTCGCTGTTGGGACTGTTGCCTTGTCTTCCTCTCTGGTGGTAAGATCCTCAAGGGAAACATTCTCTGTCATTTAAACAAAAAACGTTATAAGGACAACCATCAAGGTATAATTAGAAAAAATTATAAGTGGAAATTAATTACCGTCATGGCCCTCACTGATAGTAGCATTGTAGGCTTGGTCCCTACTACAATGATCAGGTTACACGTGAGGATCATCTACATTTGGCTATAAAACTGGGTTATTTGCGTCGTCGGTAGTGTTGCTCCCCTGATTTAAACAAAGTTGTTAGACATTAAATTTATGGATGAAAACAAACATATTGAAAGGTTAATGTTTTACCTTATCAGGCATTCTGGATCTTGGGACCTGCCCCAATCTTATGCGATGTTCAACTATGGCTTGATAGTCGAAATGGAAAGTGATATTTTTATCTTCCTCTGTAGTTTCTGTTCTGAAGTCATCACCCTACATTACATATTTTTGTGTATTTTTAATCATATTTGATAGGATTACAAAAACGTTGGAAGGCGATACAATTAATTATAAGATGTTTAGCTACTTAATTACAATTCTTGTGGTCAATTTCAAGTAGCCGCCCTGGCCTAGCTTGTGATGGCCCTTTTTTTCAATCCTAGCTTTGGTTGCCTTTGAGGTGTCAGGAAACCTAGCATCAAAAGATTAAAGTTAGATATGACGTAGAACACTTTTATTTTATACATAGAGAAAATTCAAGCTATTGAATTAAAGTTGTAATTTACCTTGCGGGTCCAATTGGCATTTTTCCTTCTTTCTTTGCCCTTTTCTCTTTTCCGTCATGGATGAGTGCTCTCCACTCACTCTCTGGAACTATGAGAGGACGCTCATATCTAGGGTTAAATTGCAATTGCGTCCTATAGGTGTCCCTACTATATTTCAAATATATGCCGGCTACCCGAGCCACCGCTGTTCTGTCAAATGTGACGACCCCAAAAAGGGCTTCTAGATAATCAAGAAGTTCTTTTTTCAGGTTGGAACTCTGGGAATTCCACCTTGTGCGTATGGTTGGGCCAAAAATTACCAACGAATGGCTCTCCAGATACCTGTAGAACTCATTGTTTCCTACATAGAAAAAAAATATATATATTATCATTAATTTAAAAATAAAAATCATGATAAATATGTTTTAGATAAAGTACATGAAATAGTTAAAATATTAAAATTTACCTGGGAGTTTACATGCTTTATAGGGACACCTTCATCGTTCACCAACAACGTGCCATTAATGGTCCCTGTGGAGCTGACACGTGTAGCTCCAGGAAACGCAATAATGTAGTTGGCCATATCAGCCTCATCATTTCCAACACGTTCAACGGTTGGCTGGGTGTCTGCTTGGGTAGGGTGTGTTTCTTGGCTGGCACCTAAAGGAGTAGAAGGTGTACGAGAGGGTTGTTGGGAAATCTCTTGCCCTTGTGTCCCACTACCACCAACACCGGATTCAGCAAGTGCCAGAAAACGTTACATACAAAATAAATTTTTGTTAGTTTAGTCAATGTAAAAATTAAAAATCAAACTATCACAATTCATCTCATGCAGAACAAAAAAAATATCCTTTTGACTTTTTATTATTATCTGATATCTTTCTAGCTGGCTCATAAGCTGTTTTATCCTCTCTTCTGTTTCAGGTGTTTGAGGCACGTCTATCAAAGTATTAAATTCTGACCTTGCATCTTGTGCCTTTTTTCGCAACAAGAACACTGGAGATAGGGATGAAGAAAGCTCTTCCTCAAAGAGGGAATCATCAGGCGTACCATGGCTAGGTGTCTGCATATTTGAACAAAATTAATATTGTTTCAATTATGTAAATAACTAAAATACCTGAAGATAGAGCAATGCTGGCACTTTATATGTTCTTCCGCTGGCCTCTTTCCACGATCATCCTGTCTCGGGGTTGTTCCTGCACTGCTCTGATCAGTCTGCCACATTGCAATAAAATTATAAATGTAAAAACTTGAAAACAATATCTAACTTGAAAACACAAAATGAAAACTGAAATAATTTCTAATAAGACACCGGACGATAGAGTTAGAGTTTCAAATATGTCTTGCATTGAATTCAGTCCTGGAAACATGTCATTGCACATTAAGGCACCCAAACAAGAGACGAGTTGACAATGAAGACCTTATTGAATATATTGTTGGAGAAACTTCTAGTAAACTTGTTGTGAAGACCTTGAGAACATTTTTGGAGCAACATTGTTGAAGCTGATGGTATAGCATTGTTGGAGACGATCTTGAAGGGCCTTGAAGTGAAGCTTTTGGAGCAACTATTGAAAAATCCTTAGAGTATTTAAGTAAGGCACTTTCTATCTTCCATCACCTTTTTCCTTTAAATATCCTTTAAACGATTTTGTTGATATTTAATGTTTGAAATCACGTTATAATTCCTTGATTATATGTGTTTGGGGACTAGAATAATTTCACACTAAACCATGCAAACTTAAAAGTAACTTAACGGATCCATAAAGTAATAATAATCATAATTCCTAATTTCCTATTGTACGATATGATGCAAATTATTCAAACATGAAGCAATGAAGACATGCAATGTCTGAATTTCAGGATTGATGAACCAATACAAGAAGTTAGAAACTACAACTTTGATTCAATACTCTGTGTCCTAACTCCAGGAAGGAATCTAGTTTGTAGTACAGAACATGCATGGTGTATTATCAATTCTTAATTGACAACAACTAAAGGTCATCTACCTCATCAATTCCTTCCCATTTTGTGTTTTTATGTTATATTCCTTATAAAAGTGTCAAATTTCTCTCAAAGTAAGCAACCACTGAATAAAATAAAAAATAGTTGAGATATGATTGAGAAATGGTCATTTGTTTCTTGAAAGGATCTTCACAATTTCTTTGGTTGTTTTTCATCTCAAGAAACAAGAAATGACCTAAGAAACTATCGTGATGTAATATAAGAAACAACACGGTGCAATGGCCATTTTCAAAGCCAAATGATGTACATTGAGGACATGGCCTTTATTTGGTTCCTGTTTCATAGGAGTTTCGGGTAGAAATGGAACTTTGTTGTACCATTTCCAGTAGTAAAAAGGGAAAACCTTCTTTTTCCATAGGAAATAATTTACCTTTCCTTTTTCAAGATAATCTAAATCACAAAAAATATGAACTATATTGCACACATTCTTGGATAATGTGAAAGTGGAAAAGGAATACCCTACACAAGTGATGCACACATGTACATTTGAACACTAATAGATTTTTGTAGTTGAAATGCAATGCTTGTTTCATTTAAATGTAGGGTTTTTAAAGCAGGGAGAAATAATGGCTGCCAAATTAATAAGCGTTTCTTTGGGAAAAATTTAAATCTTGTATTGGGTGATGAAGATAATAGAGGGTATTGAATCTTGATTCTTGACATCTAGAGAACCCTACAGCCTAACACAATCCAATGGAATTGACCAAAAAAACCCAAATAGAGTCAACCCTACTATAGGAGGAAGGGCCTGCAGTAAGAACTTACCATTTTGCAAGAGCTGAGGGCGAATGCTGTTCTGCAAGAGCTGAGGGCGAATGCTGTTCTACAAGAGCTGAGGGCGAATGTAGGGCGAATGCTATTCTGCAAGAGCTCAGGGCGAATGCTGAGGGCGAATGCTGTTCTGCAAGAGCTCAGGGCGAATGCTTAGGGCGAATGTTGTTCTGCAAGAGCTGAGGGCGAATGCTGAGGGCAAATGCTGTTCTGCAAGAGTGGAGGGAAAATGCGCGCATGATATCAGACATTAATGTATCACACATGTACATTTGAACACTAATAGATTTTTGTAGTTGAAATGAAATGCTTGTTTTCAGTTAAATGTAGGGTTTTTAAAGCAGGGAGAAATAATGGATGCCAAATTAATAAGCGTTTCTTTGGGAAAAATTTAAATCTTGTATTGGTGATGAAGATAATAGAGGGTATTGAATCTTGACTCTTGACATCTACAGAGAACCCTACAGCCTAACACAATCCAATGGAATTGACCAAAAAAACCCAAATAGAGTCAACCCTACTATAGGAGGAAGGGCCTGCAGTAAGAGCTTACCATTTTGCAAGAGCTGAGGGCGAATGTTGTCTGTTTGAGAAGAACAAGCGAATACCGTTGAACGTGTTGTTACACTAAAAACGATAGATACTATCTGCGAAACGGAGGAGCAAAAAATCGCAGCGCGTGATATCAGACGTTAATGTAGCTATTGCGACGGATACGAAACAATAAAATAATTTTTATGTAGCGCGCATAAAGTTTCGTATTTGTATTTAGCGCACATATAAGTGTCATTATACTGATGGTGGAAAAGGCGTCGCTATTGCGACGAAGGCCTCCAAACGTCGCAATTACGACACTTAGACATTGTGTCGCACTTGTGACGTTTAGAGGCAGTCGTCGCAATAGCGATGCATAGGGCCATAGTGTCGCAATTGCGACGTCTTCCTCCAAACGTTGCAATTGCGACACTTTTCTAAGTGTCGGTATTGCGACACTTTTCTATAAACGTCAGTATAGCGACGATTTCAGGCGGGATGGGAAAAATTTGGGGAAATTTCTGACATTTGGTCAAAAGCGTCGAAACTAAGTGTCGGAATTTCCGTCAAATGTAGTAGTGAGCCAACATAATCAAAGTTATTATCAAGATCGAAGAATCAAACCCTAATATATATCTAAATTGACTCTTCAACACGCTGAGTAAATAATTATCAAAGCATGACAAGGTATAGAAATTGTATTTTGATGGTACTTATTCTAGAGAAGGAAATGGGGAAGGTGTGTTACTGGTATCTCCAGAAGGTAGCTTGATCCCTCTCTCTTTCAAGCTAGAATTTGAGGCCACAAAAAATGTTTTTGAATATGAAGCTTTGTTGTTGGGGCTGAAAGATGCTAAAAACCTTAACATTGGATGCTTGAATGTGTTTGGGGATTCAAAAATGGTGGTGAATAAAATAAAAAATCAATGTCAAACCAAGCATCCAATATTGAAATCCCATAGGATCGAAGTAGGGGATTTGATTGAAAAAATTTTCTTGGCCTTTAACATTAAGTTTTTTCCCAGGGAGCATAATAGGATGGATGAATCCTTGGCAATTGTTGCTATAAATTTCAAGCCTCCTCAAAACCCATTGTTAATATATGAAGTCAAGGTAAGATATAGGCATTCAATTCTAGACAACATGAAGTAATAATAGGTGTTTGAAGATGAATAATATATCAAGTGCTTCATGGAGGTTGTTGGGGACTTCTCAAACATAGTAATTGACTAGGAGGATGAGAATTTGACAGATGAACAACATGCAGATTGGGAAGAATCTATTCTTGGTCACAAAATATTGAAACTAAAGGGAAATAACATCCCCCATAGGGTTGCTTCCATTAGAAAGGATTTTCAACTCAAATGATGTGGCTATTGATCCAACTGAACAAAATATTGAGGGATAGGTGGAGGATTGTAATTTTGGCACAGAAGAAGACCCTAGAGTCATTAAGATAGCTAAAGGGGTTCCTAAAGAATAAAAAAAAGGTACCTTGACCTTTTCAAGGAGTACATGGATGTGTCTGCTTGGTCATGTGATGATTTGAATACTTTCAACACTAGTGTCATACAACATAAAATTCCCCTAAAGGTTGGAGTGAAGCCATTAAAATATGAAAGTTATATGCAGAAATATAAAAATTGTTTTATGAAACTTGAAATTTCTATGCACAAAACTGAATGTACTTGCAGAAAATTGAATGTACTTTGCAGAAAACTGAATATAATTTGTAGAAATCGTAATGTAATTAGAATAAAACTGATGTACTTTGCAGAAAGATGAATCTACTTTGCAGAAAACTAAAACTTTACATAAAACTAAATGTACTATGTTGATATAAGTACTTAGAATGCAAATTTTTTCTTCACATCTTTTCAAATAAAAAATTGTAGATAGAACATAAATTTAAGGATCATATGAAGACAACCTAGCACATATATGAGACACTGAGAGTTATTTCCAATGACTAGGGAAAAACCCACAAGAGGAAAACCCAAATGATTCTTCTTCTATTAGATTTCTTCAATTGTTCAACAAACTACAAAGAGAGAGAGAGAGAGAGAATGAATAAAGTCACCAATGTTTGATCAACTTGTCACTGAAGTTATATTGCTATTTTTTTAATATCTCCTCTTTCTGTTAATTAGATATTGCCTTGCACACTTTCCCCATATCTTCCCTTTCTCTTACTCTTCACTTGCTCTCAAACTTATCTTGCACACACTCAAATATATCTCTCCTTCTTCATGATGAACATGTTACACTAAAATCTCACTTGCCCTTGCTTAAATAAATGAGAAAGGAGAGGAGTTACAAAATAAATTCATTCCTCGAGCCAATAATAGGAGAATTGTATTACATGAGGGATGAGTTAGTTGAGGAGAAGTGTAACTCATCCCAAGAATAGAGAGAGAGGTACACTTCTCTTGAGGAGTTACAATTCGAATTAGGGAGAGAGAGAGTTACACTTAGATATGAGAGAATATTTAATGAGAGTTACAATTCAAATTGAATGAAGGAGTTACAAGTGCATTCAATGAGGAGGATTTACACTTTTTGCATACATTGAATTAGTGAGGGAGAGTGACATTCTCTTAAGTGTGAAGTTACTATTTTATTCCAAGATAGAACAATTTTCCCAGTAAGAGATTCCCCATTTAATTTACTTATTTCATAAGAGAATTATTTTTTATTAATCCGTTAAAGGTGAATGGTTTTATACTATTTTAAAAATAATAGTATCATAATACTAGTAAGGATAAAAATATTAATTCTTGACTTGTGTAATCATGATTGATTTGATTTTAAAGTGGATTCCATATGTTGAGATTATCCTTGATCGTTTAGGCATGAATTTCTATTTTTGTAAAGTCACTTCCATTTGAGATGTGACTTACTATTTTTGGAAAGTCATATTAGAATTGTTAGAAATGAAATTTTATTTTAGGTGGTTCAAACAAAACTGAAAGATATGATTTATTCTAGGAGAAATTCATCCATGACTTGTCAAATTTTAATAGAAGCCATATAAGTAGAAGCTCAAGCAGATTAATCCTCTATTACTCCCATTAATTGAAAAGGAGGTGAAGAAACTGCTATAGGCTAAGATAATTGTGCCTTTGCAGTTATCATACTGGGTAGAAAATGTGAAAATTTCTGAATACAATATTATATAAACCCTACTGCAGTATCTTGACTTACTTCTCCTACTTGTGATTTAATTATACAAGTTATTTTCAGAAATATTCAGAAAATAGAAAAGTAAACACAAATAGAAACCTACACATATACATATAATTTACTGAAGCATAACACACATTTAACAAAGGACACACATGATTTTTCGTACAAATTTCCCCAGAAAAAACCAATGCTGGAAAACCATTGCAGTAGCTCTAGAGGGTTTTATTATTATGTAGAATTTGAATACAACATTTTGGGCACCAAAAAAAGTTTTCCCTATAGAGAAATGACACGACAGCTGTACCTCATCACTCAGAGACTGAAATATGGCTGAATAAAACCTCTACAGAGAATTACAAATTCGAGCCTTTTCTGGCCCACTGGAACCCATCTCTTCTCCTCTAGAATCTGCATTAGCCTCTATTGGCCAGTGTAACCACTGTGTCACCCTGATTGGGTATGCACTACCTTTGTGCTGCCTTGGATGGGCCTACATCACCCTGGCTGGGTCTCTTCTACCCCTGTGCTGCCCTGGTTGGGTCCGTGTCACCCTGACTGGGCCTACGCTACCTCTGCACAGTTCTCTATGTGGTCTTGGTTGGACTGCATCCCTCTGGCTGGTCTCTACATTTCCTGATACGATGTTGCCTCTCTATTGTTGTATTATTGTCCTTGGATCATATCATCCCTTTCCTGGGCCTACATCACCCTAGCTGGGTCTCTTCTACCCCTGTGCTGCCCTGGTTGGGTCCGTGTCACCCTGACTGGGCCTACGCTACCTCTGCACAGTTCTCTATGTGGTGTTGGTTGGAATGCGTCCCTCCAGCTGGTCTCTACATTTCCTGATACGATGCTACCTCTCTATTGTTGTATTATTGGCCTTGGATCAGATCATCCCTTGCCAATTTCTACCCTTCACTCGACTGCAAACTCAATTCGAAATCCTCAAGAAACCTCACCCAGAATTTCAACTTAGATTCAATGCTGCTACTCTCTGTGTGTGTCCTCCAACTGACCCCAAGCCTCTCCTTTATACTTTTCTCGTTGGAAAAACAACAACCATGATCTAATATCTAATCAACTGCTAAGATTAGAAGAAGTCTGATCTACATTACTTAGAATGTTCTCATCACATGTGTAAATTAATTCACATTAATTTTTTAATTTCCCTAAGTTAGACTTAGGTTACTCATTAAAAAATTTAATTATTTGAATATATTTTACACCAGATGGAATTTCTCCAAACGCTTTCTAGGTCATGGAGATCTCAAGTGTCCCAGCTCCTCCACAAATTTTCAGAGCTAGAGCACATCTGATTCTACCAAAAATAAACACACCCTCTTAGCGAGGAATGTGATCTAGCAACACTTCATCACTGAAGCATCACCATGATCCTAAGCATCATTCCCTTGCACTGTTGATGCTTCGCCTATTGCCCTCCATCCAGTGTGCTATTGCTTGATATACTACTACTCATGATTTTTCCACGTCCACTACCAAATCTGTACTACAACTTCCTCTAAAATTGTTGCATCATGATGCTTGTAACATTGCCACTGCTAACTGCTGCACTGCAACTCAGTTGCTGAGAAGTAAGAAACTAAAGGATCAACACCCAATCAATTGATAGACAAGTCAGTCTGGCTGCATCTCATCACTAAATCACCCTCTGTTGCTGCTCTACATTGTCTCTCTAGAGCCTCTACATTGCTGCTGCTCTACATTGCATAAGCAATGCCCCTATGCACTGTTGAAGTCCCATCAACCTCTACGTTGTTTCTTCTATGTTACTGCTACTATTGTACTGCGCTGCTCCACTCTTTAGTGTCCCAACTCTGCCTTTGCTTCTCCATGATATTTTTCACCCACTGACTCCAGTCATCTTGATACTATCTTAAGGTTCCCGTAGCTCGTATGTGATCCAAGAGTTTGGGAACCTCAAGGATCCCGCCATGCCATATATATCTAGTCTATAGATCTATATTGCCCCAATTCCTTGGTTCATGTGCAATCATGGCCACTTTATCTTCGCTTCCATTGTCCCCTTTCACTTATGTTGCCTTGGAATAAGATGATTCCTTATCCTTCTACTTAGGACAACTGTTGGCGAAGCGTCCAAGTTCACCACATTTGAAGAAATGGACCTTGGAGAGGTCCTTCTTCTTCTTCCCTTATGGCCTTTGTCCCTTAGATGCTAGGGCTACATCTTCCTCCTCCTCTTTCCTTACCTTGACTCCTTCGCTAATATTTTGGTTCTTGTTATGGTTATCTTCCTGATTTCCTCTTGATGGAGGATTGTTCACATGCACACCCAAGATGGTAGCACTGCTCTGCCCAAGATTCTTTAGAAAAATATCTCCCATTCATCGGTGACTGCATTCAGGGTAGTCCTCACCATGAGCCCTTCATCCAGAGTTAACCCCATGACAATCAACTGGTCTCAGATAGTATTCAGTATAAAGAGGAAGGGATTGATTTAATCTCCCTTTTGCATATGGAACAACTGCATCTAATTCTCCAGAAGCATATTCCTCTGGACATAGCTTCCCTGATACATCTTGTAATGTTTTCCACATCTCGTTTTCCGTGTTCTTCCTGACAATATGTGAGATGACGTGATCCTTTACTCCATCCATGATCAAGCGCTTAACTCGTGCCCGATTCTCGTTGAACTTCTTTAGAGGATACACATCGATTAGAACAACTAGGAAATTTTATGCATGGTATTTGAGGTCATACTCATCCAGGACTGTTAGGATTCTGTCTCTCCACATGAAAAATTTGGACACATCGGCCAACCTGTCCTGATCTCTCAGTCCATGAGAAGCCATCTTCTCTCAATTTTTCAAACCACAAACTCTTCTCCCTTCTGCTACTGCTACACTTAGAAAAATACTGGATCTGGGCTTCTTGGCGAAATAACCCCTCTAGAGAATGTGCTCCCTCTGAAAAATCATTTCCCTCCCAGAAATCCTTCACCAATTTTGACGAATCAGTCCCCTGTGATCAATCCTCTTAATCAAACTCACATTCCTTTTCTAGAGAATATGTAGAGGGACTGTTTCCCCTTAATTTGTTACCTTTTCTAGGAACTTTTCTGAACTAGCACTTACAAATATAAAAAACTGCACTTCCATCCCCGAGAATTTGCACGCCACTGCAACCTGGATTGTGTCACCCTCTAGGGCCTGTGTCACCTTATCGTGACTCTGGTGGGAACTACATCACCTCTCTAGTGTTGCTTCAGCCTCTGTGTCACCCTGGTGGTGTTGCATCAGCCTCTGCGTGACCAGACTGGCTCTGTGTCCCTCTCTGTTGGGTCTATGTCCATCCTGGTGTTGCGATGCCTTCTTCCTGGATTTGTAAGCTTCATCTACATTCCTGTAGAAAAATTATTTATTCTCTTGCTAGTGGCTTCACCTTGATCTACAATGCTATGATACCATGTCAAAATTTATGAATACAAGATTACATAAACCCTACTACAATATCTTGATTTACTTCTACTACTTGTGATGTAATTATACAATTTATTTTCAGAAATATTAAGAAAATAGTGAATTAAACACAACTAGTAACCCACACATATACAAATCATTTACTGAAGCATAACGCACATGTAAAAAATGAAACAGATGATTTTTCGAACAAATATCCTTGAAAAAACCCAATGCGAGAAAACCGATGCAACAACTCTATAAGGTTTTATTATTACGCAGAATCTGAATACAATGTTTTGGGCACCAGAAACGGTTCTCCCTACAAAGAAATTACATGGCAAATGTACCTTATCACTTGGAGACAAAAAATATGGCTGAATCAACCCTCTATGGGGAATTATGAATTCGAGCCATTTTTGGCCCATTGGAACCCCAACATTGCTCCTCCAGCCTTTGCATCAACCTCTACTGGCCAACGTATCCACTGCGTCACCCTGAATGGGTCTATGCTGCCATGGCTCGGTCTGCGTCACCTTGGCTAGGTCTCTACTACCCCTGTGCTTCCCTGGCTAGGCTTGCGTCAACATGACTGCGCCTACTATGTCTCTACGTAGTCCTCTCCATGGTCCTGACTGGACTGCGTCCCTTTGGCTGGCCTCTGCACTGGCTGGTACGATGTCGCCTCTCTGTTGCTGTATTATTGGCCTTGGATAAGATCATCCCTTGCCAATATCTACCCCTCACTACAATATAAAATCACTTCAAAATCCTTAGCAAACCTCGCCCTAAAATTTCGACTTAGCTTCAGTGCTGCTACTCTATGTGTGTGTTCTCCAGCTGACCCCAAAACTTTCCTATATACTTTTCTCATTGGAAAACCAACGACCGTGATATAATCTCTAATAAATGGCTAAGATTAGAAGAAGCTTGATCCACATTACTTAGAATGTTCTCATCACATGTGTAAATTAATTCACTTTAATTTTTTATTTTCCCTAAGTTAGACTTAGGTTGCCCATTAAAAAATTTAATTATTTGAATATCTTTTACACCAAATGGAATTTCTCCAAAATATTTTTGGGCCTTTGATATCTCATGTGTCCTAGCTCCTCCAAAAAAATTTAGAGTTAGAGCACATCCGATGTTACCAAAAATCAAAAAAAAATTTAGTCCCAGTCAGGAAGAAGAATGGGGAGATAAGGTGTAATATTCCTAAGTGGGGAAAAGCAGCAATACATGCACTAAAAACAAATTTTTCGTAAATGTATGCAATAAGAGTTAAATGCAACCCATGGATCCATTCATTCATACATCATAACATCCATATACAAAAGGAGATCTGAAACAAATCATGGTAGCTTAGTTAAACAAGCCTCTCAAGCCATTATTGCTAAAAAATCATGCAAAAAGAGGGGATGCAACGATGAATATACACTAGAAATACCCTGGCAGTGTTATTTTATTACTCCTACAACAAAATTAAGTTTTACATCAGATCTAGAGATGCTATGTGCATAAAATTTAGATCTATATCAGATCCATGCACTATACAAGCTCCTCTAATGGTTCCCTTGGGATTTTCAACAAAACAACATGTACAAAGTGTAGATCTGAGATCTAAGATTGCAGATATACTGAAATTTACAGATCTAGAAAGTGGTTCTGATATGATATGGAAAATAAAAGGATCTCCTCCAACAGATCTCCAAAGTGAAGGGCATATTCCCAACACTCAGAAAATGAACTCTCCAAATGGTGCATTGAACCACCCTTCAACTACTCCTTTATAAATTACATATATCTGGATCACTTCTGCATTGTAAGGATCAAAATATAGTTGGAATCTAGCCAAGATATGAAAATGAATCTCAATTCCTTCAATACTGACCTCCCAATGGAGTAGAAACCTCCTCCACTGAAAATGAGTACTAAAATAGCCTAGATCTGAAGATCTAGTCTCCACTTGTTGTAGCTTATTGAAACAAAAAAACCCTCAACATGATCTATGTTTTCAAAGGAAGATGAAGCTTGCCCTTCAGCCAAATAGTGGAAAATATGGTGCAAGGCTCCTCTAAGAGCTACTCAATGGAAGAGGTGGGATTCCCGATCCGGAACACCCAATGTTAGCAACATTCAATCTCAACTAAACAACAAGAGAAACTTTATGTATAAATAGACCATATAATCATAAGATAAAACCATATGGCTACCATCCTTTTTCTTATAAAAAATGTGAGCCTTCTCACCTTGGGTCCCTTCCATTAGGGTTTCCATCTTCATGCAATGAATCTCCCTCCAAAAAAGCACTGTCCCATCATCAATGCCACTCCTCCATAACAATGCTGTTGGATTTCGTCAGCCTTTACTGAATCTTCATGCAATGTCTTCTTCCACACTCAAGGTGGATTTATTCTAACTATCTAAGATAATCCATATTCCCACTGGGTTATCTTCATTAATGTTCCACTTCCTCCATACTAGCTTTGTTGACATGGTCAAACTTGAATTTGTCCACATGCATTAGCCTTTGTTCACATATGAAGGTGTTTTATCCAGCTATGAATATGATCCCTTTCCCCATTAAGAGGGATTTTATTTCTGCTAAAAATATTTATGGGCCTCCCTACCCATTTATTCATCTAACTATGTGTTTGGAGCAAAATTAATATTCCAATTAGCTACATGCTAATTTAGGAATATTACAGTCCTCCCCTCCCAAATGTTGCATGTCCTCAAGAAACTGCAAGGATATAACTGAAGAGCCTCTTGTCTTCCTCCTGTAGCATCCTCAAGTGATAAGTTCCTCCAAAGAGCAAAATTCTTTCTCATAAATGTGTTCTTAAGTTTTTCCTCCCATGTGTAAAAGCATGCTTTTGGTGAAAAATCCAAAATTCTCTCATCATGAAAGAGTGGGATATCCATGGAAACCAATGTGTGGTCTAGAGGCCTTCTTGAGGCATGGAATCTGAAATGTGTTGGGAATCATCATCCCCATGTAAATCCTCCATCCCCAAGCTATCATCCACAAAAATTGAGTCACCTTCCAACATGGTAACTCCTGAAACATCTCCTCCACCTTAGGCTCCTGAAAAGAAGGTGGGCTACATAGCTAAATATGTGGGATTAAAATGTCCATCCCATGTTGTTTCTCTCTCCACTTATGATATATATGGGTCTGATGCTGATCTTGGTGATTCCTATTTATGCAGGAACACAATAAAATAAACATATAACCATAAATACAAATATGCAACGGAAATAACACTTCATTTCATTAATATCAAAGAGCTGAAATTTTTTTACAGACAGAATGGAGATGAGCTAGCTAGGGCTCTGGTAGCTATCTCTGAGAAGATATGTGGAGGCTACAGGCCTCTGAATTGAGTTACAATGAGGCTTGAGGGCCTATTTATTATTTAGAAACAAGGGAAAACCCTAAACATCCAAAAACCTAACCCTAGGAGATGAAGCACCAAAAATATGGGCTCCGTTTAGGTAAATTGGTGTTTCAACTTCTCAGGATGTAACTTTGGCATACGATCTCTGTTTGATGTGAACCATACCTTGTTAGGAATATTGATCCGAGGACTACAAATTTTGAGTGAGCAACATCGGTCCATGGACCCATGTTGCTCCCGGGTTTCCCAAAAAACGTCGTTTATGGCCTCAAAACGGTTCCGGAAGTTCAGGACCCAAAAAAATGCTAAAAATAGTAAGTTGTGCCAAAACTGAGAAACTAAAAGAGACAATGGTGGGGCCCCAATTGGAATAGGCGGGTGACCACCAATATCCACCCAGATAATTCCTCCCCCTTAGGAAGTAATGGTCCCCATTGCGTTAAGTTCCTCCATGAGATGAGGAAACTTCTGCTGAACTTGGTCCCTGGTGAACCACTTTCCTTGGTGCAGGCATTGGCTAGCTTTGACAACCCAATACAGTTGGATCTTCTATTGGCGAGTGTACTTTATTTTCATGTCCATGATACAATCTATGGTGACCTGTTCCATGTAGTCTGGGTTTAAATCTGTTGGTGTGAGTTGTTATGTAATGTCAGAGGTATCCAATAGAGGTGGGAAGTAAGGACGAAGGCGATCCACATTGAATACTGGGTGTATACCAAAGAATGGTGGAATACTGAGCTTGAAGGAATTGTTCCCTACAGCCTTGGTGATGGCATATGGCCCATATCAGAGCGAACGAAGCTTGTGGTGGGGTCCAGTGAGGCGCTCCTTCTGCAAGTGTAGCCACACTTTGTCGCCCACCTGGAAGTCATGTAGCACCCGATGTTGATCATGGTGTTTCTTGTACTTAGCATTGGCTCTGTCCAATATGTCATGAACTTGTTGGCAGATGTGCTGAATGCACTCGATGAAGCTATTTTATTTTTCAACTTTAGACTGGACATGAGATGAATCGGCCTGAGTAGCCGCAAATGGCATGGCTACATCAATGGGACATAGTGGCTGGAATCCCAAGCCCACCTGAAAGGGGCTATGGCTGATTGAGCTTTGGAGAGCCTGGTTATAACTATGTTGTACATAAGGGAGGATTTCGTCCCATGTGCATGGATGCTTTGAATTTTACATGCACAGAATGTGTACAATCATGCCATTGACGACCTCTGTCTGGCCATCTGTTTGGGGATGGAAAGATGTGGACTTGGTGAGCTTGGTGTCCAACATTGACCAGAGGCTAGACCAAAATGTGCTGAGGAACCTGCTATCCCAATCTGATATGATAGACTATGGGATCCCAAAATGCACCCACACTTGTTCAAAGAAGAGTTTAACAGTGGCTTCTACTGTGATATTCTTCTTGTAGGCCACCATAATGGCCATCTTCGAGAATCTATCGACGACCATGAAAACACAGTCAGTTTCATGCTTAGTAGAAGGCATGCCTAACATGTAATCCATAGAGATGGATCCCCAAGGTCGACTAGGGGTAGGTAGCGGAGTATATAGGCCTTGCTTGTTGATGGTTGGTTTGCCAATGGCACAAGCAGTGCAAGATCTAATGTGATTCCTAACATCCTTTCGAAGGTTTGGCCAATAGAAATACTTCTATAGCACTGCTATTGTTTTCTCGACCCTGAAATTCCCAGCGAATCAACTGTAGTGTGCTTCCCATATCATCTTGGCATGCTCGCTTGAAGGAACACAAAGGTGTCCCAGGTGACATAAAAGTGCATCTCGGAGGTGAAAATTTGGAACTTGCATACACCCCAAGAGTGCCTTATAAGTGTGGCCGAATTCTGGGTCACTCTCGTAGAGAAGTAGCCAATCAGAAGTCTCGTGCCCACAAGAGTTGAGAATGGTGGTGAGCACCATGATCGGTGGTCGGATGAGGAAGTCTGCAAAATTATTGGTGCTACCCTTCTTGTACTTGATGTTCAAATGAAACTGTTGCAGATATGTGGACCACTTCTGATGGCGATCATTCTGCAACTTCCCTTGTGTTTGTATGAACTGCAGAGGCTGGTGGTCTGTGTGGATGATTGTTTCCTTCCCAAAAATGTAATGCTTCCATTGTCGACAAGCTTGCACAATGGAATACATTTCTTTGTCATAAGTGGGATACTTGCGAACTGTGTCAGAAAATGTCTCACTATGATAGGCATTTGTATCTATCTCAAATGGTTGTTGCAAGTCTGGTAATGTGAGCACTGGGGCAGAATAGAGGCGATTTTTCAATTCTGTGAATGCCTTCTGTTAATATTCCGACCAAAATAAGTTTTCTCTCACTCCTCCTTTGGTGACTTGACTCAAGGACCAAGTGATATGAGACAATCCCAACACGAACCTACGGTAGAAATTAGCAAGACCCAGAAAGCTGCGAAGCTCTGTTATAGTGGTTGGGGTTGGCCAATCTCGAATGACTTGGATCTTGGTTGGATCCACATGCACCCCCCTTTCATCAATAATGTATCCCAGACATTGAACCTGGGTCATGCCAAAAGTTCACTTCTCCAAATTGGCACACAACTTGTGTTGTCGTAGTGTTTGGAGGACTTGTCGGATGTGGTGGAGGTGCTCTTCCCAAGTCTGGCTAAAGATCAAAATGTCATCCAATTACACCACTAAAAATGAGTTGATGAATGGCCGCAAGATTTCATCCATCAACCTCATGAAGGTTGCGGGAGAATTTTTCAACCCAAAAGGCATGACTAGCCATTCAAAAAGGCCTTCCTTGGCTTTGAAGGTAGTGTTCCACACATCGAAGGGTTCGATTGGTACCTGGTGACAACCAGACTTAAAGTCGATCTTGCTGAAATATTTCACCACTTTGAATTGGTCCAAAAGTTCATAAATCCGTGGGATCGGGTACCTATTCTGGATAGTGATCTTGTTCAGCGCCCAATAGTCAATACAGAGTCTCCACGTCCAATACTTCTTCTATACCAACACAATTGGGCTCCCACAGGGCGATGAACTTGGTCGGATGTGACCTTTCTACAACAAATCTTGAATCTTCCTCTTGATTTCATTTTTCTCTAGACTAGAGCACCGATAGATCAGTTCATTGGGTAGCAGTGCACCTGGGGTCGAATCAATCGGGTGCTTGACCTGACAATGGAGAGGAACCCCTGTGGGTGAGGTGAAGATGTCCTTGTACTCCTCCACAACCTTGTCCATTTGTTGTTGTCGTGTAGAGGAGCCCTTTCTAGAGGTCGTGGCCACAGTATTCTTCTTTCCTTGGGGGCAGATCATCAGGAAAGCAAATTTCCTGGTTTGGGAAATGAGCTTACTACATTGTTTTGCAATAACCAAAGAGATAGTGACAGGAGATGGTACCTCTGGTATCTTGTACAACTTATTTCCCAAAGTAACAATAATAGCGTGAGGCCGAGACTCATAGACATCATGACACTTCCATAAGTATGGTTGTCCTAATAATACATCAGAAACATCAATAGGATCAATGTCAGATAATACCTCATCCATGAAGGGCTTGATGCTATAGGGAAGGCGACACTACTGGCTGACACAGAGATCTCGTCCTTGGTGAATCCACTTGATGGTGTATGGATGTGGGTGAGCTATGGTCGGAAAGCCCAACCGCTTCACACCGTCTACTGAAATGAGGTTCTTTTGGCTCCCATTTTCGATAATGAACTATATCGGGGAGCCCTTTACCCACATCTGGGAGTGGAAAAGACGTTCCTCCTCCTCTAGAGCTTCTGGTTCATCCTTCTAGATCTTCGTAGTGGCAATAGTGGCATTGGGCTCCGCATCAATAATATATTTCCCTTTGTCATTCCCCTTGTTAGGTTTTGATTCAGAGGCGAAGCATGAATCTGACTCAGAAGCCCTCATCTTGGCCACCAGGGACTACTTGGCCCGACACTCACTTGTGTTGTGAGTGGAGCTCTTATTGAACTCACACCACTTTCCTGTGTCCTTTTTTAGCTTTGTGGTGTTGTTATTTACTTGTGGCTTTGACAGGTTGTCTTGAGCCGCCATGCCTTGGCTCTGTCCTTTGTTTTTTGGTTTGGGAGCAACCTTTCCCTTGCTTTTGATTTGCAGATCCAAAGTCTCTGCTTCTTCTATTTCAATTTCTGCTCAATATTGGCAGCATAACGATATGCTGTACCAAGCAAGGAGATGTCGAGGAACTACATTTCCTCCTGAATGCAGCTGTGCAGAAAAATGTGATACTTTAGCACCAGATGTTTCTCTGAATCTTTGATACCCAAATTTGTGCGCAGGGTATGGAACACATTCGTCAGCTCATGCACATCTTGATCCCTTTGTTGTTGCAGTGTGGTCCATTATATGTACTTGTCATCATAGCTCCCCACGGGATAGTATTTTTCCTTGATGGCATCTCCGAAATAATTCTAAGTGGGTGTGGCCGAGAATAGAGAGGGTTCTGTGTCATCCTTTTTCTCATAGTAGGTTTCCCACCAGTCCTTGACATGGGGGGTAGCTTTGAGGAGTGCAAAAATAATCTTCTCCCGGTCAGAAAAGTCATGAACCGAGAAATATCCTTCTAATAGATTCAACCATATATCTACAACATCTACGTCTATTTGACCCTCAATTATGGGAATGTAAAAATTTACTTGTACCTTAAAGGGAGTCGCATCTCTAGAGTGGCTGCTGGATGCAGATGCGCCGCCGGTGGCAAGCCGTTGAAGGATCTGGGCAAAGTTATCTATCATCGCGTTCCTTTGTTTTTCGAGGGCCTCCTCGAGCAATATTTTGATAGGATATCCTTCTCCCTCATCTTTCTTTTCATCCCCCATGGGCATCCGTAGGGGTTTGCGAGGCTGATCTTGCAAAGGTTCCACCAGATCGAGCCCTAACTCCTTATACCCTGACCTCGTTGGGGACATACAAAGAAGAATCGAGAAAAGGTAGACCACTTTGATACCACTGATCCGGATTTATGCAGGAACGCAATAGAATAAACATATAACCATAAATACAAATATGCAGCAGAAATAACACTTCATTTCATTAATATTAAAGAGCTTAAATTTGCTTACAGACATAATGGAAATAAACTAGCCAGGGCGCTGGTAGCTATCTCTGAGAAGAGATGTGGTGGCTATAGGCCTCTGAACTGAGTTATAATGAGTCTCGAGGGCATATTTATTATTTAGAAACAAGGGAAAACCCTAAACATCCAAAACCCTAACCCTAGGAGATGAAGCACCAAAACTATGGGCCCCGTTTGGGTAAATTGGTGTTTCAACTTCCCGAGGATGTAACTTTGGCATACGATCACTGTTTGACACAAACCATACCTCGTTAGAAAGATCTATCTGAGGACTACAAATTTTGAGTGAACTAATGTTTTTCCCAATTTTCCCAAAAAACGTCGTTTAGGGCCTAAAAACGGCTCTGGAATTTCAGGACCCTAAAAACTGCTAAAAATAGTAAGTTGTGCCAAAACTAAAAATCTGAAAGAGAAATGGCGAGGCCCCAAGTGGAATAGGCAGGTGACCACCAATATCGACCTAGATCACTTGGGTTGAAATATTATGGTCTCCAAGAATCACCAAATTTACCCCACCAATCATAACATCCATGAAGTGCCTTTCCCAAGAACTCAAGTTCTCCAAATGGCTCCTCCCACATGAATATAAGAGGTGTAGTGTGGAAATCATGGTTTCCCATTACTTCTCCTGAAACATGCAACATATGAAGTATGGAGAATCATACTTCCAATGGTCTCCTCCAAATCTTGTGCCATCCTCCCAACAAAGCTTCCCATAAGAACAAGAACATCATCAATACATGGAAGAAAAAACAAATAAAAAAAAGTTGCCATATGACAATCGGGAGGTGGATTATAGTTCCATATTTCGAACCAGCACAGTGCATCCCTTGCATACCTCAAAATAAAGTGTAACAAGTGTATTTTAAACCACTTGTTTTCTACCACAATCATCCTACAAGATGGGATCATGAAAGTAAAATTTGGTGCCAATGGTACACACCAAAAATCATGTGGCATCCCCCACAAACCACAAATAGAATGGCCAACATAAATGCTGCAAATGACCTCAAGTACATCATAATACAATATACAAGAAGGAGTGACCCTCCTTGGTACAACATGCTGCTCAAAAAAAGTAAATGAGTGCAAATCATAATGCATAAATATACATCCTCTACTATGTACCTTGGTCATTGAGCTGAAATGGCTCAACTGAAAGCTATCCCTCACTCTCAAT
The DNA here is from genome assembly GCA_034641835.2 of Pinus albicaulis. NCBI lineage: Eukaryota > Viridiplantae > Streptophyta > Pinopsida > Pinales > Pinaceae > Pinus > Pinus albicaulis. The sequence goes on from CM076578.1 coordinate 1,021,827,692, forward strand.
GAGTAGAGAAGTGGTTGTGAAAACCTCTCCATCATCATCTGGGATATGCATCTCTCCATATGATGATATACACCTTGTTGGATTCCCTCCCAAGTGAACTCCTCCATCAAGAAATGATATGCATCAAAGTGCATAGAAAGAAAGCTCACATGTGATGCATGTAACAACTTCTCCTTGAGCTCAGAAGCTCTAGTCAAGAAGACTCTACCATAAGAATAGATGACCCCATCATCCAACATGTATCTATCATCTCCCTCTGAATCATCAAGAATCATGCAAGAACCAAGATCCTTGGAGCACTATACCAAAATTTGAGACCTCCAATATGGATCAATCCTCCTAAGAGACAACGCTGAAGATCTGAAATGTGAAGATCCCCACATGCTGTTGTCCTTTCCTTTGACATCCCTCATGCCAAAGTCATCAATCATAATGCTGCTATATGTGGAAGATCCCTTCCAAAGTGGAAGTACCTCCTCATCCTCCAAGGTCAAGGAGTAGCCCCTTTGTGCCATGATAGTGCCATCTCCTACTCTTGCAGCATCATGCAAAGTATGGGAGAAGACCAGCCCATACTCTCTCAGTAACAACCAAAGCAACAACAACTCTAGTTGCCTCCCCACACCATCATAATATAAATCATGGACCAAAAACATGATAGTTGATATGAAAGATATCACATCACCCCAATAAATAAAAACTCATTGCAACCATATGATGTTAGTGCCATGCCAAGTTCCATCCGCCAACCAAATCTTTGAAATAGAATGTGTCACAGGATGACCAAACTCTTTCAAGAGTAACCAACGCAATCTTGCCTCCTGCTGCCTGGTATCATAAATTTTCAAGTGGCTTTCCAACCTCTTGCTCATCAATATCACCCATCCAACCCATGGTGAGTGTCTATCATCATGTCCAAAAGTGGAATTCCTCCAATGGAGAATACCATCCTCCCAAACCAGATTTTTGTCTTTGCATTTCATGGGATGTTGAAATGAGATCTCCTTGAGATCTCCAAATGAAGACCACTCATCATTGACCAAATTTACCCCATAAGGATCCAAATAGGTGGTAGGAAAAAACCTCCCATCATGATGTGAAATGTTCATCAAGAAATATCCATCATAACCATGAGAGATGTTTTCCATCATAAGATGTCCCCCAACAACTATCTTCCTATCCTCTATCATATATATGGGAAGGTCATTGGAATGCTCCAACAATGGTTGGGCCCCAAACTCATTACTGCTGCTCAATGACAGCGCTGCTGATCTCCATGATGGTGCATCTACTATCTTAAGATCATATTCAATGCTGAACACATAGTTCTACATGACATGGTTCAGGAAAATACTCATCCCATCCTCCAAAAATCTACACTCCAACCCTAAGAGTTGTGTGGAGCTCAACAATTGTACTCTAGGATGAAAGTACATCTCCTCCTTGAACAAATCAAGGCTACGTAGCGCAGTGAAATTCTACTGCTCCAAATCAGCAATATATTTTGACCCTTGGTCATGCAATGACATATGATGTGCTGAAATAACAGGAAATGGAAACATATGCATACCTTGGTAAAGTTTGGGAACATATTGCACTGCTACAAGCATTCCTTCCTCTGGTGTGATGGCTTCCCCAACTACGGATGTTGATGGCTGCTCCTCTATGACTTCATCAATGCTGGTACAAGTCTCCTCCTCATCATGCATCTCCATAATAGTGCATGGGACTCTAGATGTCAAGAGATCAAGACTACTTTGCAAAGGTGCAAGTATCTTTTCTCCTGATGTATGTGCTCCTGCAGTAAGTGGTGGTGAAGGCTTCTTCTCCTCTGGTTTCTTCTTGTCAAACTTTTTGATCAACCTTTGAGTGAAATTTTCATATCCAGTCACCTTTGCATGACTCAAATGGCTGAACCACCAAATGTTTACCTCACCCTCAAAGTTCAGCGCTGCAATCTCAACAACTTCTTTCTCTACTATTGGATGTAGTAGGAAAAATGCATCCAATCTCTTTTCCCAAGCCCTTGCTATGCATGAGGGTGACCCATCAAAGGTAGAAAATAGAATCTATTGCCCTTTTTCCTTCTAATGCTGCAAGGTCTCCTTTCTTCTTTGAGCTAAATGAACTGTGGGAGAGTTAGATTCTCCTTGAAAGCTCTAGGTTGAGACTTATATTCTGCAAGACACTCACTTAGAATCTCATGATATAAGTTTTCTCCATCTCTATGCCTCTTATATTCAAAATAAAAGGTCATAATATGTTTATTTGGAGCTTGATGCAATACCAGATCTTCTTTTTGCTGATAGGAAGTACATGGACCTTCCTCATCTTGAAACCCTAATGTGGTTTCACTTCTTTTCTCCATTTTTCTTTGCTTGAACTCCTTGGTGAGGTCCTTCTTAGATCTGAAAAGAGATGAGATGAAAATCATTCCTCCCATCATTCTAATCTCTTTCTCATTCTCTTCTTCTTCTTATAGCATATTGGCTGAAAACTCATAGGCTGAGCCAAGATGATGCTTCGATACCACTATAATATTCCCAAGTGGGGAAAAGTAGTAATACATGCACTAAAAATGATTTTTTCAGAAATGTATGCAATAATAGTTAAATGCAGCCCATTGATCCATTAATTCATACATTATAACAGTCATATACAAAAGGATATCTAAAAAAAATCATGGTAGCTTAGTTAAACAAGTCTCCCAAGCCATTATTGCTCAAAAAGCATGCAAAAAGAGGGGCTGCAACCATGAATATATGCTAGAAATACCCTGAAAATGTTATTTTATTACTCCTGAAATAGAAGTAAGTTGTACATCAGATCTAGAGCTGCTATGTGAATAAAATATCTAGCTCAGATCCATGCACTATACATGCTCCTCTAATGAACCCCCTTGGGGTTTTCAGCAAAATACCATGTACAAAGTGTAGATATGAGATCTAATACTGCAGATCCACAAAAATTTATAGATCTGGAAAGTGGATTTGATATGATATAAACAATAAAAGGGTCTCCTCCAACAGATCTCCAAAGTGAAGGGAAGATTCCCAACACTCAGAAAATCAGCTCTCCAAATGGTGCATTGAACCACCCTGCAAATGCTCCTTCAGAAATTACGTAGATCTGGATCTCTTCTGTGTTGTAGGGATCAAAATATAGTTGGCCTACAACCAATATATGAAAATGAAGCTCAATTCCTTCAATACTAACCTCCCAATGGAGTAGAAACCTCCTCCACTGAAAATGAGTACTAAAAAGGCCTAGATCTGAAGATCTAGTTTCCACTTACTACAACTTAGTGAAATAGACAAACCCTCAACATGATCTATGCTATCAAAGGAAGATGAAGCTTTGCCTTCAGCCAGATAGTAGACAATATGGTGCAAGGCTCCTCCAAGAGCTACTCAATGGAAGAGGTGGGATTCCCGATCAGGAACACCCAATGCTAAACAACATTCAATCTCAGCTAAACAACAAGAGAAAGTATATGTCTAAATAGACCAATAATCACAAAATCATAATCATAAGCTAACCCCATATGGCTGCCATCCTCTTCCTTATAAACAATGTGAGCCTTCTCACCTTGGGTCCCACTCATTAGGGTTTCCATCTTCATGCAATGAATCTCCCTCCAAAACTGCACTGTCCCATCATCAATGCCACTCCTCCATAACAACGCTGTTGGATTTAGTCAACCTTGACTGGATCTTCATGAAATGTCTTCTTCCACAGTCAAGGTGGCTTTATTCTAACTATCTAAGTTGATCCATATTCCCACTGGGTTATCTTCATTAATGTTCCACTTCCTCCATACTAGCTTTGTTGACTTGGTCAAAATTGACTTTTTCCACATGCATTAGCCTTTGTTCACATATGAAGGTGTTTTATCCAGCTATTAATATGATCCATTTCTCCATTAAGATGGATTTTATTGCTGCTAAAAATATTTATGGGCCTCCCTACCCATTTATTCATCTAACTATGTGTTTGGAGCAAAATTAATATTCCAATTAGCTGCATGTTAATTTAGGAATATTACATAAGGCTGTGTGTATATTTCAGAAATTTGAATAAGGCCTTGTTGATATATAACTCTCCACTTCCTAAAATGGCTTATATTATGCAAAAAGTGGTAGGGTATTCCCAAATTTCTATGATGGATGGCTTCTCTAGATACAACCAAGCTGTTTTACACCCTAAGGATCATAAGAAAACAACTTACTACACCATGGAAAACGCTTATGTATGCCAGAATGCATTTTGGCCTCATAAATGTTGGAGCTACTTTCCAAAGAGTGATGGATATAGCATTTGTTGGATAGTGGGATAAATTTGTAGTAATCTATCTGGATGAAATAATTGTTTTCTCTACATCAAATGAAGAGCACCTCAAGCACTTGAAACTTAGTTTTTCAAAATTCAGAAGGAATGGTCTATCCTTAAAGCCCAAGAAATCACAGTTTGATTTAAGTGAACGGAAAATATTGCGACACATTGTGGTAAAGGAAGGAGTAAATATTAATCCCAAAAGGGTGGAGGATATTAATAATATTCCATTACCAAGGAATAGAAAATCAATTCAAATTTTCTTGGGAAGAATAATTTTTTAAAGAAGATTTATACCAAACTATTCTCAAATTGTCAAAAATATGACAAAAATGTTGAAGAAATATATGGAAAGGATTCAATTTTTCCTATCCATGTAGCCATGATAGTGGCTGAAATTCTACAAGATGTTGAGGAAGAGCCAAATTATTTGACTAGGAGAATAAATTAACTGGTAGAATTTCAAGAAACTAGAGGGGAGGTAACTCAAAATATGATTAAATGTTAGTAAAATATGAAGGCTCTTTTTGACAAAAAGGAAAGAGATAGATCCTTACAGCTAGGAGATTTAGTGCTTAGATATGATGTTAGGAGAGAGGAAAAGGGGAGACATGGGAAGTTTGATCGCTTGTGGTATGGACCTTTCAAGATATCTGAAGCAAAAGGAAACACCACCTTATTACTGGAAAACTTGGATGGTGAGGTGCTTGAACTGCTTGTGAATAGGCAGTTTCTCAAGCTCTATTTTCAGCATTAAAGAGGTCCATTTTCACCCACTATATACACCAATGAGCCATTGTACATACCAATAATGTTTTAAGTTCTTATTGATTTTTTTTTTGTTTTTTATTTTATGCACCCGAATAAAATGACTCCATTCCAAATGGATAAGGAACTAATTTGTAGGTTCTCAATGCATTGCTTGCAATACATTGTCCCCAAATGGAGCCAATGTAGTTATCTGTAATATCCTCTTGTATTTGTGTCGAGTGTTCCTATTTTTCATCCTTGGTACAAAGAAGGACAGGTGCATTCTTGGTTGACTAAAGTGAGAAATGAAATCCAAAAGCCGAAATGAAAGGGATAACTGAAATATCAAAAACCAAAATGAAAGGGAGAATCGAAATTTTGGGAGGAAAAATGAAAAGGGAGCGATGAAATTTTGGGAGCCGATCATAAGAACTTTGGATATAAAAAAATATTGGAGTAGGTGAAATATCGAAACCCAATATCCGAAGGTTGGTCATATCAGAACCTAATATCGAGAGGTATGGAGATCATACCCTGAACTTTGAGAGGTCAAACCTTAAAATAGGTTCATATCAGACCCTAGATATATCAGAGCCTCAGAGTTTCGTAACTCCTAAGAAATTTAATTCTTTTATAAACCTTGAGTTTGTGAGGAAGATATTTAAAAAAGAAATTGCATGCAAAAGAAAATAACTGTGCCCTTTCTCTCTCCTCCGATGGGACACATAATGATAGGTGATTGGCCCTGAGAAGCTAATGAGGTAGGTAGCATGACATGGTAGTGTGGAGGACATGTGGTAGTAAATTTCAGAATTTTTTGGGTGGTGTTGGCTTGAGGGGTTGTGATCTAGGTTCAAAGTTATAGGTAAGCCAACAAACCCTCCAACTACTGGCCCTTCCGATAGTGATTTGCTTGCACAGACCAAAGTATCACCCAAAGCAGTATGGGGGGGTACTGGAACCAGGTTTCCGCACCCTGAGGGAGGGATTGATGAGTGGTCCTCGACAAAAACCCACAAAAAACTTATACATATGTGCGCACAAATACTATGCAAACATTAATAAAATACTACAGAATTGTTGTCACCTTGGTGCAAACAAACAGAAAAAAAGTCGATCCAAATCACATCACATCAAAGACCTGAACAAATATATTATGTATTAACATGTAATCATAAGTCATCCACATACATTATGCAATAGCTTATAACATAACACATAGATAGTATCATAGAATTAGGGTTTCTTCAGCGCTAACAACAGATCAGAACCAGATCTCACTCTTACTTAATAGAAGTCATTATTCATGCATAAACATATCACTTAGATCTGTGCATTCATAAATAAGAAAAAAAATAGTGTGATATCATCAAATCATATAGTAAGCATAATCAACCATTAGACACATAACACAGAGCTACACCAAAATTGTTCCTTCTATTAATCCTTCAGATTTGTTAATACATCAAATTTTCCTTCAAAACCCGTAAAAACCCTTACTATCCCTTCCGCACACACAACTAGGACTAGGTCTCCATGCACACAGCTAGCAGGAGCCTTTTACCCACCCCAAAAACCCTTACATATGCAGTCAATATCTCATAGCTTAATCGAACTACTTAGCCTAGACAAAATGCTACCTATTTATAATATGCCTAGCGCACATATAATATGGTATCAAACCATGGTTTGAGACCCATAGTTTACATTTAAGCTTAAATATATCCCAAAATTGGGAAAAAATCCCTTTGACTACCTCTGCGCAACGCGCACATACAAACATACACAAAAAAGAGCGTTGAAGCTTGTACCTAAGGGGACCCCACTCAAACAAGCCCCCAACAAAAACATGTTACTCATCTCAAGTCACTGAGGCATTGTAGCTGTCTCCTTGGTCTTGTCCCAGAGCGTCTTGACAAAAGTTTGGAGAGGGAGTACTAAATCCAGGCTCTGCGTTGCTGCACCCTGTGCCTACTGAACCATTTTTTCTGTCGTGGGCCCTTTAGTGGCCATATCCACACAACGATGGGTCTGCTGGATGATCTTGAGTGTGTTTTCTAATGTCTACCATAGTTGTAGTGCTTCCTCTACCCATGGTTGCATTATTTCTATGAGCACTTTTTCTTTCGGCAAAAAATTGTAATTTTTCCCTGGAGTCTACGACCTTCTTACAGATGATAAAGTCTCTGCTGAACCACCAGTGTGGATGTGAATATGCGTATTTCTTCGAACTGCTACTCTTTGGTGCTAAGAGTTTCATGTAACTGTTGCATGATCAGATCATTCTGGACATATGCTCAAATATCCATGGCCTCGGCTAGAGATTGGTCACACTAGATGACTGCATCGACAATACTTTCTTGGGCTTGTTTCACTTATACGGCTCTCTTGGCACGAAATTCTGGCTATGTCTCCAGCTGAAGCTTTTTCTGAAAGTCCATGATTTGTTGTTCGTACTCGGCTTGAAGGGTGTGAGCTTCCACGCATGCAAAATTGATGGAATAAACTAGTTCATCTAACTTCTCTGAAGGTGCAACAGTGGCTACGACTTCTGGAATATCTTAGGAGACTATATTGATCTTAGATTCTAGTGCATCGTGCTGAGCTTGGGGTACTTGATATTCCACCTCTGCCTGACGTTGCTGCTCATGTGCTTTTGCAGCCTATTTTTCTGCGTCCTGGGTCTGCGTTCGCGTGGTGGCTTCGTGGTACTACAACTCATAAGCGATGACTGAATGTGGATATTATGGAATGTGGCCTTGGAATCAAGTACCATTTTGTACTGCTCTAAAGGGTGGGAGATAGTTACGGCTTTGACCGTACTACCTAGTATAAACTTCCATTAAACAACACCCAAAATATATTATTTTCCTTTTCTTGCACTGGGTCTGGGGAATTAAATAGGGTGTTGTTGTGCGCATCTTCACACATGGGTTCTAAAAGTTCTGGAAACTGGGTATCTTCAGGGGTCCTCCACCCAATAAGTGTGATTAACAATAAGAGCCAAGCATACTGAAAATGCTTGCCCTCCTCCTGTAATTCGCACACGTTTTCGAGAAATTATTTACACAAGTATGCACACCAGTTGTAGATGACACCTTTCTCTCATCTCCCTACGAGCGCAATCACATGCGCAGGTACTTCCTTTGGCCTACACTTGCACATCATTTTTCAACCCAAAATTACTGTGCCAAAATGGACTACCAGGTCATTTATTTCTTCTACCACAAATCCCTGGGATTTTATCGTAACATCATACTTCTTCTTAATTGTATCGGCCAACTCTTTCTCCTATGCTTTCCCTTCGAAGTCGGGCATAGGGCCGGCTCCCCTATTGGGAAACCCAATAATTCTGTGAATTAGGTCCACATCAATTGGGATGTGCTCTCCCAACTTAAGCGAATCATCATGCACTAATGCCAACAAATTTTGGATGCAGATATCGTTAATGGGGCTGTGCCCAAAATAGGGGATTTGCAGAAGGTTGAGGAGGCCTACCTTGTGCAAACCTAACATTTATTTCTTCGGCTCAAGGTGCACCAGCCCTCCTCCATATGGATATGGATCGAGATATAGCTTTGGCACGAGATCTGAAAATTTATCCACGTCTACGATATCCTAGGAATCGAATCCCAACCGAGGGATTTTGGCCAGCATGTACCCCTCCATTGGGACATTCTCTGGGATCAACAACACTTGGATGCCTGCATGCACCTTATCCAAGTCTTTTGGCACTTTCACTGTAGGTTTTCACGGTGCAATGCAGCCAGGAAGCCACACGAATGGTGATACTTCTAAGAAATCATCATCCTAATGGAATGCCACACTTCTACAAAGCAATCTGGTCATGGTATAAGTTATCAATGTGTACTGGGGAATGCACTTTTTGTGGTATCCCACAAGAATCAACATGGAGGAGTGGATGGAGGGTCCCGCGAGCACGTTTGGGTCTCTAACTTCCACTAATGCCAAGTGTCAATAAGACACAATCTCCTTGATCAGTGCCTTAATGATCAAAGTTTCACCCATGATATCGATCCCACTTTCAAAGACAAATGTGAGAAGGAAACTATCTATTAGAGAAGACCAGTTGCTAGTGCCTTCGTGCAGCTCTGTCTCCAACTACCATTCAGTTGGCACATTTCCCAGGGTATGAATAAACATGAACCCATTTAGGCCTTGGTTCAACACCCCACAACTGATTCCATTTTTCCATATGTCTTCATAGATCTTACTCGCCAGAGTATAAGTATTCTTCTTTAATGACTGGTCATTTGAATCTTAGCCACATCATCTCCGAGCATTCCTCCCAATATCCCATATTCTCCTTATGTGTTTCCCACCATCTTTTTTAAGTAGCACACAATCCAATATCTAAAGCATGGAGCCTCTGCATGGCTAGAACAATCCTTTCCAGTTCTCTTAGGAACATGTATACATTAGTTGAGCCATCATAATGTGGGAAATCACATACCTCAGATGTTATATATCAAATATATTATAGTGCAGTGTAGATACCTCATGCAATTTTTTTTTCCAATTCTCTATTTCCTCATCAGAGTTTGAAAGACAGGAACTTTCCTTCTCCCATTTAAGAGTTCCATCTGCTGTTGGGTTGGTAAAATCCTCTTCGCACAAGCTTAGCTTATATATTTGGTCAATGTCGTCCCCAACATGCACAAGCTCCGTATATCGGTGTCCTTTAGAGGGGTCTAGAGGGATGATAACTTGGATTCAATTATTCTCAAATTCCATTCTTTGTTTCTTCAAGTCTATGACACCATCCATGTTAATAGCCTAATTGACTCCCAACATCATAGGATAGGGATCTGTATCATCCATGATCTCTATCACTTCAAAATCGTCTTTCACATTAATTCCATCAATAATGAAAATGACCTGAGGAAATCACCCAAGAGGAATGATCTTATATTGACTGGTCATGCGCAGTTGGATCGAGGACCATTCCAGCTTAGGTTCTCCCATGCACTGCCATGTCTATTTTGGTAGAACATTAGCATATAACCCTAGATCAAGAATTACTTGGTCCATCTCATAAGCTCCTATATGCGTAGTGAGGCACATATCTCTACCCGTTATTTTCCTATTTTTGAAGATTTTATTGACGACACACTATTATACCATTGGTGCTCCCTTCTCTATGTAGTTATTTATCAATTCCTACAGATTTTCCTCTGCCTTCTTGTTGCGTAGTAATTTCATACATGCATGCACGAAGGGTTTAATCTATTCATCCCCTCCAACAGCTTGCAACGGTATACTTGATATTGTGCACCACTCTTGGTGAATTATTTTTGGGCCTCAATGAAGGTATATTTTGTGCGCTGAAGATCGACTCTTGTTTTATGTTCTAGCGCCTTACAGATCTAGACACTTGAAGCTGATTGATCTCTCTTATCTTTATTGGTAGCTATGTTGTTCCTTGTCACTACGTTCACACTTGGATCCTCCCTATGGGGTTCAGTGTGCACAATATATAGATTTTGTTTTGGGGTATGCATCTTTCTTTCCTGCATCTTATCATTTAGGATAGGGAAGTCTTCTAGCACATGACCAAGTTTCCTAAAATATCTGAAAGAATTTCGTGTAGGTTTTAGACAATTTTGTGCAAATAGCCATCATCTATACAATTATAAAAAATTACTTGTCCTCTTCCTCGACCAATTGATCCACCTCCTCAACCTCTTCCTCTGCCCGGGGATCCTCCGCTCCTAGAAGGGGATGTTGGTGAGAAGGAATCAACCTGTACCTTGTATATTTCAGATTTATCCATCATCATCTCATAGGTGCACAAATTTTTCTTGTCATGCCCTAATGACGAACAGAACCTGGAAAAAAACTGCTTGAGTTCAGGCTGATACTTCCCAATCCTTGGACAATAATATGTGTCATGCAATCTAGCAACCTGACAAATTGTGTACCAGACAGGGCTCTTCAAGGGTCTGGGACCTCTAGCGTTCAAATAATTAGTGAAAATAGAAAATTAATCCTTATGGTGCCTAGAGCTTTGGATTTTATACACCATATCTCTGCACATGCTTCCTTTCCCTTATCATTGCATAGAATTCGAATTTCCAAGTGCATGGCTCCCAACTGATTCTGTATTTGTTGGGTCCCAAGAACAAAAGGTGTCGGTGTAGCTTCTAATTTCATTGAGACTTCCATAGCCTCAGCTAATGTGGCAATCTTTTGTTGTCCTAATGGCTGGTGCAGATGGGGGAGTAATAAAGAAATGAACCATTCTTTATGCTGAGAATTGTAAATGAAAAACCCTCCATCCCTAATCACACACTTCAACTGTTGTTCTGCTTCCCATATAGACTCACTAAGTTCTTGGTGGATATCTTTCATCTCAATTACCAGCTGTGAGTATGATTTAGGCATTTTGAAATGCTCTTTTAGGGTTGTCTTTATTTTTTGCAAGGTAGCATCAAGGATATCCTAAACATACCTCATATAACAATCCAATGCTTTATCCTGGAAGGCAGTAGCAAGTTGCGCTTTCTTGATATCATTACTGTGAACTTGTTGCGCTTGCCACATAGCCTCAATCACAAACTCGAAGCATTCGGTATCCTCATTCCTGATACCCTTGAAATTAGGTAGCTTCATTGACACGAACATTACAACTTCTGGAGAAGGAGGAGGGGATGGACTACGCGGAGGGGTAGGCGGTCTCTGGTGTGATGAAAAAAGTAGGGTGGATGGGGTAGGAAATAGAATTAAGGGTCTCTACTGGAAAAATATTTCTTTGTCAGAATCATTGGAGCTAGCGGTTTCTGGTTCAGGCTCACTATCAAATATAAGCTTTAGGGGGATATAAGGGACTTCTTCATATTCCTCGCTGTAAATTCAGCTATTGAATGTAGCTAGACCCTTATGATGCATTCGAGAAGCGCGTTCACACATACTTCCCTTGTCACACAATAGCATATTTAATGACAATTTCAGTGAGTGCAGAAAATTACCTCTAGGGCCTTTGTAAAACCTTCACTCTACTTCAAAGTAGGACACAAACTAATCAATAGAAAATTCAGTCACAAAGCCACCCAAGAGCCGGTCGATCCAATGATCTACCACACAAGTAATCTTATTTTCAAATTTCTCTACTTTTTGGATCAATTCAAACGTCCACTCTATCACTGGGTTGTCTCTTATACATCGATGGAATTCAGCTAAGTGCAATAACCACTCTTGAAGCTCGTATGCAAAGGAACTAAAGAAATTCTCATGGACTTTTGTATATATATATTTTCCAATCCAATGTTCAACATATATCTTATTTCTCTTATTCACTTGAAGTGCAAACTCCAGGATATTTCTATCCAACCAATATTGTAATTTGTTTCATGAGGGTTTTCGGAACATCAAATCTCCCTCAAAATGACGATCTTGGTCCCGGAAAGGGAACCATTTATTGGATTGAGGGGTCCTGACCCAAGTCCAGATTTATAGGTAAACCAACAAACCCTCCAACTACTTGCCCTTTCGGCAGTGATTTGCTTGTGTAGACCAAAGTCTCACCCGAAGCAGTGTGGGGGGTGTTAGAGCCAGGTTTCCACATCTCAAGGGAGGTATTGATGAGGGGTCCTAAGAAAAACCCAGAACAAACTTATACAAATGTGCGCATAGAGACTGCGCAAACACTAACATAATACTACACAATTTTTTGTTACCTTGGCATAGACAAACAAAACAGAAGCCGATCCAAATCACAAAAAATCAAACACCTAAAAAAATATATTATGTATCAATGTGTAATCATAAGTCATCCACAAATATTACGCAATATATTATAAAAAAACATAGAGATAGTATCATAGAATTATGGTTGCTTCAATGGTGAGTACAGATCAAAACTAGATCTCACTCTTACTTAACAGAAGTCAGTATTCATGCATAAAAATATCACTTAGATCTGTGCATTCATAAATAAGAAAACTGATAGTGTGATCTCATCAAAGCATACAGTAAGCATAATCAACCATTAGACACATAACACATAGCTTCGCCAAAAATGTTCCTTCTATTAATCCTTCAAATCTATTAATAGATCAACTTTTCCTTTTGAACACTTACAAACCCTTACTATCCCTTCTGCGCACACACCCAAAGGAGTCCACACACAACCAAGACTAGGTCTCCATGCACACAACCAATAGGAGCCTTTCACCCAATCCAAAAACTCCAAAACCCTTACAGACATAGATATTAGCCGAGAATAAATATCTCATAGATTAATCAAACTAATTAGCTTAGAAAAAATGATACCTATGTATAATATGCCTAGCACATATATATTATGGTCTCAAACCATGGTTTGAGACCCATAGTTTACATTTAAGCTTAAATCTATCCCAAAATTGGAAAAAAATCCCTTTGACTACCCCTGCGCAACACACACATACAAACATACACAAAAAAGAGTATTGAAGCTTGTGCCTGAGGGGACTGTAGAAATTTATAAATAATGTGATGTATTACCGGAACTCTCCTGATCTAAAAATTATATCCACTGTTAAATACAAAATCCTTCCACTTAATTATTTGTGAAAATTTAATCGCCAATTGCAAACACATGAAGAAAAATCAATTGCACATAACACAAAAGTTTTTATCGTGAAAGCATAAAGCTAAAAACCCCAACTATAATATATAGTATGTATATCATGGATCATGAAACAATCTCATACAAAAATCTACTCCAAGAGCTCTCAGTACAATATACAGTTGTCTCACACTGTCATACAAAAATTGGCTCACACATGCACCAATTTACTGCCTCCTGACAGCCTGCCTCCACTACGAAATCCCTGCTAATGAAGATCCCTGAATGAATTCGATATTGCCTTGCCTTGATTTCACAATCCTCATTGGCATCTCAAATGTGTGTGTAGGTACATTGAATGCACCACTATAGTCACAACTGATAGTCAACCAGGCCCTTTCACCTATCTCTCAACTGGGTCTCCACTGGATCTGACATGCATGTAGTTAAAAATAGTATTTATTTAGTTGCATGTGAGATCACTTCATGTGAATTAATTTAATATTTAATTCACTGATCTCTCACTAGTGTATCTTTAGTTACAATTAGTTACAATTATCACCACTGAGTTTAACTCACTTAACTAAGTTAAACTAAATAACAACTCACATAACTCCACATCCAACTCTGTTACAACTTTGTATCACTCAGTTACAACGAAGTCCACTGCATGGTCCACTAACCAACCACTTAAACTTGAAATTCACTTAGCTAACTGATTTACCACTTTAGTTAACTATTTTCAAGTGCTCATTGAAAATAGTGATTATTTATTGTCTAATTATTGTTAAGGGCTTAACAATAATCGACATGCATTCCACAAAAAAACTTCGCACATGAATTCCAAACTTATATGCCCATCCATATATATAATTTTCTCAACCATCTATAAATATATTATTGCTAAAAATAGAATTTGATTGAAATTCTAAAAATAGACATATCACCTAAAAATAGCCTGCGAGCCCCACCTAGTGTAGGTGCTTAATTTTCACTAGGATCATCATCTTGTTGAATCTCAACACTCCCTCTCAAAAATAAAGGGATTATCCTTCACCCCAATCCTGTCTCTATGGTATTCAAATTTTCTCCTAGTGAGCACCTTCATCAGAATATCTGAATCCTGATCTTCTGTAGGAATGTACTAAGGCAACATGATCTTCCGTTGCACACAATATATGATATGATGGTACCAAATATCTCTATGCTTAGATCTATCATGAAACACAAGATTAATCGAGAATTTAATGCAACTCTAATTATCACAATGAATCACTGTAGGATCTAAATGAGAATTGAACAACCCGACCAGGATCTTCCTCATCCAGGTAGTCTCACATGTAGCTTGACTTGTTGCCATGTATTCCGCTTCCGCTGAATTGAGTGCCACATAAATCTATTTCCTGTTGTACCAAGAAACATATGTAGATCTAATACTAAAATCCCCTCTTGATGTGATCTTTCTGTCCGTTGGGCTGCCTACCCAATCTACATCCGTGAGGCCATGCAACTTCACCTCATCCATCTATCTGTACCATAAGCCATACTCATATGTGCCCCTGAGATATCTCAGAACATGCTTGCGCGCCTTCCAAAAGAGCTTGGTAGGCTTAACCATCACTTGACTAAGTTGTTTCACCGTATAGCATATGTCCGGTCTTGTATTAACTAAATACATGAGCAAACCCACCAAATGTTGATAGAAAATAGCATCCACTACCTCTACTGAAGTAGCATACTCTTTCCTCCAGTTTCCTGGAAGAGGAGTATCCATGGGTTTGTAGCCCTCCATGTGAAACTTACTGAGTATCTCCCTTTCATACTTTCCTTGAGACACAAACATTTCACCTTCTTGCTAGAATATTTCCAATCCAAGGAAATAGTAAAGGAGGCCCATATCCGTCATCTCCAACTCCTTTGCAAGATCCTCCTTGCATGAGTGTATCAACTGCTCATCACTAGTTAGTATTAAATCATCAACATAAAGAAAAATAATTAAAATATTACCCTCCACAACAATCTAGTATAGGTTTGCATCTGCCTCACTCTTGGTGAAGCCAAGTCCAGTGAAATAGCTGTCGATCTGAGTGTACCAAGCACGAGGAGCTTGCTTCAGCCCATACAATGCTCTTTTGAGTCTGCACACATGCGACTCACTACTGAATATCTCAAATCCTTTAGGCTGTTAAATGTACACTTCTTCCTCAATGATCCCATTAAGGAGCGCAGTCTTCACATCCATCTGTTGAATGTGCCAACTCATCTATGTTGAGAGAGCAAGGATGGTCCTTATGGAAGAATACTATGCGACCGGTGCAAAGGTTTCCTCATAATCAATCCCCTCGATCTATGAGAAGCCCTAAGCCACAAATCTGGCCTTGTGTTTCTCAACACTCCCATCAACAACATGCTTTAACTTGTAGATCCATCTTGAACCTACCACTAGTTTATCAATAGGCCTTGGAACAATTTCTCAAGCACTGTTTCTGAAAATGGAGTCATACTCCTCCACCATTACATCTACCCATGTGGGCTCCTCCACTACTTCCTAAAAGGAAGATGGCTCAGTCACTATACATTTTCTCATGAGATCCATGTATCTAGTGAATTGGTTAGGAGATTGTCTCTGTCTACGCTGTGAAGTAGGGACTCCTACATTCTGTGTCGCATCAAGCTTCAACCTCTCAGTTTCTGTGGTACGCCTTCTGCCAGTTCTACTGTTTGGATCTGCATGAGTGGACTCCTCCACTCCATGAACCTCCTCCTGTGGCTGATCCACATCTAGAGACTCATCTTTGGGAACAAGCAATTCCTCCTCTGCATGCAAGTCTAGCTCCCTCTCAAGCGACAACTTCATGGCTTTCTCCTCATTGAATTTTATATCCCGTCGCACCACAGTCATTTGACAGTTTGGAAAATACACATGATAATTATGGGGTGTTTATGTGTACCCAAAAAATATCCCAACTTCAGCAATCAAATCCAATTTTTTAGTGGCGTTCTTAGTCACATGCACATAAACAGATGAGCCAAAAATCCTAAAGTGAGAAACATCCAGTTTCTTACCAGTAAAAGCTTCTTTAGGTGTACTCATGCCAAGTACTATATGATGACAAAGGTTTTTCACATAAACCATAGTGTTGCATGCTTCTACCCACAAGTGCATTGGTAGGCCTTGATCATGCAGCATAGCTCGTGCAACACCCACGATCATTCTGTTTTTCCTCTCTGTGACCCCATTCTATTGTGGGTTATGAGGCACTATGAGTTCTCTTTGAATTCCTTCTTTTCTACAGACGTATTTGAATTCATTCGAGATGTATTCACCACCATTATCACTTCGCAAAGCCTTCACTTGCTTCCTCAACTCTTTCTCCACCAATGATTTAAAATCACAGAACTTTGGGAATGTTTGATATTTCTTCTGCATGAAGAATATCCAACATCTAAGAGAATATTCATCAACAAAAATAACATAATACCTATACTTTGTTGTTGAAGCAATTGAGAAAGGTCCACACACGTCTGTGTGAAATCTCTCCAGGATCCCCAAAGCATGATTCTCCTTTTCATGAAAGGTGGTCTTCACAAACTTACCCATAGTACATCCCTTTCACTGATCTATCTATGCAAGTATACCCTTGGGAAGTCCAATAGAAATCTATTGCAAAATCTTCAGGGTGCCATGGTGAAGATGGCCCAATCGCCTGTGCCATAATTCACCCTCATCCTGGCTCACCACTTCTTCTTCTTTGCCCACCATTGAAGCGCAACCATCCACCTCCATCTTGTAGAGATTCTTTATTCAAATCCTTATCCTCTTGGTTTGACCCGTTTTTTTATGTCGCAGTAAAGGTTTTCCATCACTAAAAACAACGTCATAACCTCTGTCCTCTAACATCGCGACTGAGACCAAGTTCTTCTTTAGACATGGAACATGCATAACATATTTTAACATAAATGGTTTACCTGACTCCTTCTCAAAGGTAATGGTATCAATTCCGGTCGCAATGTATCATCCATCGTCGCCCTTCTCTATATGCATCTGGAGGTCTTTCTCCTCTAATTCACCAAAAAGCTCCTTATCTCCCGTCATGTGGAAGGAATCACCACTATCAAGATACCACACCGATCCCATTGTGATTGAAAACAAGCATGCAATAAAAGAGAAATCAAGTTCAAATTGTGAGGCAAGGGCCTCACCAGCTATAGCTCTAGCAACTTTCTTGTTCTTCTTATTCTGTGGGCAGTTAGTGGCGAGATGCCCATGTTCGTGACAGTGAAAACACTTCACCTTGGAAAAATCTAGCTTCTTGCCTTTAGCCTTGGATTTTGAGTGGAATTTATTCCCCTTCCCTTTCCTTGCCTTGGAAGCCAAAGCACAATCCTCTTCATCATCATGATTTGATGAAGAGCCATCCCTGGTGTTCTGCCTGAACTCCTCTTGCACTAGTTCTTACTACAGTCGTTCCCAATCCGACAATTTTTCTTGTCCATTGACAGAGTCTTGATAACTGTGCCAACTCTTAGGAAGTCCCAAGAGATCCAAGCTCACCAAATAATCATCAGCAACAGTGATTCCCACACTCCCCAACTCATCCCTACATTGGAAAAACTTTGTGAGATACTTAGGAATATTGTCACCCTTCTCCATTTTGATTTTTCTGAGTTTATCCTTCAGCGCTAATTTCCTATGGTTACTTCTGCTTTGGAAAAGTTCTGTCAAAGCCTTTCACATTGAAAATGGAGTGTATTTTCCATGAAGGCTTGAGACAATATGGTCTCTCACACCTTCCAACATAATTCTTCTTGTCTTCGCTACTTTATTTTGCCATGCATCAAGTAATGCAGCATCGATTGAAGTGGGATTAGGAACATTGCTATCGATGAAATCCTTCAAGCCATTACCTTCAATAACTGCCTCCATCCTATCCTTCCATGCAATTTAGTTCATGCTACCCTCGAGTGGATACTCTAACCACAAACCATTGAAAGCCATTTTGATGTTTACTCAACTATCGCACCAAGAAATTCTTGCAGCAAATTCGAATTGTTTCCACCAAAAAAACTCAGCTACTGCTTCAATATTTCAATCTTATTTGCTCTGATACCATGTAGAATTTTATAAATAATGTGATGTGTTACTGGGCTCTCCTGATATAACAATTTAATGCATAGTTAAGTAGAAGGATTTGCAAATACATGAATAAAAATCAATTGCACATAACACATAAGTTTTTACCAGGAAAGCATAAAGCTAAAAACCAAAAATATAATATATTATGTATATCATGGATCATGAAACAATCTCATACAAAACTCTACTCCAAGAGCTCTTAATACAATATACAATTGTCTCACACTGTCATACAAAAATTGGCTCACACATGCACCAATTTACTACCTCCTGACAACATGCCTCCACTGTGCCATCCTTGTTGATGAAGATATCTGAATGAATTTGATCTTGCCTTGCCTTGACTATGCAATCCTCATTGGCATCTCCAATGTGTGTGTAGTTGCATTGAATGCACCACTATAGTCACAACTGATAGTCAACCAGGCCCTTTCACCTATCTCTCAACTGGGTCTCCACTGGATCTGACATGCATGTAGTTAACATTAGTATTTATTCAATTGCGTGTGAGATCATTCCATGTGAATTAATTTAATATTTAATTCACTAATCTCTCACTAGTGTATCTTTAGTTACAACCAGTTAAAACTAGCACAAATAAGTTTAACTCACTTAACTAAATTAAACTAAATAAACAACTCACATAACTACACATCCAACTCTGTTACAACTTTGTATCACTCAGTTACAACGAAGTCCAATGCATGGTCCACCAACCAACCACTTCAACTTGAAATTCACTTAGCTAACTGATTTTCCACTTCAGTTAACTATTTTCAAGTGCTCATTGAAAATAGATAATTATTTATTGTCTAATTATTGTTAAGGGCTTAACAATAATCGACATGCATTCCATGAAACAAATTTTCACATGCATTCCAAACTTAGACACCCATCCATCCATATAATTTTCTCAACCATCTATAAATAGATTACTGCTAAAAAAAGACTTTCATCCAAATTCTAAAAATAGACATATCACCTAAAAATAGCCTGCGGGCCCCACCTAGTGTAGGTGCTTAATTTTCACTAGGATCATCATCTTGTTGAATCTCAATATGGACCCCGCTCCAACAGCTGGCCAAATAGGGAAAATCAATATGACACATTTCACCACTAAGGATGCACCACGTGGAGACGATGACATCAACATGACATCATCTCAGAGGTTGGATTTTTCATAACTCCTGTCTAATTTTTTTATGGGAAGTTTTTGATCCGATGTGCGGAGATCTGATTTGGTTGGTGCTTGGTCATGGGAACCCAAAGGAATAAGGAAATAGATCAAGACTTAGCACCTAGTTCTATAAAGACACCATGTGGAAAGTATTTCAGAGGTTGGTTTTTTAGAGGATGTAGATCTCGTAATTTTGGTGCAAATGATAGTTGGAAATATTACGATGAATGGGGCTCCGATGTCTAGTGGCACTTGGTCACAGGGAATCAAAAGAGACATAGGCGTAGAGCAAGACCGAGCACCCAAGTTCTATGGGGCATATTGGGGATGGAAGTATCGACACTCCATTCTCAAAGCATTTTGAAAATGTTACAATGACTGGGGAGCTTAGATGTTGAGTGGCACTTGGTTGTAGGGACCGAAAAAAACTAATGGGGGGGAGACAATACAGAGGGAGATATGCCTCAATGAGATTCTAAAGGCCTCAACACCTAAATTCTAAGCCAACAGTCGCAAAACCTGGTACTATGGAGGAAAAATGGTTAAAGGGGTTAAGAAAAAGGGGCGAAGGGCTGATCGAGATTTCATAATGTCGTAAGATCTTAATAATAAAAAATTATGATACGTAGGGCTATGAGATCCCCAATACGATGGTGTATAAAGTCGTTGGTCACAACACATGGTCCTATGGTAGATAAAAAAAAATAGGCTAAGAAGAAAGGGGATGAAGGCATCAAAATCTTGCTCTTTTGTAGCATTTGTTTTAGTAAACGTTACAAAGTGTAAAATCTTAGATATGGAAACATAAAGAGTATGGGGGATGAATGGGTTGACAGCTAATTTACAGAGTACCTCCAACACCACCACATCAAACCATGAGTAGCTCCAAAAGGGAGAATCCAAGCTGTTAGAGGGAGAAAATTATAGGTGAACTAGAAGGTAACCGTCGGAGGAATACATTGGCAACAACATGGCCAGATGATGCAGGAGCATCCAAGCCAAATTTTCATTATTTAATTATGTCATAAGGGGGGTGATATATTTTAATTATTTTATTAATTAAATTGCTTATTTTTAATAAATTAGGAGAAAAATGTAAAGGTGAGGATTACTGTATATATATTCTTTAATAATTAATGGATATGAGTGGAATGGAATTAGGTAGATAATCTAGGGAGTAGGAATTCCATATACGAGACTTAGTTGAGTCCAAAAAAAGATAAATCTAAATTAGATTTGTGTGGAGGAATTTATGGAGTGAAATAAATCCATTATTTATGTATAAATAGGAGGGCTTTGTGAGGATGGAAGACAACTAAGAGTAGTAAGGAGTACAGTGAGAATGAGAGATGGTTTGAAGGGCCGAGAGCCAAAAGGCCGCCCAATGTAATATTTGGCCAAAGAGTTTTTATGTTTTTATATCAGTATTTCATTTGAATGGCTCTCCTTGCTTGATATGCATTTTAGCTGAATATTTTTATGGTTTTAATGAAGAATTATTGAGATTTTTCATGCTAAGTGAAGGAGTGTGTGTTTTATATGCTCGGATATGTTCTATAGCAGAATCCCTACATCATTTGGTATCAGAGCCAGAAATATGCCTATCCTACATTTTGTTTTGAATCTAAAAGTATATTGATCTGGAAATTGTAGGAAGATGGATTCATTTGGAGTCTATGTTGCTGGCGAAGACAAATTGGGCAATGTAGGAGATAATTTCCACCGGGTATTGAAGTAAGAAGGGATAGCATTTAACCAAGGACAAATTTGACTGGCAGTGATAAGGTGTAAGTGGATTGGCAGTATTAGAATTTTAGTGAGGCAACGTTAAAGCAGATGGGAAACACCAATATTGGAAGTGGTGGTCAAATGATAAATTGTGGTAGCTCCTTCCCATGGCTAGACAAAGCCACAATTGAGTTGGAAACCACAAGCTTGCAGGCGAAGCTATGGTATGAACATAATTGAATATGCAGTAAAGTGTAGAGCTATGGTATGCGTATGCAGGAAAGCGTGGAGCTGGGATATGCGCACGAAGTAAAGCGTGGTGTGGCTTCCAAAGTAGCACACAACAGAACGCTGCAGAGGTGTGAGGTCTGAAACAATGGTGTGGCTCGACGCATTGTGAGAGTAGCCAAGGGACGCTGCAGAGATGTGATGGTATATAGTGGGTGAGGTTGAACTTTAAATAACAGTTTTGTGACATTGTTTGTAACGTGCACAATGTTAATACATGTGGTTGATTGAAATGTGTCACACCAGTGCACAAAGCCATAACATAGAGTTGTTATGATTGATTTTCCGAGAACGTTGAATGCTAATGGTATCGGTTATGATAGATTTAATAGTTGGCTTGAGTTGGGATGATATGAAACTTCAGGTTTAAACAAACGGATTTTGTTTTTAAATGCGATTCTAATTGTGTTATATAATTATAATGGTCCTTTGTGGACTCAATGAACATGGTAAGTGGAGATTGCATATGTAATGCAATATTTTATTGGAATTGCATACTAATTTTGAGTAATTGATCAATTATGTGTCATATGAAGGATAAGCCCGGGCTTTAAATCAGTGCGATGATGTATATTTACAGCAGCTTCAAAAACAACGCAACATTTTTGTTTTTTTAAAGCAGTGGATTGACATGAACAGTGGTTAAGGGTTTCCGTGTCACATTTGTTTGATATGGCGATGTTGATTGCAGTGTTGGGTTGTGTGAACCGTGGGTTCAACCACAAAATAATGCGTTAAATTTTTTGATGGATTCTAAATGCACCTTAAAATTATGTTATTATTATATGTATAACAATGGTCCTTTGAGGATCCATCGAATATTGTGAAATGAAGTTTGCATAAGACTAAAATATTCATCATCATTGTTATATGTATTACTTAAAATGAAAATTGGAATTGCACATCAAGTGGTGTGGAGTGAATCAATTCCATCACGTTGAAGAGGAAATCCAGGTTTTAGAAAAATTGAACATTTTGCTATACTAAATTGGAAAGTGAAAATTGTGTTTTCTACATCAATTTTTGGAAGCCAGTCGTATTAATGCACTTAAAAAAGGCATGTGTGGGGTTTGTGAAAGAGGTGTAGCTTCCGCAGAATATTCAAGGTATGAATCCAGTATTTCCATGATAACACCTTCCAGCATAAGGAAAAGTCACTGAGATTGATCGAGGTAAAGTTTTTGAAAATTCATGTACATTTTGGGAAAAAAGTAATCTTGAAAGGATATTTAGTTACATTAAGATTTCATGTTTTCAAAGCAAGGAATTGAAATTGAAGAGATTGAGATAAGGGAACTTGGCTTAAACTAAAGGGGAGATTGTGCGTACTTTGAAGGCTTCTAACATTAATTGCTGGGAAAATATTTATGTTAGAAAGTTGCTGGGAAGCATTTTATTTTCAGGGGAGAAAATATAATTTGCACATTCAAAGTAAATCTATGGAGGATTGAATGTATTCCTCAAATATTATGCAAGAGAAGGGTTGGATCATTTCAACCACGAGGAAAGTCAAGGTAAGTGCTCATTTAATGAATCAATATTCATTGAGTATAGGTATTTTAAAAATCTGGATGATTAAATTTCCTTGCCATACTTGAGAATATGATCTTTTGTAGATGTTATGAAAGTGTGGAAATGTTGCAAATGAGGAGGTATAAATGAATGGAAAATGTGCTAATCCTGGGTGATATGAAGGAAAACATGCATGTTTATATGAGGAGTTTTATTATGCATAGTGTGATGATTTATTATGCATAATGTGGATTCTTCACAGTTTTGATTAAGTCATTTTGGAACAAAGCTTGTAGTTGGGAAAAGAAGAATTCTCTTGATTGGTGATTGAAAACATAATTTATTGATGTTGTAAAAGCTTTGTTTTACCATCATGTGACGACATTTAAGGAGGGGATATTCAGGATGAAAAAAATGTATGAGTTGTACATCAGTCATCGAAGAAGTTTCTTGTTCTCTGTATATAGTGACAAAGACAACACAGAAGAGCGGAAACCAGAGGGTTGAGACTGTAGAGAGAAAGGCTTATTAATAACCTTAATAGGAGCATGAGGTATGATAATTCAGGAAGGTACTTTTAACATTGAAGATTGGATGGTTTATTTATTTTCAACTTAAAATAAATCTTGAAAACCCTGAATTTCAATTCGATTAAAGATTTCAGCATCATGTGAAATGATAATGGGAAACTGATGATCTTTCATAAAAAACGAAGTATGAAAGAAAGAGAATATTTTACATCCTAAAAATGTATGAGGGGTGTATGTTCATTGGAGGATTTTATAAACTTGAAATATCCATTGCCATAATTATTGGGTCGAATCTTGAAGTGAAAACATATGTTAGAGTCAAATGAATGTTTGGATAGTTTGAGTTGAGATAATGTATTTTCATGAAGAATTGGTGTCAGTATAAAGTCAAAGAGTCGTAAGATAAGTTAAGTGTTTGAATGTAATTGGGTGCATGATCAGCAGAGCCTGACACCTAGAGAATTGGTCATTGTAACACATGAGTTACTAAAGTGTTGTTTGCAGCAAAGTGAAGCAAAAGGGTTGCCAGAGATTGGTTCCAAGACAGAGAACCAAAAGAAGCCAAGCGTGGGAGGAAAAATTGCATTTTTGATGAATGGAAAGTGTGAAAAATTGCTGAAAGGTGGATTAAATGAAATCCACATGTGAATAGAAGAAGTTCAAAAAGAAGAGGAAGATTATTGTTGATAGTCATTTTTGAAGATCTCATGAAGACCATAGCAGAAGGAGGAAGAAGGAAAATGCCAAGGTAAGTGGCATATGTGAGCAGTTGACAAATGAAGAGTATGAACGGGAGAAGGCTGAGATAACAATTCACCTTGAATTGTTAATGGAATTGTTGCGGGAAAATGTGGAAGACCAAACACATGGTTGGACCATGAGAAACAAGGTAAAGTTGCAGAAGCTACATGCAAAGAGGGAAAAGAAGGTAAACATACAATTGGAAGAAGAGCTAAGGAAGCTCGAACATATGTTGAGTTGTGAAGAACTCAGAGAGTTTGAGTTAAAAATGGATGTTTCTATTTGTGTCCTAGAAAAGGGTGAAATTCTGGGTGAAGAGATCAATGAGGAAGATCTCATGAACTATTGGGATAGTTCAGAAGAATCTGAATATGTGTAAGTGAGAGAATTAGATGAGGCTATGAAGCCTTGTATTTTTTCTCACAGTTTATGTATCTTTGCAGGATGTGTGAAAGATGGTGAACAGTCTGATGGAATTGTCACATAGATGAAGGAAACTCTTGAGGTGGAGTCTGATGGAGAATGCCTTTCAGAGGGGGAAGGTACTAAATTGTTGCAGTATGAAGAAATCATAAATGAATTCTTGTTTGGGGTAAGGCAACAAGTTGAAATTTTTATGGAGCAGGAGCATAGTAGAAATGCTGAAGAGATATTCCAAGGAGGTAAAAAAATGTATTTGTTTAGTGAATTTGCTGATAAAAGTTTATAATGTAATGGAATAAAAACCAGGAAAACTCAGGAAGATTTCCAGAAGAAGGATGAAACTGGGAATTATGGTGGTGATAAAGTGCTGGAAAGATTTCAAATGGAAATCAAGTTCTTGGAACAATGGATTAAGGAACCTGATGGAGAAGAAAAACTTGCAGAACCTGATCCAGAAGAAATTACAGTTACTATGCATGATAGAGATGAAATGTTTATAGAGTTGAATGAATATTATAAATTTTCAGATAATGATGTAAGTGTATGTACAGGAAAATGACATTAACAGATATGATGTCGAAGTCAGAGAAGTTGAGCGGAAATTATTTGGAGTTGAGATGAAATATCAAGAGAAACAAGGGAGTTGTGTCCATAGAGACATAAAGAAGACATAAATATTGATCCAGCAGGATTAAGACGGAAGCAACCAGCAGTTCGAAACAAAATCTATTGAAGTCCAGAAAGGCGATGATGGGAGATTGATGCCTGAAGCATCAAAAGAGACCGACAGGTATTATCTTTTTAAAACTAACAGTTTTTTGGTGAATGAAGGTACAGTACCAGATGAGAGAATTGTTGCTATAAAATTAATAAAAGACTACAGTAGTAATGAAGAAGGAGTTCTTTATTATTTTCCATTGTCGAAATTTGAGAGTTCAGCTCAGTTAGAGGCGAAATAATTTGACAAATAGGAATTACTCTGAGGAATTGGTGAAAGAAAGTGATGGAGAAGCCGATGGAATCTGATCGACAGAGTGGACGATGAGTTATCAAATCAAGTTGATACTCTAAAGGACCAGCAACAAAACAGAGTTTTGAATCCTGGAGGGAGCAAGTCATCAGGACTTGTAGTCGTCATAGTATTACAGAAAAGCGATGAACCTCATAGACAGGAGTCTATGGAAACTTCTCTACATGGGGAGTCTGATGTAGAATAATCCAAGCCAAATTTTCATTATTTAATTATGTAATAAGGGGGGTGAGATATTTTAATTATTTTATTAATTAAATTTCTTATTTTTAATAAATTAGGAGAAAAATGTAAAGGTGAGGATTATCATATATATATTCTTTAATAATTAAAGGATATGAGTGGAACGTAATTAGGTAGATAATCTAGAGAGTAGGATTTCCATATACGAGACTTAGTTGAGTCCAAAAAAAGATAAATATAAATTAGATTTTAGTTGAGATTTGTGTGGAGGAATTTATGGAGTGAAATAAATCCATTATTTATGTATAAATAGGAGGGTTTTGTGAGGATGAAAGACAACTGAGAGAAGTAAGGAGTACAGTGAGAGTGAGAGATGGTTTGAAGGGCCGAGAGCCAAGAGGCTGCCCAATGTAATATTTGGCCAAAGAGTTTTTATGTTTTTATATCAGTATTTCATTTGAATGGCTCTCCTTGCTTGATATGTATTTTAGCTGAATATTTTTATGGTTTTAATGAAGAATTATTGAGAGTTTTCATGTTGAGTGAAGGAGTGTGTGTTTTATATGCTCGGATCTATTCTATAGTAGAATCCCTGCATCACCAAATCATCAACTCACCACTAACCCAAATAATGGAGCCTGATTTCACCTAAAGAAATCATAGGAATCAATATGGAGATATTTTATTGTGTCAATCATGACACCTCTTGTTTTTCATGTTTTGTAAATATTGCATTTTCAAGAAAATGATCAATTTTATTACGTAATCATTAGGACAACTAGGCCATTCACATGCTCAAACAACTGGGTAGTTCAGAAAGTTGTAGCATTATGAGATATTTTTTAAGTTTTCTTTATTTTGGTTCTCCCTATAAAAAGGGAGAAGAAAGTCATTAGAAAGGTTCTGAATTATGTTTTTCAGAGAGAGGTTCCAAGTTTTGGTTCTATTTTTCCGTTCTAGAGGCTGTATTTATTTTGTAGATTTCACAATTTTAGGCTTGTAGAATGTATTTTATTCTTGAATATTAATGAAGTTTTTGTTGATTCCAAGCATTGGAATATGTAGTATGTGTTCTCAATTTGTATGTCACTTCATGTGTGTTTTTCTTCTTCAGAAATTATGTAATTCGTAGATGTTAGATCCGCTCTTAAATCATAGATTTTCTTATGTTATGTTGTAGAAGACGGTACCTATGAGATATTATATTTATCTATGGTATGTAATTGTAGATTGTAGATTTACCTATGTTATGATATAGCAGAAAGTTCGTGTGAGATATTGAGTTGAAAGCCTTAAAATGCACTCCATAATTTTTGCATTCCATTTCCTTTACCTTTTCATGTTTCTTTTTGGATTTATTGCATAGGATTATGTGTGTTTCCATCCATATGATTGGTCCCTTCATTATATTTCTCCTTTCCATCCTTATGGCAATGAAAAATCAAGCTACATTCTCTGTGTGTAGACCACTAGACCTGCAAATTTACTCTTAGGAATAGTATACTTTTTATGTGTATGTTGAATTTGACTCTGGGAAGGGTAATTGAACCGGATTTAAATAATTTTTCATTAATCGCTTGAGAAACAACACTAACTCATCTTCCAGAGAGACTGAGATGTCATAGCTATAACAAGGATCATATCTTGTTCTTCTATCATCTCCTCTTCTTCTATCATTGAAGCTCTTATTGTTGAAGCCATGATTATTGTTATAGTTAGACCTTGAAGCATTCTCATTTTCTAGACAACCTTTGGAAAAGTTTCCATACCTATGGCACTTGAAACACTCAACTTTTTCCTTCTAAAATCTTCTTTGAGAGTCCCTGGATGTCAAATTTATTGAATTAAATGATATTACTTTTCCTTTCTTCTTTTTGTCTTGATAAAAAAAGAAAATGGCTCTCCTTCTTCATGCTTTTGAATTCTCCATCTGTAAATCATCATGGCTTCTTCTTGAGTGCATTTACCAACCAATTCATCAAATTTTGGGAACTTGTCATTGTTTATTATAGTAGTAATTAAGGTTTCCCAAATAGGATGAAGGCTTTTAAGAGTAAAAAACACTAGCTCTATATCAGATATATGTTCTTCAATAGTCTGCAATTGATTCCTAAGTTGGGATATCCTCATGACATATGATTGCACAATTTCCCCCTTATTCATATTAATTTCCTTGAGTTGATTCTTTAAGGAAAGAACGTGTTTCAAATTTTTTACCTCATACATTCCAACTACATTTTCATAAAAATCCTTGGAATTCTTAAATTCTCTAATGTAAGTAAGAAAATGATCTTTCAAATAATCAATGAGTATTTTCTTGGATTTGATCTCACCATTCTTATACTTGGCCTTGGAAGAAACATGAGCATTTTCTGGTGGCTCGGGTAATTTTCCTTCCACATACTCCAAAACATCATTTTCATTCAATGTATTTTCCAACCTGATATTCCAAGAAGAAAAAATTTATGATTCACCCAACTTCTATGCATCCTTGAAGTATGAGGTAGACATATTGACTGAGTAGCTTCTTCCAAATGTATTCCTTCAAAGGTGGTTTCTTTAGTCTCTTGTCTACTTGGGCTTGTATTCACCTCAACTCTAATACCATGTTAATTTTCCAGTGTTCTAATCTTACATAATCACTTATTCCAATTCTTCTTCAATTAGCAATCAATTATCCAATAAATTTAGTCTTCTAGTATCTTAATTTTAGATAAAAATGGTATGTTATATGCTTGCAATACTTACTTCGATGTTATTTTATCATCTCGATAAAATTTTCCACTTATTTTTCAATAAAATAACATTAAGTATTAATCACATTGAAAGTAACTAAAGATATAACATAAACAATAAAAATGTAGAAGACAAGCCAAGAAAATAAACATAAGAATCGGTTCAAGCTAGGGAAAAAACCTTATATGGGGAAAACCCTTGATAATTTATTCTTATTATAAATATCAAATGTTCAGCAAAGAGAGAGAGTTCAATAATCCAAATTTAGTCAAAATCCAAATCTCTTTCCAAAATATCTGTGTCAAATCTACAATTCTTGCCTCATTCAACAAAAAGCAAATCAACTCTAACCAGAAAGTAAAAAACAATCAAAGTCTGGTCAAAATTTTCCAAAACAAATATGTCAAAGGAGCGAGGAACTTGACCTCTCTTTTTGGTCAAATTCAACCAAAAACAATCATCCAAATAGAAATCAAACTTGATCTAACTAAATTCAAATATGTAGTCAAACAAGCTTGTAGTCAACACAGGTCAAAGTGCCTAGAAATTCTCAGTTTCTGTGCCAAATGGTATGGCATGTCCAAATAGAAAATTTCCCACAAAAATCATAGTAAAATGAGGTAAAATAGCCCTTGGTCAATTATAGTCGAAGCCCTGCAACTGATCTGAAATTTGACCTCCTGAAATCCATCCTCATTTTTGTCACACGTGAAAAAAATAATTGCCCAATGAGGTGTGCGAACTAATAAAATGAGGAGAGAGAAACATGTTGTGTGATTATGATTCCAAATGAGGGTGTAGGTCTATATTATTTATATGAATCAGTGAAGGTCAAAATACATGTCTTTTGGGCTTCATGAGCCTACATGATGATGTGACTAACCTTCATAATTTACAAATGTGTGGGCTTTACTACAAAAAAATATTTCCCCTTGTCCAAATTTAGTGATATTTAGGTCTATTTTGGTCCTCTCGAAAAGAGTAATTCAATGAAATAATTATCTCCATCAAATGAGTTTCCAAAAGTTGAATTTGGTCCTAGTTTCCAATTTTAACACTCCCTCTTAGCTGGGGAGAATTCTACGTACCAATATATGATCATCGATCATCATGCCATATTTTCATCATGCACCATTTATGCATCTCATCTCAAATATGTTGAACATTGGTATAGATAATAAGAAGAATCAATTAAGAGTGAGTACCAAGACCTTGCCACTCTCCATTGAAAAAAGTCAGTCCACATAGCCAAGGTTAGAATCCCAATCTGACTTGATCTTGAGTGATCAAGTTTTTGAACATCATGCATTCTAGACATAGGGTGTACAATAGTACATGATGCATCCATTTTTAGTGCAATGGTCCCTATCCTCTTTTCCCAAATCATTGGCCAGATGAGAGGAAATTCCCAATATTTCTAGACTACATTGGTAAGATGTATGCCATGGCATTTGCAAGAGAAGGTGAAGCACTCATCCTTCTCATATGCCATAGGAGAAGGTGAACCACTCACCCTACTCACATGTGTTAAGGTGAACCACTCACCCTACACACATGTGTTATGGATCATAGGGGAAGGCGAATCACTCACCCTATGATCTCATATATCATCATGGAGTATCACAGAGGAAGGTGAACCACTCACCTTGTACACAACTTACCTATAGGGGAAGGTGAACCACTCACCCTATGGTCACTCATAGCTCCAATAAGTACCCTAAGCCCCTAGGAGCTCCTAGAGCTCAATGTTCAACTCAAGTGGGACTCTCACGAGAGGGTACTTACACGACTCCCTACCTCTATTTGAAGGAAATGAGCTTGACATTACAAAGAAGCTCTTTAAGGATGTCAACAACCTGTTCATCCATCCTGATGTGTTGAAGCCTTATTGCTAACCCTTGTGCCATATCCCAGATAAAGTGGTACCTGATATCAATATTCTTGGAGCGGTCGTGGGACAAGATATTATCTGAAAGTTGAATCCCACTTTGGTTATCATAATATATAATGGTGATATCCAACACATGCTAAAATATCTCATTTAATAGCTTCCTCAACCAAAAAAACTTCAGAAAAATCCATACTCGCTACCATATATTAGGCCTCAAAGGTGTTTAGAGAAATTGATTTCTGCTTCCTGCTCATCCAAGAAATTGAAGTAGATCCAAATGAGAAGCAACATCCTAACATGATCTTTCTATCCAAAACAATGCCAATCCAGCCAACAACAAAATATCCATGTAGCCTAAAATTCCCGACAGTGTGTCTCAGAGCATAGTTGATAGTGCCATGAAGATATCTCAAGATATTATTTACAACAACCCAATGTATGTAATGAGGCTCAACCATAAATTGACTCAAATTATTTACAACAAAGCATTTTTTTGGTTAGGATTTTACCATGAACATGACCCCCACAAGTTGTCTATATTTAGATGGATTTTCCAATTCAGGCCCAACAAGACTTCCACATGGCTTCTTGAAGTTGATTTCCATCAAAGTAATCACAAAATTGCATTCCACCATCCCATAAATTTCTAAAAACTTCACAATGTACTTTACTTGAGAAAGGAAAATATTAGCTAGATTTTTCCAGACCTTAAGGCTTAGGAAGTAATGCATCAGTACTAGGTCATTCATCATTTCGAACTCAGAAGTCAACTGCCTCTTGCATTGATAAATGAGAGTATCAACATTATTCAGAAAGAGATCATCAACATAAAGGACCAAAATGAGAGGCATGCCCTTTTCAACCTTGAAGCATAGGTTTGTATCATCATAACTCCTTGTAAATCCCAACTTCATAAGATTAACTATCAATTCTCTCATACCAAACCCTGGGGGCTTGCTTCAACCCAAAGAGGGCTTCAACGAATATACCTTTCTTCGAAGAAGCTTCCAAATTTTTCCTTTTCTCTTTAGGCACATGAAAACATACTGCACAATCAAATATTAAAAAATGAGAAATATCGGGTTTCTTACCAGTGAAGACTTCCTCAAGTGTCTTGAAATGAAAAGCTTGATGAAGGTTCCTATTTTGATCATATACAACATTGTTGGAAGCTTCTCCCCACAAAAATTTCAGAAGAACTTGATTATAGATCATGGCATGGGTGGATTGCGTAATCATTTGATTCCTTCTTTCAGCAATAAACATTATTCTTTAGAGTGTATGGAAAAAATTTCTCCCTCTTAATGCAAACCTCGGGAAAAATAATTGAATTCATTGAATTCATATTTGGTTCCATTGTTAGGTCTCAATGTCTTGATATTATTCCTTGTTTTATTTTATACCAATGCTTTGAAAGAACATAACCATTTGAACACTTCATCCTTCCTCTTCAAGAAATAGATCCATGTTTTGTGAGAGAAGGCATCCACAAAGATTACATAGTATAGGTATCCTCCTAATGAAGTTATGTACAAGATAGCATACATGTTAGAATGGATCAATTGAAGAATATCAGTCATCTTGATTTCACTAGAAGGAATTGGTCCCTTTGTATGTTTCCCAGCTACACAACCTTGGGAAATTACTTCATGATTCATGTTCAACTCAGGCGTACCTGTGACCATCTTCCTTACCCCAGGTAAGGCTTGTAATGCAAGTGGGAAAATATCTGGTGCCATAATTCACATTGAAGAGAAGTATCACTCAAAAAAGCTCCCAAAGGAGTTCCACCAACTTGGTAAAGACCATCAACCATAAATCTAGGAGTAAATGCATATTTAGTGTTTCTATCCCAAATAAGTACCTTTCCATCAATGAATGCTATCCTGAAGCCATTGTCTTCCATCACAGAAATAAACAACAATTTCTTATTCAAATCAAACACATAAAACACTACTTATAGATGTATGGTTTGATCATAATTCAAGTGAAGTGTGAAAATTCCTATCCCTTTCACGGGGTAGGTGGAATTATCTCCAAGTATGCTATTTAGATTAGTATTCTTGTGTACTAAATTTGATAGGTCCTCCTTATATCCAATGAAGTGCCTTTATGCCCCACTATCCATCAAACAATGATCTAAAGTATCTATAGGAGAGGCAATATATGAGATCATAAATAATATACAACTTATCTTATTTTTCTACAACATTAATTTCATCGTACCTGACATTCATTGTCCTTTTGGGAGGTCAACCATTTTCATTTTGAGCAGCCGAAACATTCCTCTTTCCTTTTTTGTTGAACCTGTTGTTCCTTTGATTTTCACTGACTTTGAAATTTGTGTTGTTGTTGTCATTGTCCCTTGGAGTATTCTTCTTGTGACAGTAGTCTCTAGTATAGTGGATGAAATTGTTGCAATTCTAACATATTCATTTTCCTCTTCCTTTGAATCCCCTCTTGGATCCTTGACCCTGCCTCCTTGGACCAACACCATTATTCCTCTTAGCATGTGAAAAAAAAGCAGTAGGTTCATTTCCATTTTTCGATTTATCTCTCTCCATCATCCTCGTCTCTTCTTGGGTGAATCTAGCCAATAAATCATCAAAAACATGTATCCTGTCATTGTTGAGAATGGTGGAGGTAAATATATCCCATGGTATTGAAATAACATCAAGAGAAATGAGAGTGAGTTCTCTATTAGCAATAAATTCTCCAACAGATAACAAGTCATTCTTGATTTTAGTTATTCTCATGCGTTGACAATATGATTCTTATGATTTCATATGTTGTGCTTGATGTAAAATCTCTTTCAAATGCTGAAGTATATGACTTCCGGAGAAGTACAGTGGTTTAGCAGAAAGTCTAGCAGAAGAAGGGACTAATTTCAGTAAAAGATAGTTAATATACATATTGAAGGTTCTATATGTGAGTTTCTACAAGCCAAGTCGCGTATACATGTGGAACAAAATGATCCACGTCATGTATGCCTTTTGCACTCTAAAATTATACTACTAGAGGACATTACCATGGTTTTAGAGCATAATATTGAGTGTGATGTCGTCTATTTGATTCTGTCCAAGAATACCATTGACACTATTGTGGTTTTGGCTCATGGTTTTGGAAAAGGCCAAACCTATATAAGGAGAAAAATATCATAATGCAATGGGAGCAGGAAAAAGTGTTTTAATTGAATACTTCTCTCTCAAGTATATTTGCATGGAATGGGTTGTGTTTGTTGGTAGATCTGCAATAATGATGCACCCATGGATAAAATAATGGATCAGGATCACTAGACCTGAAATTAATATGTATTCGCTTGATCTATTGGTGAGATGTTTAGATCAGTGACCTAGCACATAATTATTAAAGTTAAGAAAAAAAAATATGGGTAAGTTTATAGATCTGAAACTTTCTGCAGTCTTGAATATTCATAGATCTATACGGTGGTCTAGGTTTATTACTTTGTTCTAGTTGCGGTGATCTAACTGTTCTATTTAAAGTTTTTTTTATGGTTGTAAGTGTTGATATATATATATTGAGTTGTGTTGAAGTTGTTGGATCTAGTGTGAAAATTTATGAAATGTGGTCTGCAATGGGTTTGAGGGTTGAAACCTTCAGTGTGAAAGTAGAAGCTTCCTGCCAGTAGAACTTGGTGTTTTGGTCAAGGGGTTGTAGCTCCCTTCCAGTAGTAGCTGGTAAACGAGATCAGGGGGTTGGAGCTCCCTTCCAGTAGCAACTGGAGAATGAGAGAAGGTTGCAGCCTTCTGCAAGTAGATGCCTATGTACTGATATGAGTTTGCATTAGTACCACATTGTAAACAATTTTCTATATAATAAATATTGAAGAAAGAGATGACAATAACAGTGGTTTTCTCCTGACTTGGGTTTCCACCTTAAATATCGGTGCTCATGTGTGATGATCTTGTGTGATGATTTATTTTGTTAGTACTGCACATTTTGACTGCTTAACTATTTTTTGCATAACTGATGATCTGAGCTAAAGAATGTTTTTGAATATTTATATGAACAGTAAAGTTATCTGAGTATATGCAAGTTTCTATTAGGATATCCACATACATACGCTATTTGGGATAATAAAATTTGCGTATAGAAATCAGTAGAAGAAAATTGAAAAGATTGTGATTATTGTAAATACTGATTAACCTCCTTCGCCCCCCACCCCTCTTAGTATTTTCCCAATAATTGGAATCAGAGCAGGTCCTTATGTAGAAGCTTAATTGCTAGAAGGAAGATCATCAAAGATGAAAAACTAATATGTGACAACATCTATCAGACCTCCACTCTTCACCGGAAACAATTTAATCTTCTGAAAGAAAAGGACAAGATCCTATCTTCAATATCTTGGAGCAGATGTATGGGCTATAGTTGAAGGCGGTTGTCAATATCCAGAAACAAGGAAAAACTTTGAAACTAATTCAAAGGTTGTCAATACATTATTTGGGAGTTCGATTGAATCCAAATTTGTCAAAGTTATGCAGTTAAATACATCGAAGGAAATATGGGACAAAATCATTCTGAGCTATGAAGTTGATGCCAAGGTAAAAAGTGCTAAGCTCCAAATTCTCATAATTCAATATGAAAAACTCAAAATTCATAATGATGAAAGCATTGCTAGTTTCTTTTTATGTCTAGATGAGATTGTAAATCATATGATAAATCTGGGTGAAACTATAAGTGACACCAATCTAATAGAAAATGTTTTAAGATATCTAACTCCTAAATTTGAGTCAAAAGTGTCTGCTATTGAAGAGAAGCAGGATCTACAAACTCTAACTATCGTTAAAATTCATGGGATTCTAAATGTGTGTGAAATGAGGAAAGGAGGTCCATTTGAAGTCAAAGAAGCTGCTTTTAGAGCTACTACAAAAGGCAAGGAAATGGAAGACCAAGAATTTTAGTTTTGGACAACTAGGTTCAAACTCCATGTTGTGATGCTCAGATGAAGATGCCAATATTTTTATTGGGTTCCTCTTTCGGAGAGGTGAAAGATCGATCTAAGGATCATCTTGATCCTATGAGAAGAACATTTATTTTGAATTTATTTTTAATCTACTCAAAATATGTGCAGGTCGGCCTTAAGGTTTTGTGCCCCAAAAGATGTGTCACACACCCTCAATGATGGATATAAATAAGGTCAATGTTGGAGGAAATTTCACTCATCTCATCCTCTCACATTCTCTCTCCTCATCTGATTGGTTCAATCACTTGGAGTCTCTTCTCTCTCCACACGTGGTAAATTTGGCATCAATACTTTCTGGTTTTCGGTCTAGCGTTCTACAACAAACTTTGACCAGCGTTGAATTTTGTCAACGCAAGGTAAAATCGACCTGAAACTCTCCCAAAATCTCGATATACCTAATCTTCATTTTCTTGCGCTATTTCCGAGTCAAGACGTTGAATTTGACTTTTCAGCATTGACCTAGCTATTGCTGCTATTTGCGTTGACCGTTGAATAACATCGTTGACTTTTGGGTTGAATTTTGAGTTGACTATTTGGCTGTCCTCGAGGGTTGTGTGAAATTGTTGGTTGGCTGACCATATTGAGACTTTGTTATTTGAAGCATCCTGTTGACCGCCGTAACGCACCAACGCAATTATATATTTCTGGCTTGTCTTCTGTTGATCTACTGGTATGTTCTATTAGCATTTTACTTTATTGTTTATGTCATTGCTGTCTAATATTGAAGAGAAATTAAAGTTGCATCAAGCGTAGAACATCTACATAAATTTACATGGTATCAGAGCTGAGGTGAAGAAAAAGCTCTAATTTGTAGCAATCATCAAAGAAGAGGATGGGTTCCTCAAACTACAATGGCTTTAAGGCTGATGACAAATTGACTGGGAAGGATGACTTCCATGCTTGGAATATGACATTGGATCTTAATTTGAAAGACCAAGATGCCATGGACTATGTGCAGGGTAAAATCCAAGAGCCTCCATCCACTGCAACTACTGCCGCCAAAACAAAGTATAAGAAGGGAGAGATCAAAGCAAAGCTGACGATCAGGGACTCAATTCACAAGATTCTGGTTGCCTACATCTCTAAGCTGGGCACATTCAAAGATATGTATGATATGTTGGTCCACATGTTCAAGGCCAACAATGCGAATCAAGTCCTATTCTTCAAGAATCAATTGAAGAATCTGAAGAAAGGCATGGATGAGTCTATTCAATCATATTTTTTGAAGTTGATTGAGATCAGGAACAATATGTTGCCTATTGGGGAGACAATATTTGATCGAGAGATGGTACTCACTGCACCTATAGGGCTCTCATCCAAATGGCATGTGTTCAACACTACCATTATCAATAATAATGTGATACTTGACTTTGACGAAGTAATATCGAGATGCGTTCAAGAAGAGACAAGAATGAAGGAGTATGAAAATGAAGGAAATGCTACCTACACTGCTCATTCTAAAAAGAAGAAATTTGGTGGTCCAGAGAACAAAGGAAGAGAAGGGGCCCAAGGAAATAAGGGAAAGTGTTACACTTGTCATAGACCAGGTCACTATGCTAGAGAAATCCCTTTCAAGAAGGATTCTCCCGATGGTGATGAAAACAACAACAACCAGAGGAATGGAAATCAAAGAAACAACAGGTTCAAGGGAAAGAGGAAGGTTCCCTCTGGTGAAAATGGTCAACCTTTCAAAATGTCGAGAAACTCCAGGTATGAGGAATCAAATGTTGTTGATAAAAGTAATGAATTCATTCTTGTATTTTCCCTCTCTGCTGCATCTCCACCCGATGCTATGGATTTCTGGTTGATAGATAGTGGTGCCTCAAGGCACATCACTGGGTTCAAGGAAGCATTCTCTAATATAGTTGAGAAGGATACTAATCTATAAATTATCCTTGGAGATAATCAACATATCCCGTGAAAGGGAAAGGGACTGTGACCCTCCACTTTTCTCATGTTCAAGTCCTTCGCTTGCAGGATGTACTCCATGTACCTAATTTGAAGAAGAACCTTGTGTCATATCGGCCATGGGAGACAAAGATTTCAATGTGGCATTAATTGATGGAAAGGTGCACATGTGGAAGAAGAGCTTCAAGGAAGCTATCATGATTGGGTTTAGAGTTGATACACTCTACCAATTTGGAGGAAGTCCACTGGGAGCGATGACATGTGATACTATCTGACAGACTGAACTATGGCACCAGAGGTTTGGACACCTTCACAATAAGGCCCTTCCTAAATCAAGGAAGGTGGTGACGGGGTGCTCGAGTTCACAAATAATCATGAAGGTGTATTTTAGGGTTGTGCTGAAGGAAAGCATACAAGGGTATCTTTTCCCTCAAGCATCATAAAGACATCAGATGTCTTGAAATTAGTACATTTTGATCTGTCTGGTATGCTACCCATGACATCCTTG
Source organism: Pinus albicaulis (assembly GCA_034641835.2). Lineage (NCBI taxonomy): Eukaryota > Viridiplantae > Streptophyta > Pinopsida > Pinales > Pinaceae > Pinus > Pinus albicaulis. The sequence continues at coordinate 1,021,866,119 of CM076578.1, forward strand.
GGAGGATGTTATTATTTTATGATGTTCATAGATGAATTCTCTCGCAAAACCTAGATATATCTCTTGAAGAAGAAGGATGAGGCTTTCATGTGGTTCCATACCTTCAAAGCCTTGGTGGAAAATCTGACAGGGAAGAAGATCAAGATTTTGAGGACCGATAATGGCACTGAATATGAGATGAACGATTTCAATAAATTTTGTAGAGAATATGGCATCAAGAGGGAGACCACAACTGTCTATACTCCTGAGAAAAATGGTGTTGCTGAAAGAAAAAACAAGACCATTGTGGAAGCTTCCTGTGCCATGCTATGTGACTAGGGTCTACCAAAGTTTCTATGGGGAGAAGCTATGAACACTACTATGTACATACAAAACCAATGCTCGCATTCTGCACTAGAATCCAAAGCTCCCGAAGAGGTTTTCTCTGGTAAGAAAACTGACATCTCACATTTTAGAGTTTTTTTGGATGTCCTATTTATGTTCATGTGCCGAAAGAGAAGAGGAGCAAGTTGGATGCTTCTGAAAAGAAGGGAATGTTTTTGGTCTACAACAAAACTTTGAAGGCCTATAGAATCTATGTGCTTGGTCAAAGGGAAGTGGGGATATGCCACGATGTCACTTTTGATGAAGATGATTCCCTGAAGAAAGTAGTCAATCTTCCAAGATCCGAGGAAGATCATGAAGCAAGGTCTAGAAATCAAGAAGTACCAAAGGATGAGACGATGCTCGATACTAAAGGACCAATGGACCTAATTGATACACCTCCTTCACTAGGGAAGAGACCATCATGGCTCAGGGACACTCTCAAGGATGCCGAGGGACATATGGCCCCAAGGGGGACATTCTGTGAAAGAAATAAGCTGAGTAGATACCAAGGGTATATAGCAGCCATGAGTACTATTGTACAATCTGAGCCTGTATCTTTTGAGGAAGTCGTAAAGAATCAAGTCTAGAAGGATCCTACGCATGAAGAGTATGAGTCCATAATGAAGAATGATGTCTGGGATGTGGTTCCAAGACCGGATGATAGAGCAGTTGTCACCTCGAAATGTCTCTACAAGATCAAGCATGGATCTGATGGAAGTGTTAAAAAGTTCAAGGAAATATTCGTTGCCCGTGGCTTATCTCAAAAGGAAGGCATAGAATATGATGACATATTTGCACCTGTGGCCTGATATACCACCATTCAATCTATCATAGTGCTTGCTGCTACACAAGGATGGAGTATTCATCAGATGGATGTGAAGACCACATTTCTGCATGGTGTAATAAAGGAAGAGGTGTATGTAGAGAAACCTCTTAGGTTCCAAGTCCAAGATCTGGACACCCATGTCTGCAGGTTGAATAAATCCCTCTGTGAGCTGAAGCAAGCACCCAGAGCTTGGTACGAGAGGATAGATAGCTACCTGCTGGAGCTAGGCTTCACTCGTAGTAATGCTGATCCGAACCTTTACTTCAAGTTTGATAAAGAGAAGCCTCTCATTCTGGTGTTGTATGTGGATGAACTCTTCCTTACAGGTGTTGAATCTCTCATTCATCAGTGCAAGAGGGAGCTCGCTGATGATTTCAAGATGAAGGACCTAGGACTGATGCATTACTTCCTAGGCCTGGAGGTCTGGCAGAGACCGAGCAAGATTTTCCTTTCTCATGGAAAATACATTGTGAAGCTTCTCGAAAGATTTGGTATGGTGGAATGTAAGTCCGTGTCAATACCGATGGAGCTCAACTTTAATAAGTTGAGTGGCAGTGCTGATGGGCCCATATTAGCAAATCCTACTAAGTATCGTCAACTTGTAGGGGCCCTGATGTTCTTAGTGAACACCTGTCCAGACATATGTTTTGCAGTGAACACTTTGAGTCAACAGATGGTTGCACCTCATCACACTCACTGGGTTGGTGCCAAGAATATTCTGAGATATATTCAGGGAAAGATAAACCATGGGCTGAGATACACTACCAGGAGTGTGACACTCCTTGGATATACTGATGCCGATTGGGCTGGCAATGTGGTGGATCGTAAGAGCACATAGGGATGTTGCTTCATACTTGGTTCTTCTTCGATATCATGGATGAGAAGAAAGTAGAAGTCAGTGGTTTTGAGCACCATGGAGGCTAAATACATTGTAGCGAGTATGGCATGTTTTGAAGCAGTCTAGTTGCTAAAGCTCTTCAGTGAGTTGTTTCGGCATGTGCTAGATACCACCGTGATACTCTATGATAACTAGAGTTGGACTTGGTTGACCGAGAATCCTGTGTTCCATGATCGATACAAGCATATTGATATCATGTACCACTTTATCAGGGATATGGTACAATGAGGCACTGTAAGGCTCGATCATATAGGAATTGATGAGTAGCTTGTGGATATTCTCACAAAGCCCCTAGGGAAGGTCAAGTTCCTAACCTTTCATGAGAATTTTGGTATTGTGGAACAACCCTATTTTGAGGGTCCTATTGTACGATGAGCTCTGGGAGCTCTGGGGGGCTTTGGGGATAACTTCTTAGAGCTATAAGAAATCACAGGGCTAGGCTTGCTGAACCTTGTTGGTGTGCTTCTGCCCCATTGGTGTGATTATTGAGTTGTTTCACCTCTCATTATCTATGCACCATATGCATCCTACCCATTGAGTTCAGGGCTGATGGGAAGTACCTCTCATTTGGCCAATGAGGTGGGAAAAGCTAGAGACTAGTAGAAAATACTGATGGATGCATGAGAGATTGTGGTACTCTCTATCTAGGATCAAGTCTAGTGAGGTTTCAGACCTCCTAGTGACTTTCGGTCAGATAAACCAACTTCGAGTTGGTATGAGACTCTTTGTGAGTCCTATAGAGGTTTTGGACCAATGGGTTGACTGTCAGCCGGGAATGATGTATTTGTGACTAGCCCACTTCTGTTCTGAAATAAATAATCCAACAAAGCAAGTTACGACAGGATGACACACGATGTTTGGATTGCACAGGTAGAAGGAGTTCTCCCTAGTTGAGAGGGAGTGTTAATTTTTTACAACTAGGTCCAAACTCCATGTTGTGATGCTCAGATGAATATATCAATATTTTTATTGGGTTACTCTTTCGGAGAGGTGCAAGATCGATCTAAGGATCATCTTGATCTGATGAGTAGAACATTTATTTTGAATTTATTTTTAATCTATTCAAAATATGTGCAGGTCGGCCTTAAGGTTTTGTGCCCCAACAGATGTGTCACACACCCTCAATGATGGATATAAATAAGGTCAAATTTGGAGGAAATTTCATTCATCTCATCATCTCACATTCTCTCTCCTCATCTGATTGCGATCACTGGGAGTCTCTTCTCTCTCCACACATGGGAAATCTAGTAGCAGCACTTTCTAGTTTTCGGTCTAGGGTTTCTACATCAAAATTTGACCAACGTTGACTTTGGTTAATGCAAGGTCAAATCGTCCCAAAACTCTCCCAAAATCTAGATTTCCCTAATCTGAAATTTTTGGCACTATTTCCGAGGTAATATGTTGACTTTGAATTTTCAGCGTTGACCTAGATGCTGTTGCTATTTACATTGACCGTTGACTGACAACGTTGAATTATGGGTTGAATTTTAAGTTGACTATTTGGATGTCCTAGAGGGTTCTATGACATTGCTGGTTGGTTGACCATATTGAGACTTTGCTGGTTGAAGCATCCTGTTGACCACCGTAACACACCAACACAATCATATATTTCTGTCTTGTCTTCTGTCGATCTACTGGTATGTTCTATTAGCATTTTACTTTATTGTTTATGTGACCGTTGTCTATTATTGAAGTGAAAGTAAAGTTGCATCAAACATAGAAAATCTACATAAATTTACAAAGAAGGATTAGGGTATGTATCAGAAGAAGATGAAATAAATTTTGTAAAGAAAATTCACCTTCGCACTGGAAGGTTCAGAGGTAAGCTTCATTTCAAATGTTTTTCTTGTGGAAGAGTTGGTCATTACGCTGCTAAATGTCCTCATAAATATAATCATGAAAAAGGAAAGGTATTAGAAAAAGGTAATAAGAAATGTTTTATCAATACAAAACACTATTATACTCATGAAGATAGTGATGGTCTATCAAATAGTGAAGAAGGAGAATCTAATCAAGATATTAGACTACTAATGGAATTTGAAAAGGACACTATTGAGGCTAACGATACTTTTATGGATGATTTCGAAGAAAATGATTTTCTTGAAGAAATCAATCAACTCAAAATATGTCTGAAAGAGAATAAAATAACCATAGATAATCTAAAGAATCAACTTATAGAAAAGGAGAAGTGCAATGAGAAATTAGAATGTGAAATAGTAAGTCTAAGAATGGAAAATGAGAAATTGAAAACTTTAAATCTTAGATTTTCTAGAGGATTTGAAACCTTAGATGAAATTATTAAGGTTCAACACTCTCCTCTTGTAAATACAGGTCTTGGATATATCGAAGAATATTCTCAATCTTCAGTAACAAGCTATCTAAATGTAGCTAAATCCAGTCAGCAAAACTTAGTCACTCAACAAAAGAACAAAGATAATGCCCATGTAAAGCATGACCACTTCAATTCAAGAATGAACAACAACAAAAATCAACAGGTTAACACCAATAGTAGGTTCCATGATCGCATAAATTTCTTCTTTAATGGTCAATGTTTCTCATGTCATAATTTTTTTCATAAATCTAATCAATGTGTTGCATAAAAAACCATCATGACCAGAGAAGCAAGAAAGCACAGAAATGAGACAGGAATAAAGAAGAATACTTATAACAACTTTTCTCCTCTTCAAGATGAAATTGAATGTTCTTATTGCAATAACTTTGGACATGAAGAATCTGGATGTAGGGGCAAACTTCAGCCAAAAGAACAGATACCCACACGTTCGAAGGTATGGAGAACGAAGGAATTATAATTTGAAAGTTGTGGCATAGATTTTTTTTGCAGAAGGATAAGAAAATCAATGGTACATTGATAGTGGATGCTCAAAACACATGACAGGTGTTAAAAATAATATTCTTTTATACAATGCATTAGAGAAAGAAAAGAATGTTACTTTTGGAAATGACTCTACTACTATCATTAAGGGTAAAAGATTTGTTTTTCTAAAAGAAACGGTTAAAGCTAACAATGTTATGTATGTGGATATATTAAAGCATAACTTGTTGAGTGCGAGTCAAATGTGTGATCAAGAAAATGAAGTTGTCTTTAGTTCAAAATAATGTGTAGTTCGTGAACTTGACAGAGGAAAAACAGTAATAAAAGGAACAAGAACACCCAACAATCTGTATATATTGAAAGGTGGTCAAGAGCAATGTTATCTAGGTAAATCTACATAAAATTGGTTATGGCACAGAATATTGGGAATTTGAGTTTTTCTCAAATAAGAAAATCTAGCAGACTCAAAGTTGTACGTGATCTACCCGACATCACTCTACCTGAAAGTACCATATGAAAATCATGTCAATTTGGTAAGAAAACCAGGGTTCAATTCAATGCCAAAGAAGGATCAACAAGTAAGCCTCTTGAAATTATACATACTGATTTATGGGGTCTTGTAAGGAAAAAGTAACCTCGTGGAGAACAATACTATATTCTATTTATTGATGACTTCTCTAGAATGTGTTGGATCGGTTTACTGAAACATAAAGATGAAGAATTTGAAAAAATTAAGATCTTCAAATATTTGGTTGAAAATGAATTAGATCTGAAAATAAAATGTCTTAGATCTGATCGAGGAGGAGAATATATATCAGATGAATTCTTTGAGTTTTGTGAACAATATGGCATAAAAAGATAATTTTCTGTAGCTGGAACTCCACAACAAAATGGTGTGGTAGAAAGAATGAATAGAATAGTTCAGCAGATGGCTCTTGCTATGCTTGATGAATCTAGAACTCCCAATACCTTTTGGGGAGAAGAAACACATACTATAGTAGATATTATCAACAAGGATCATGTTCATGTGAACAATGATAAAAATCCTTATGAGCTCTGGTATGGTAATCTTCCCACTGTGAAGCATTTTAGAGTTTTTGAAAGAAAATGTTTTCTCAAGAACAATGATGAAAAACTTGGTAATTTTGAGCCTAGAGCAGATGAAGGAATATTTCTTGGTTACTCTTCTAAAACTAAAGCATATAAATGTTACAATAAAAGATTTTGGAAGATTGTTGAATGTATTGATGTGTCTCTCAAAAGGGGAATAACAAAATAAAATAAAATATGATGATGATGTATATTTCCCTCATCAAATAACAACAATATAAAAGGAGAACCCAATGAAGCACTAGAAGAAGATATATCAGAAAAGGCTCCATCCAGATATGTTCAAAAGAATCATCCAGAATCTCAAATATTGGGAGAAAAGGGAGTAGGTGTCCAAGAAGAACTCTTGTAGGATCCCCTACCTATCTAGCATTCATATCCACTATTGAACCACATAATGTAAATAAAGCTAGTAAATATGAATGTTGGATTCAAGCCATGAATGAAGAAATTGATCAGATTGAAAAGAATCATACTTGGGAATTGGTTCCAAGACCTCATGATAAAAATTTTGTTGCAACAAAATGGTTATTCAAAAAAAGTTAAATCAAAATGGATATGTTATTATAAACAAAGATATACTTTTTTGTAAAGGGTATTCTCAACAAGAAGGTATAGGATTTGAAGAAACATTTGCACCTGTAGCCAGGCTTGAAGCCATAAGAATGTTTCTTTCTTTTTCAAGTTTTCAACAGTTCAAAGTTTATCAAATGGATGTAAAATATTCTTTCCTAAATGGTGATCTAGAAGAGTAAGTTTATATAGAACAACCAGAAGGATTCATTCTAGGAAATGATGAAAAACTTGTTTCCAAACTCAAAAAGGATCTATATGGTCTCAAACAGGCTCCTCGGGCATGGTACTATCATCTTGACAAATATCATCAACAATAAGGTTTCACAAAAGGATCTACTGACAGTAATTTATACACAAAAATTGAGAATGATAAACTATTAATTGTTGTTGTGTAAGTTGATGACATCATTTTTGGGAGTAATGAAGAATCCATGAGTTGGAAATTTGTTTATGTTATGTAGAATTAATTTTAAATGTCATTACTTTGGGAAATAATATATTTTCTTGGCTTACTAGTGAAATAAGCAACATATGGCATATTTCTATCACAAGCAAAATATCTCAAGAAAATCCTAAAGAAGTATGGGATGGAAGACTGCAAACCTGTGAGCACTCCAATGGTGACTGGATGTAACCTTAGTTCTCATGATGATTCTCCCATGGTAAACCAACCAAATTACATATCTATGATTGGAAGTCTTCTTTATCTAACCGAGACTAGACTAGAAATTATGCATGTAGTTGGGATTGTTGGGCAATTCCAAGCTAATCCAAAGGAGTCACACCTTGAGGCTGTAAAAATAATATTCAAATGTTTACAAGGGACTCAAGATTTTGGCCTATGGTATCCAAATAATGTTGATCTTACTCTTCATGCTTACATAGATGCGGACTGGGCTTGAAATGTTGATGAGCGAAAAATCACTAGTGGTGGTGCATTCTATATGGGGCCCCGATTATTATCTTGGTTCAGAAAGAAAAAAAGTTCCATTGCCTTATCTACAATAGAAGAATAATATGTGGCTACCACATCATGTTGCACACAAATTCTTTGGATGATGCAGACATTACAAGATATTCAAATTAAATGTTCTCCTCCCATCTCCATCTTATGTGATAATACAATTTCCATCAGTATCTCGAAAAATCTTGTTATGCATTCCAAGACCAAGCACATTCCTATCAAGTGTCACTTCTTACAAGAACAAGTGCTTGAGAAAAAGGTCAAATTGGAGTATGTTCCTTCCAAAGAACAAGTTTCTGATATATTTACTAATCCTCTTCCCAGGGAAGCATTTTAATATCTCAGATAGAAGATGGGAGTTGTCTCTACCTCACTTATCAAATCTGCTTGAGTTCATAAGATTAAATTTGGTACACTGGTTTCTTAAAGGCGAGTCGCGTATATGCAGGAGTTTCTGTGTATAAATCCACGTATGGTTTTTGCTGACATAAAATATATGGGTTAGTTTTCAAAACAGTCTGTGGTGTTGATGGGTAAACTTTGATGTTTTGGTATTCATCTTACGGTTCCTTTCTTTGATATTTATCTCCTTGATAAATTTGTTTTGATGAATTGGTTGTTGAAGGTGTTCAGGATGCATAGGTTTAGGGGGAGCATTTGCCTTGTTGAAAAGTTTGCATTGTTGGAACTATGCTGATTTCTATGATCTCATATTTGAGATTCTTTGGTCTTGGTTATAAAAAGTCATATTTGTAATTTGATATAAAGGTCATGTTGAGACCTCTGATGTAAATATTTTCATGTTCAAATTTGTAAAACCACTGGGTTGGGTAGTTGAGTCAATATGTAAATCCACTCAGTTGGATCCTTATTGTAATTTTGTGTCATTGGTGATAGGAAATGTCATACTCTGTTGAGATAAAGATTCATGCATTTTATTGAAAATATAAAGCATCAACATGTGCTCAGAGGGAGCATCTGTCCGCCCTTTGCTCTTGATCTCAAAGAGGGAGAGTGTATGGTGTTTGAATAATGCTTATGTATCTATAGGTTGTTGTTGATCAATCTCCAACATGGTTGCCATCAAGTCCAAAGGGAGATATTGTTGGCAATATGATTCTTATGATTGCATATGTTTTCCTTGATGGAAACTCTCTTGCACATTCTGAAGTATATGACTTCTGGAGAAGTACAATGGTTTAGCAGAAAGTCTAGCAGAAGAAGGGTATAAGTTCAATAGAAGATATTTAATATTCATATTGAAGGTTCTATATGTGAGTTCGTGCAGGCCAAGTGGCATATACAAGTGGATCAGAATGATCCAAGTTTCTTATGCCTTTTGCGCTCTAAAATTATAATACTAGGGGACATTACCATGGTTTTAACCCACAATATTGAGTGCGGTGTCGCCTATTTGATTCCGTCCAAGAATACCATTGACACTGGTGTGGTTTTGGCTCATGGTTTGGAAAAGGCCAAACCTATATAAGGAGAAATAGATCATAATGCAATGGGAGCAGGAAAAAGGGTTTTAACTGAATACTTATCTCTGAAGTATATCTGCATGGAATGGGTTCTGTTTATTGGTAGATCTAAAATAATGATGCACCCATGGATACAATGATGGATCAGGATCTCTAGACCTAAAATAAATTTGTATTTGGTTGATCTATTGGTGATATTTTTAGATATGTGACCTGACACATAATTAATAAAGTGAAGATAAAAAAATCTGGGTAAGTCTATAGATCTGAAACTTTCTGCGGTCTTAAATATTCACAGATCATACTATAGTTCATCGCAGTGAAAGCACGTATACACGTAGGTTTGTTTCAACAAAAGCGCATATGGAAGTCAAGGTTTTCTGAAGCATGATGGAGAGGTTATCTATTTATTTTTGCTATATTTCTGCTATCTATCAATGAAGTCTTCATGTAGATATGGGTTGTTTGAATACTATATATGCTGCAAGTTGAATATCTACAAATATGATCAATGAGTCATTAAATATGATTATTGATGCTGAATAAAAAAGGGTTTTGCAAATCGGAAAATATATATGACTAAAAGCGTTAGATCTATTTCTAAGTCTGATAAAATTCTAAAATTCAGTATTCACAGATATATATGCAGGTTGGTGTGCATAAAAGCACGCATACATGTAGGTTTCAGTAAAGTAAAGTAGCATATGCTTTTAATAAGATGAATGATCAAGGTTGAATTTGGGTCTGCATGTTGATTCAAAAGTCTGGGTTTATTACTTTATTCTGGTTATAGTGATCTAACTGTTCTGTTTGAAGTTTGAGTTATGGTTTAAGTGTTTATCTATATATATTGATTTGTGTTGAAGTTATTGGATCTAGTGTGAAAATTTATGAAACGTGGTTTGTATTGGGTTTGAGGGTTGAAACCTTTAGTGTGGAAGTAGAAGCTTCCTACCAATATAAGTTGGTGTTTTGATCAGGGTGTTGTGGCTCCCTTCCAGTAGTGGCTAGTAAACGACATCAAGGGGTTGGATCTCCCTTCTGGTAGTAGCTAGAGAATGAGAGAAGGTTGCAACCTTCTACAGGTAGATGCCTGCTACAGATATGAGTCTGCATCAGTAAAAAATTGTAAGCAATTTTCTATATAATAAATATTGAAGACAGAGACAAAAACAACGGTGGTTTTCTCCTAACTTGGGTTTCCACCTTAAATCTTAGTGTTCATGTGTGATTCTCTTATGTGATGATTTATCTTGTTATAACTACACATTTTTATTGCTTAATTATCTGATGCATAACTGATGATATAAGCTAAAGAATGTTTCTGAATAGTAAATTTATCTGAGTATATGCAAGTTTCTGTTAGTATATTTGCGTACATATGCTAGTTGGGCTAATCAAAGTCACGTATAGAAATCAGTTGAAGAAAATTGAAAAGATTGTGATTATTGTAAATATTGATTCACCCAAACCACCCCCCCCCCCCCCCATTCTCAATATTTTTCCCAATATCATGAAGTAGGATTGGATAGACTCCCATTTATCCATCTTGATATCCTTCAATTTTTTATTGAGAAAAATAATTTGAATTGCATTGTTAACTTTGAACATACCAACCAACTTATCATATATTTTCTTAAAAGTTCAAAAATCAGAAATATAGGCAACCAAATACTTTTTAATGGATTCAATCAAATTTTTATTATCTTTGACCTCACCTTTCCTATACTTCATTTTAGCAGCAGTCGGTGCATTTGAAGGAGGCTCCACCACTTTTCCTTGCACAATGTGAAAAAATTCTTGCTCCTCAAAAGTTAGGTCCAAGGTCATCTTCCATGCATGATAGTCAGATTTTCCATTGATCTTGTCTTCAGTCTTGAAGTAATATGTAAAGGCCATGGAGACTTATCCAATAATATTTGTCCAACAGAGCTCTTAGTAATTGATTTTATCTCTTTCTTGGGATTTTTCTTCACTTGGGCTTTGATTCCATGTTAATTTTGGACAACAATAGTATGTTCTATTCTTGCGACAATTACTTAAATGTCCTTCTATCAACCCAATAAAATTTTCCTCTTTTTTTTCAATAAAAATCACATTAACCATTAATAACATTGACAATATTTGAAGATAGAACATAAACAATAAAAATGTAGAAGATAAGCCAAGACAGGAGAGCAAAAGAATTTGTCTCAATCTAGGGAAAACACCCAAGGTGGGGAAAACCCTTAATCAATTCTTCTTATTATAAATATCGTGTATTAAATAGAGAGAGAGAATACAATAATCCGAAATCAAAGTCAAATTTGACTTGCCAAATCACTGCCCAAAACAACCCTATCAAATCTACAATTCTTCCCTTAGTCAAGAACAATCAACTCAACTGTAACCAGAAAGTAATGAAAAATCAAAGTCTGGTAAAACTTATCCAAAACAACTCAGTCAAAGAGGAGAGGAACTTGGGCTCTCTTACTGGTAAAATTCAACCCAAAAAAATTATCCAAACAACAGTCAAACTCGGTCAACTTGAAGTCAAATATGCGGTCAAACATGCCCATGGTCAACACAGGTCAAAGTGCCCTGAAATTCTTGTTTTCTATGCCAAATAGTACGACCTGTCCAAAAAAATTCCAATAAAAATAAAAGTAAAAGGAGGTCAAATATCCCTTGGTCAATGCTAGTCAAAGCCCTGTAACTAATCTGAAATTCAATGTCTTGAAATTCGTCCTCCTTTTTGCCACACATGGGAAAATAATAGCTACCCAATGAGGTGTATGAACCAATCAAATGAGGAGAGAGAAGAATATGTTATGTGATGATGATTCCAAATTAGGGTGGAGGTCTCTCTTATTTATATGCATCGATGAGGGTCAAAAGACGTGTTTTTTGGGCTTCATGGGCTTACATGATAATGTGGGCGACCTTGTAAATTTAAACTTGTGCAGGCTTCACTTCAAAAACATATTTCTCTTTGTCCAAATTTAGTGATATTTAGGTTGATTTTGGTCCTCTTGAAAAGTAGAATTCAATGTAATAATGATCTTCATCCAATGAGCTACTCGAAGTGGAATTTTACCCTAGTTTCCAACTTTAACATAGTGACAATAATAAATTGTAGATAGAAAAATAAATCAAATGAAATAGAAGAAAACCAATAACATGAGACAATAGATTCATAATATTTGGTGAAAGACCAGGGAAAAACTCCACAAGGGGGATAACCATTTCAAAATTCTTCCTCTATTAGATTTTCATCAAATGTTTAATGGAGAGATACAATGTTCCAATTCATTAAGAATGAGTCATATTCAAACCTTTGACTGTCCAAGAATTCAACCAACTAATATACAAAATATGAGTTCCAAAGTCAAATTTGGTCAACAAGTTAAATCCGAAAATTCTGTCAAATTCAACAATAGGAAATGATGCCATAACTAGTCCAAAATTTTACGATTAATAGTCCTCGAAATTTTCTCAATCAATAATCAAACAACTCAAACTTATTTGCTGGTCAAAATTCAATCAAAACAATCCTCAAAATTTTTCTCAAAGGAGAGAGAAAGTCTAATGTCAAAATTTTCGATCAACTTTACTCAAGGTCTGCAGTTAACCCAAGTCACACTTCCCATAAAATTTTGGTCATTTTACCAAAGAATTCAGCCTCCAAAAATAATATATTTCCAAGTTAAAGCAATTAAAAATTCCAAGTCAAATCTGGTCAAAAACTAGCTAACTTGTCCCAAACAGAAAAATTCAACGTATAAATTAGGTTTTCCCTTCTTCCCTTCGCACATGTGAGTTCATACCTCCAATTGCAGACCTGTATGAACCAATTAAGGGAAGAGAGAGAAGATGCAATGATGTGAGGATGTTCCCCAAGTCATATGACATTATGTGTATTTATATGCTTCTTATAAGGTTGAATTAGCTTGTCCAGGTCAACTTATACTTTTGCGTACTTGTGGGTTTCACTAAAAAAGTTAAATTTTTCCTTGAATAAATTAAATTTTTCCAAGGGATAGGAGGGGTATTTCTTGATGAGGGAGGTTGTGCAAAGGAGGGAATTTACCTTGAGTTTCCAAAATAACATCAGGTAGATTCCTTGATCTGTAATACCTTTAGTCTCACTATAATGGGTGACATAGGAGAGGATAGCGGTCTCCATCGCCACACCTATTTTCCCCCCTCATAGTCATTGGATTATTGAAGGGAAAGAGACGTAGCACCCTTTGAAATTAAACAGAAGTTCTTTAAGGGCATGAAAGACTTGGCACCCTTGAAATCAAGAATAAATTGATTGGCGTGGTACCCTTGGAAGTTCGAAGGGGAGTTCTTGAAGGGAACGACTGGCTTGGCACCCTTGGAATCAAGAAAAAACTATTGAAAAATAAAATAATACTAATTCACATAAATGTGGTAAATGATATTTTAGAATCCAATTATCTAAAACAGGAATAAATGTCGGGGTAATGGGAGATTAGTAAGAAATAAGAGATTGGACCAATAAGGAACTCTACCATTTCCACATTTGGAAAATCTTAGGTAGAAAATGTGCATATAGAGTAAATCCAAAGTAGATAAGGTTTTAATAAGAAAAGGGGGAAGAGGGACATAGAGTTAATCAAAGTATTTATTCTAACATAATTTAACTTCATTAAGAAAATAGGGCGGTGAATGAAAATAAAGAATATTAAATTAAATAAAATAAATTTAATTTCATGAGAGAACTTCCATGTGGCAAGAGCCAACACAAGGATCTCCATCTAAGAGTCAATTTTAGTTAAACTAGAAGGTAGTTGGGGGTCCAAATCTGAGATCTATCAGTTGAATTCAATAATGAACACAAATTAAGGAGTAAAAAAGGGGGATCAAGAGAAAAATTAAGAGAAAAAATAGGGAGTCATGTTGGGGTGAGGAGAAATATTATTTTTGAATTAAAATTTAGGTAATTAAATTTGGAGAGTCTTTGTGAGAGGGTGACACATGGGTGGGTGAATAGTAAAATTTTTGGATAAAGGGTAAAAGTACGAAGCTGGGTTACACTTTTGTGAGAAACACGTCTAAAAATTTCACTCTCCCAATAGTTCGACCGAACTTCCCAAAATTTTTGCTGAAGTTTTGAAATTAATTCAATTGAACTGTTTTTGCCATTAACATTGACGGCATGAGTAACCAAACCTCTGGCCGGAGATAGGAAAACTGACAATAAAAGTTCGTCCGAACTATTAGTTTGACCAGACTATTATTTCAGCCAAACATTGTTTAAAATTTTGGTCGAACTTTTTTTTATAAATATAACGCCCCCAAACTGTAAGAAGTTTTCGAGAAGTTTTGTGTTGCATTACTGTTGGAGACCGCTGCGAGTTTTCTGTTGGTAGTGACCATTGTAGAGGGCTATTTAGGTGTGTTTTTCACTTGTGTTGCGCTAATATTTAACCAAAAGGGACTAGTAGGGGAGCAAGTGAAGGTAAATGTGAGGTCATCCAATGATCCGCAATTGGTCTTGTTTTTCTTCTTTTCTTTATGTTTGTTTTTCTGGTTTTAATCATAATTTCATTTTTTTACTGTGTTTGTAGGATTTTTGTAGGATTCTTGGGGTATGATCTATGTCCTTGGCATGCTTTTTTTTCCTCCTCCTCGTCTTCTATGCCTCCTCGGCGAGCTCTGTCTCCTCATGTCAGTTCCAAGTATTATTCTATGAAATTAAGGCTATTTTTTCCATGATGGCGGTTGATTGTAAAATACTGTTTTTGATGGTGCATTATTCTATGAAATTAAGACTATGTTTTTTCCATGCTGGTGGTTTACTATAAAATACTATTTTTGATGTTGCATTATTATATGAAATTAAGACCGTGTTTTTTCCCTGTTGGTGGTTGACTATAAAAGGCTGTTTTTGATGGTGCATTATTCTTTGAAATTAAGACTATGTTTTTTCCATGTTGGTGGTTGACTATAAAAGATTGTTTTTGATGGTGCATTATTCTCTGAAATTAAGATATACAGTTCTGAACCCGATTTCTAAATTACTAAGCTCTAGTGTAAGGGATATATATTTTATACTAATCTAATGCCTAGAACTACATTAGTGTCCAAACCCAAATATATCCGATATTCACCGATTTATAAGCTAATATCCCTTCCCTTATATCATGTGCCTTTCACATTACAAGTTAGGGATGCCTTACCTATTTCGTAAGAGTAGTTCTCTAATGTTCTAAAACTTACGGTAGGTTTTCTTCCTAAATATGGATACAATCTCATCTTGGTTCTTATATATGAACTATACGAGGGTGCTTGTGCATTTTAGTAAATTTATATAGATTTTATATAACTTTCTTCTTCATTATTGTTATCAGAAGTGGAACTTAAATAGTAACTAGGTAATAACATTTGTAATCTATACTTTTTTTTTAATGTAACGAAGAGTGCAATATGGTAATAACAAAAATAAATTCTACTTTTGTTTAACTGGTCTAAGAAGTATTTCTATTATATTTAGATATCCAAAAAAAAATTAAAATAGCATATTCTACACTGATATTAAGCTCGTTTACATGATCAATTATTAGTCCCTATCCTGCAAAGCACTGTATGTTATTATGTTGGTGGTTGACTGTAAAGAAACATTGGATATTAGTGGGATTGATTAATAAACATTGGATATTTCATTTGCAGGCATAATTCCTTTTCAAATTTCCATGTTTGTGGCAAAGAATATTTCCCTTTCTAGTTTTCACTACAGAGTGATATCAATTTTGTTTTTAGAAATGGCCCTTGGATTTTAGGTTCCTGTGGACTGTACCTAGACTAATGGAAATTTAAATTTCACCTAGAGAAACATGTCACAAAATTCGTCTTGCTATGCATTGGTCTTCCTTTTCCACTTCTCAACCTTTGCAAACTCGAAACTTTATCTCTCCAACAAAATAATTTGATTAATTATAAACTTTAGAGGAAAACACGATAGAAGAAGGTTTTTATGCTTGCACTTCTACCCACATAGAATTTGAACTACAAATGGACATACACATTCTATTGGACTTGACTTTGAAAACTGGACTCGTATCTAGAATATAAACTAAAAATAATTTCCTTTTTAATCTAATGAATTTTCTCATCTATGAATACAACCATTTTGCAAAGTGTTCCAAAATATGAGACATCTCTTTTAATTGGATTATCTAGTGAATCTAAATTTTAGGTAGCTGGAAAATGGTAATAATGGGAAGTAGAACCAAGCCTCCATCAACACTAATAAAAAATAACAACAACATGAGAATCCAAAAATAAGTACACATCCAATGCATTGGACTCATGGTAAGTAAATAAAGAGTTTCAAGGTTAAGAAAACTTAAATGATCAATGTAACCCTTAGAAAGAAATGGGAGATAAAGAGGACATCACAAAGGAAGATAGGAAAGAAAAAAAAATATTTAACTTAGATCCATAAGTCCATATTTTTCATAGGTCCACGGTATCTAAATAACATTTCATATGGAATAGAAAACTCTATAATTATTGTATGATATCTATGGCACTGTACAATATTATTGTATGATCTTTATGGCAGTACATGATTTTTGATTTTTTAAAATTTTAAAATTGTTTTAATTGTATGTTAAATTGTTAAATTACATGTTTAAAACTAAAAATTAACTTTTATTACTCTGAATAAATAATTCTCCTACTATTTTTTAAAATTTTTACCATCAACTAGTGGCATTTTTCTTGTCATATCGTACAAACCTGTACTTCTGTTTACAATGACTAAATTTACACAATTGAAGGGCCATCCTTAACCAAGGCTCTGATGAAGAGCTTGCTTCCTTTGATCTACCTTTGTATTTATGATCTGCCTCTGATCTGCCTCTATTTTGTTGAAATCATAGATCCAATTTTATATGCTTAACCAAATCTCTGATGAAGTGCTTGTTGCCTCTGATATGCGTATGTATTTATGATCTTCCTTTGATCTACCTCTGTTTTTCTGAAAGCACAGATCCAAATTTATTTGGAAATCATGTTTGATGTGGATTTTTTCTTTCAGATTTGCAGTACCTTACATGCTATTCCTATCTCTCGAGAAAAATAATTGGATTAAATACAAATTTTAGAGGAAAACAAGATAGAAGAAGGTTTTTATACTTGCACTTCTACCCACATAGAAGTTGAACTACAAATGGACTTTCAAATTCTATTGGACTTGAATTTGACAATTGGACACATATCTAGAATATAAACTACAAATAATATCCTTTTTAATGTAATGAATGTTCTCATGTATGAATACAACCATTTTTCAAAGTGTTTCAAAAGATGAGACATCTCCTTTAATTGGATTAGAGTGCTCATATAAATTTCACGTAGCTGGAAAATTGTAATAATGGGAAGTAGAACCAATGCCATCAACACTAATAGAAAATAAAAACAACATGAGAATCCCACAATCAATACACATCCAATGCATTGGACTCAGGGTAAGAAAATAAAGGGTTTCAAGGTTAAGAAAACTTAAATGATCCATGTAACCCTTAGAAAGAAATGGGAGATAAAGAGGACATCACAAAGGAAGATAGGAAAGAAAACAAAACCTTTAACTTAGATCCATAGGTATGTATTTTTCATAGGTCCATGATATCTAAATAACATGTCATATGACATAGAAAACTCCAGAATTATTTTACAATATTTATGGAACTGTACAAGATTATTGTATGATATTTATGGCAGTACATGATTTCTGATTTTTGTTAAATTGTTAAATTGTTAATTGTTTTAATTGTTATGTTAAATTGTTAAATTACATGTTTAAAACTAATAATTAACTTTTATTACTCTGCATAAATAATTCACCATAAGAAACAAAACATTTAACTTATCTCCATAGGTCCATCTTTTGCCTAGGTCCATGATATCTAAATAACATGTCATACGACATAGAAAACTTCAGAATTATTGTATGATCTTTATGGAATTGTACAAGATTATTGTATGATATTTATGGCAGTACATGATTTTTTATTTTTGTTAAATTGTAAATTTTTTTAATTGTTATGTTAAATTGTTAAATTACATGTTTAAAACCGAGAATTAACTTTTATTACTCTACATAAATAATTCACCTATGGTTGTTTAAATTTTTTACCATCAACCAGTGGCATTTTTCTTGTCATATCATACATAAGATACTTATGTTTACAATGCCTAAATTTAAAAAATTGAAGGCCCATCCTTAACCAAGGCTCTAATGAAGATCTTTCTTCCTCTGATCTGCCTTTGTATTTATGATTTGCCTTTGATTTGCCTCTGTTTTTCTAAAAGCAAAGATCCAAATTTATAGCCTTAACCAAGTTTCTGAAGAAGTGCTTATTGCCTATGATCTGCCTCTGTATTTATGATCTTCCTCTGATTTGCCTCTATTTTGCTGAAAGCACAGATCTAAATTTATTTGGAAATCATGTTTGATGTTGAATTTTCTTTCAGATTTGCAGTACCTTACAGTTTATTCCTATCTCTCCAACAGAATAATTGGATTAAATATAAACTTTAGAGGAAAACGAGATAGAAGAAATTTTTTGTTCTTGCACTTATACACACATAGAAGTTGAACTAAAAATGGACTTCCAAATTCTATTGGACTTGAATTTGACAATTGGACTCATATCTATAATATGAACTACAAATAATTTCCCTTTTAATGTAATGAATGTTCTCATCTATATGAATACAACCATTTTGCTAAGTGTTCCAAAAGATGAGACATCTCCTTTAATTGGATTAGAGTGAGTCTAAATTTCACATAGCTGGAAAATGGTAATAATGGGAAGTAGAACCAAGGCTATCAATACTAATAGAAAATAAAAACAACATGAGAATCCCACAATTAGTACACATCCAATGCATTGGGCTCGGGGTAAGTAAATAAAGGGTTTCAAGGTTAAGAAAACTTAAATGATACATGTAACCCTTAGAAGGAAATGGGAGAGAAAGAGGATATCACAAAGGAAGATACGAAAGAAAAAAAAATGTTTAACTTAGATCCTGATGCAGGAGCATCAAGACCTTTTTCTCCATTTGTAAATATGGGGTGTGATAATATTAATTTGTAAATATGGGGTGTGATGATTTGTAATATTTTATTAATTAATTTAAATTAAATAGGAGAAGGTGAGGATTTATGTAAATATCTTTTTATTAATAAAAGGATATGAGGAAATTTAATAAATTGAAGGATTTTAGGGATAAAAACCTATCCTTTAGGGATGTTGAGAGATTTAGGGGTTTGTTGAGGATTTTAAGGGATTGAGCATTTAATGTAATTATTTTTTAAAAATTGTATAAATAGGAGGGCTTTTTGAGAGAAAAAGACATTGAGAATAGTGAGAGGAGTAGAGAGTTGGTTTGGAACAACCAAGGCAGTGAGCCTTTGGTAAATTGTAAGGGCCATCAATCTGGAATATCAGGCCAAACAAAGTCTGTAAGTAATCTTGTTTTGATTTCAGATTATAAATATATATACATTTGGAGATTGGCTGTGAAAGTTATAGTATTTTCTGGTTAAATGTATATATATGGTTGAGGAATTGATTATTAGAAAGTTCGACTAAAGGAAACCTGCAATAAAAGAAATGGTGGGATCGATTTATGTGACCAAGTTAAAAGGATTGATCTTAATATAGAATTTGTTATCTATGCATGAGCTTATGAATGGTTTTGTTATATCGATCTGAATTCGATTAATAGAAATTGAAAAGCGGAGAGCACCAGTCTTTTAATACCTTCTAAGTTTGCAATGTCAAGTTTGTGTAATCCTGAGGGTCGATAGCATAAATTGCTATTCGATGCGTGCATGATGGAATGTTAAAATCTCTGTTCGAAGTTGAAAGGGCGCAGGTTTACGACGTTTTGATGAAATTCGATTTTTCAAGGCGTGGAAAATTAGGTAGAAAGCATATGGACGGCGTTGAAGGCATGAAGCACTAGAGATTCGTTGTTGTGCGGGGAATTGCGGACCGACTCGTATAGAAATATTCTCATGATGTTGGCTGCAAATAGGTATTAAATTGTGAATGTTGACTTGCAATAATAATAATTGTGTACGGTTGAAAAAGCGATTCTTTGGAAGTGGCAGGCGTTGCGAAGATTTGACACGCATGGCATCTCCGCTAGAGGTTCTCTCGTGTCGGTGTATGTGTAAGGTCTGTAAGGTATTCCAAATCGAATTGGCAATTCGATATAAGTTAAATCGATTGCTTTTCTGTTTTGATCGATAGGAAGGGCGCACCCTTTTGTTTTTGCCGGACGAAGGATCCAGTGTTGAAGAAATTATGTTTTTGGAAGTGAATCTTGAATGGAAAGAATACGTTGAGTTATTAAAAGTCAAAATCGTTGCAGCGGGTAATCTCGAAGAATGAAAGCAAATGTGAAAATACAGTGGGCGAATCCACAATCACATGTATAACTGATAATATATTGCAGGAGTTCAAATCGAGGTGATCGAATAAAAGCGTTAGCCAGAAGCGCAGTATGACATTCCATAACCACTCATGAAGGTGCGAATCATTGAGACCGACCAGTAATGATGGTAATACATTACATCGTAATTGATTGTTAGTTTCAAAGTATGAAACTGAGGAAATAATCATGTTATCCTAGTGTTAGTCTAAAGGACGTATACAGGCACGGGTTCGGTAAGTTATTAGAAGAATAGTTGGAAAGCAGCTTTAATGACAAAAAGGTATGTGAATGTCATTGCGGTTGAACAAGGTGAAAGGTTGATATAATGTCAATCATTCCTATTGACATTTGGTCTAATTTGTGAGGTGGGTTTAATGTTGTTTGAAATCTTTGAACTGAAGATTGTTGGGTTAGTAAAGCTAATGGAATTTTAAATTTTGGTTTTTCACTTAGCATAATCTTTGAATTAGTGGGTACAAGGTATAAAGTGCATGATTTGATTCTGTGAATTGAATGATGAGTTATGAAAATCTATACTCATGAATTCGAAATTAACATTTGTAAAAAGTTATAAAAGTTCTGTTTTAAGATTTGTGATTGGTTTTTATAAAGCCATATGAAATGGGAATGAGTGGAAGTTATGGTGTTAATTTGGGATGATGTGTATAATCTCATGTGAATATTGGAATCATTCAAAGTTCATGATTGAAGGTACTTAATTTGGGATTGGGTTAGAAGTTTTGGACTTGAGCTGTATCCAAGTTGGTTTGATTAGTATATTGTGAATTATGCTTCCAAATGAAAATGGTATAGTTGTTGAATTTGTCAGGAAAGTGAAACAAGCTTCCACATATGAATGGAGATTGCCAGAATATGAAATAATCAAGATTGGAGTGTTAATTGGTTAAATGCATTCTGATATGGGATATTTTAGAGATGCATTCTTGTATGCATGGTCCTGGGTATTGCAGGCTGGTCTATGCTTGCGTCATTTTTGGTATCAGAGCCAGAATGCTCTGTTGGAATGTTTATCTTCTGAATAAAGACAGAAGGTTTGTTGAATTGAAATGTATTCCTGAATGTGTGATGAATGATGAAGTAGCAGATGTGCATGAAGGCAAAGGAGGTCAGATTTTAATCTGACAGTCAAAGCAAACCAGAGTACAGCTGAAGAATTGAGCAGGTATTGGGTGTGGTTAATTTTGATTTGAATTTTACTGACAAGGAATGGAATGAGAATTGATGGTTGCAGCAAAAAAAGGAATTGTTGCTGACAGCTGAAGTTGCCAGAAGGTTGGAAAAGAGGATCAGATTCTAAAATCTGATTGACAGTGGTTGAATATTGAGAATTTTGTAGAGGAAGCATAAAGATTTGTTGGACAGAACTGCAGGAGTGATGAAGTACAGGTACATGGAAGGACAAGATCAGCTGAGATCTTGAAGGTAAGGTGATCTGGGTTTATGTAAATTTGAAGATTGTAGTCTTTGCATTAAAGCAAAAGTATTTTTTCAACTCCCAAAAGGAAAATCCATAGAAAGACATGTTTAAATTTGCTAACAGAAAACTGGTGAAAGCATAGGTGTGGCAGAACCTTGAGGAAATCCAATAGAGATTGGATAAGGAAGACAGTTGTGAACAGGCAGATGAGTTGAAGCCAGGAAGAGCAAAGAGAAGTGCTCAAAGGAGGTTCCAGAGAGAGAACCAATTGCTTGCCAAAAGACCGAGTGAGGAGGGCTTGGTGAGGTAAGTGGCGGCAAGACAGGACTTGCTGCTGAAGAGGCTTTAGTACAACTCGTAGTAAAGTGAGTAAGGGGCTCATAGAGATGGAAAGGATGATGACTAGTGACAGTCGTCACAAAGGTTCTGAAATAAACCACAGCAGAAGACAAAAGAAGAAGGATGCCAAGGCAGTTGGAATACAGAGACAGTTAAGCAAAGAGGAATATGAGAGGGAGAAGGCTGAGATAGCAGTTCAGCTTGAGGTGCTGATGGAGATGTTGCAAAGAAATGAGGTAAACCAGAAGCGTGGTTATGTTATGAGAAAGAAGTTGAGATGGCAGAGGTTACAAAGAAGTGGAATCATCAGATGAATATGCAGTTGATAAAGGAGCTAAGGGAACTTGAACGGGTTATTGATGCCAGGCAAAAGAAAGAGAAGCTCGAAACAGTTGAGCTACAGCAAAAGGAAGATGCTGAAGAAGATGTTGAAGTTTCCATATGTTACCCAGAGAGTGGACCATTAATTTCTGAAAGTGATGAAGAGCTGGAGGAGTTGAATCATATGAATGATTCAAAGCAGCGCAAAGATTTGATGACTGAAGCATCAAATAAGACCGTAAGGTCTTGTGATTTTAAAACTAATGATTGGTGTGTGATTGCAGGTTTGGAAGAAGATAGGCAGTGTTTTGAAGTTGTCAAAGATGTGAAAGAGTACCTTCCAGAAGATGAAAATTTTGAAGCAGAGGCTGGAAAAGAATCAGTTCACTACAGTGGAAAAATGCTGGAAGACATCATTGAGATAGCTGATGAGAAGTGGAGACTAGCTGACAGTCTCAAGAGTTCTTTGAGTTGCTAAAGGGAAAAGAGGTGGATATGCTGACAGAAGAAGGGAAATCAACGCAACATACTGAAGTGTTGCTAAAGGGAAAAGAGGTGGATAGTCAAATGAAAGAAGAAGAGAAAGAACATCTACTGAAGGATGTCCGGGATAGATTGCTGAAGAAGGTTGACAAAGCAGTTGTCATCAATGATAATCAGGAAGAAATTGCAGATGGTGAGCAAAGGAATGTTGCAGAGGGAAAGGAAGATTGGGAGGCCGCAACATCCATAGTGACAGCAAGAGCAACATGTTTTATTGAAGATGTTGGAAACAATCAGCGGACAGAGGACATACTGGACAAAGAAATTGAGATGATAAGGAGATTAATGATAAAGACATCCCAGAGAAAGACAGCCGAAAGAAAGAAAAGGAACGACAACAAGAGAATGACAGTGAAAGATTGCAAGAGCAGAGCAGGTGGAGCACTACAACACAAAATATGGAAACCTGGAAGACAACAGCAGATAACAACAGCAGTAAAGCAATCGACAAGCACGGAAAGATTAAAAAACAAAATTTGGGATCCAGGAGGAAATATCCAGACTTATGACCAGGTGGTCATGAATTTTCTTACATGGGGAGTCTGATGCAGGAGCATCAAGAACCTTTTTCTCCATTTGTAAATATGGGTTGTGATAATATTAATTTGTAAATATGGGGTGTGATAATTTGTAATATTTTATTAATTAATTTGAATTAAATAGGAGAAGGTGAGGATTTATGTAAATATCTTTTTATTAATAAAAGGATATGAGGAAATTTAATAAATTGAAGGATTTTAGGGATAAAACCCTATCCTTTAGGGATGTTGAGAAATTTAGGGGTTTGTTAAGGATTTAAAGGGATTGAGCATTTAATGTAATGATTTTTAAAAATTGTATAAATAGGAGGGCTTTTTGTGAGAGAAACCATGAGAGATTGTGAGAGAGTGTGAGGCTGAAAGCAGGCTTGAACAGCAAGGCTGTAAGCCTTCAGTAATTGTAAGGGCCAAATGTTGAATATCAGGCCACGAATAAAGTCTGTAAGTAATCTTGTTTTGATTTCAGATTATAAATATATATACATTTGGGGATTGACTGTGAAAGTTATAGTATTTTCTGGTTAAATGTATATGGTTGAGGAATTGATTATTGGAAAGATCGACTAAAGAAAGCCTGCAATCAAAGAAATGGTGGGATCGATTTATAGGACCAAGTGAAAAGGATTGATCTTAATATAGAAATTGTTATCTATGCATGAGCTTATGAATGGTTTTGTTATATCGATCTGAATTCGATTAATAGAAAATGAAAGCAGAGAGCACCAGTCTTTTAATTCCTTCTAAGTCTGCAATGTCAAGTTTGCAAAGTCGAGGGTCAATAGAATAAATTGCTATTCGATGCATGCATGGTGGAATGTTAAAATCTCTGTTCGAAGTTGAAAGGGCGCAGGTGACAGCGTTTACAATGAAATTCGATTTTTCAAGCTGTGGAAAATTCGATGAGGAAGCATATGGACAGCGTTGAAGGCATGAAGCACTGGAGATTCGTTGTGCGAGAATTGCCGGACCGACTCTGTTATGAAATATTCTCATGATATTTGGCCTGCAAATAGGTATTAAATTGTGAATGTTGACTTGCCAATAATAATAATTGTGTCTGGTTGAAAAAGCAGATTGCTGGAGTATGGCGTTGCTGAAGATTTGACACTGTAAGCATTGAAGACAGATACCATTGAAATGTCAGTGTATCTGTAAGGTATTCCAAATCGAATTTGCAATTCGATATAAGTTAAATCGATTGCTTTTCTGTTTTGATCGATAGGGAGGGCGCACCGTTTTGTTTTTGCCGGACGAAGGATCCAGTGTTGAAGAAATTATGTATTTGTGAATCTTGAATGAGAATGCGTTGGATTGTTAAAAGTCAAAATCGTTGCAGCGGAGTGAATACAGAGAATTGTGAAGGCAAATCGCTGAAAATACAATTGGGCAGATCCACAATCACATGTATAACTGATAATATATTGCAGGAGTTCAAATCGAGGTGATCCAATAAAAGCGTTAGCCAGAAGCGCAGTATGACATTCCATAACCACTCATGAAGGTGCGAATCATTGAGATCGACCAGTAATGATGGAAATACATTACATCGTAACTGATTGTTAGTTTCAAAGTATGAAACTGAGGAAATAAATGTGTTATATTTTGGTGCGCAATTAAAAAAGGGGCATATACAAACCTGGGTTCGAGTAAGAATTGGAAGCACCGAATAGTTGAAGCGCTGTAAAAAAAAAGGTATGTGAATGTCATTGCAGTTGAATTTGGTTGATATAATGTCAAACATTCCTATTGACATTTGGTTTAATTTATGAGGTGGCTTTAATGTTGTTTGAAACCTTTGAATTGAAGATTGTTGAGTTGGTACAGCTATTGGAATTTGAAATCTGGGTTTTCATACTTTCCAAGTACTGAATTGAGTACGTTAAGGTATAAGGTGCATGATTTGATTCTGTGAATTGAATGATGAGTATGAAAATCTATACTCATGGATTGGAAATTAACATTTGTAAAAAGTTATAAAAGTTCTGTTTTAAGATTTGTGATTGGTTTTTATAAAGCCATATGAAATGGGAATGAGTGGAAGTTATGGTGTTAATTTGGGATGATGTGTATAATCTCATGTGAATATTGGAAGCATTCAAAGTTCATGATTGAAGGTACTTAATTTGGGATTGGGTTAGAAGTTTTGGACTTGAGCTGTATCCAAGTTGGTTTGATTAGTATATTGTGAATTATGCTTCCAAATGAAAATGGTATAGTTGTTGAATTTGTCAGGAAAGTGAAACAAGCTTCCACATATGAATGGAGATTGCCAGAATATGAAATAATCAAGATTGGAGTGTTAATTGGTTAAATGCATTCTGATATGGGATATTTTAGAGATGCATTCTTGTATGCATGGTCCTGGGTATTGCAGGCTGGTCTATGCTTGCGTCAGATCCATAGGTTCGTATTTTTCATAGGTCCATGGTATCTAAATAACATGACATATGACATAGAAAACTCTAGAATTATTGTATGATCTTTATGGAAGTACATGATTTTTGATTTTTTTTTAAATTGTTAAAATGCTAATTGTTTAAATAGTTATGTTAAATTGTTAAATTACATGTTTAAAACTGAGAATTAACTTTTATTACTCTGCATAAATAATTCACCTACTACTATTTAAATTTTTTACCATCAACTTGTAGCATTTTTCTTGTCACATTGTCTAGACCATTATTCTATTTACAATGCCTCAATTTACACAATTGAAGGCCCATCCTTAACCAAGGATCTAATGAAGAGCTTTCTTCCTCTGATCTACCTTTTTATTTATGATCTACCTCTTATCTACCTTTGTATTGATGATCTAGCTCTAATCTGCCTCTGTTTTGTTGAAAGCACAGATCCAAATTTATATTCTCAACCAAGTCCCTGATGAAGATCTTGTTGCATCTGATCTGCCTCTATTTTTCTGAAAGCACATATCCAAATTCATATCCTCAATCAAGTCTCTGATGAAGATCTTGTTTCTTCTGATCTGCCTATGTATTTATGATCTTCCTATGTTTTGTTGAAAGCACAAATCTAAAATTATTTCAGAATCACATTTGATGTTGAATTTTTCTTTAATATTTGCAGTACCCTACAGGTTATTCCTATCTCTCCAACAAAATTATTGGATTAAATATCAACTTTAGAGGAAAACAATATAGAAGAAGGTTTTTATGCTTGCACTTCTACCCACATAGAAGCTTAACTACAAATGGACTTCCAAATTTTATTAGACTTGACATTGACAATTGGACTCGTATATAGAATATAAACTACAAATAATTTCCTTTTTAATGTAATGAATGTTCTCATCTATGAATACAACCATTTTTCAAAGTTTTCCGAAAGATGAAACATCTCCTTTAAGTGGATTAGAGTGTTCATATAAATTTCACGTAGCTGGAAAATGGTAATAATGGGAAATAGAACCAAGGACATCAACACTAATAGAAAATGAAAAAAACATGAGAATCCCACAATGAGTACACATCAAATGCATTGGATTTAGGGTAATTAAATAAAAATTTTCAAGGTCAGGAAAAATTAAATGATCCTTTTAATCCATTGAAAGAAATGGGAGATAAAGAGGAAAAACCAGTGGAAATTTTCTTCTCTCCCATAAAGAGGAGATAAACCAGTGGCATTTTTCTTGTCTCCCATAACCTTAAGGCATTTTCTAGTGTTTTTGGAAACCATGTACATGTCATTTCTCATAAACCCAACAATTAGAAACTATAGCAAGGATGCTTTCAAAATCATATGTCTATCACCTTTATAAATTTTTTAGCTAAATGTGTCTATCACCTCATAGGGGTCCACTATCACCTAACCAACCATAATGGCTAGGATGTGTTGTTACTCATTTAGCCCATGTCCTTTTTAACAAAAAGGATGCTTTCAAAATCACATGTATATCACCTTTATAAAACTTAAAGCTAAATTTAAGAATTGTTTCAAAATCACATGTCTATCACCTTTATAAAACTTATAGCTAAATGCAGGGATGGTCCTAGTGTTTTTGGAAACCATATACATGTCATTTCTCCCATAAAATTTAAGGCATTTGCAATAAATGTTCATTTAATATATTTTATTGAATTCATTTTTTTCAGGGATAAAAAACCCACTAAACATGGTTGAAAAATGGACATTATTCATAGATGTTTATTGTTATCCCAATTGAGGGAAAGCAGTGATTACATATGTGCTATGCAATATTGTGACTAACAAATTCCTCCAAAGCAAAATAAATATACCTATAAGAACAAAAAAAAATGAAGCATATTATATTGCATTGATATAAGGCTTTGGAACAGTTAGGGAGTATGGATAAAAGAAATTGTAGTTTTCACCAATTCTAAACTTGTGTGCAACTAGATAAAAGACATGTACCAAGTTAAGAAGGAGAGGCTAAAACAACTGCATGGAAAAGAAAACAATATTGTTAGAAAGTTTCAATCATTTATTATAAGACATTGTGCAAATGTTAATAAGATGTTTGGTGATCTATTGTATGGGGCAATGCCAATTCAAGATTCATCTGTCAAAGATGAATTATTATTGTATGGGGCAATGCAATTTAAGATTCATATCTCAAAGATGAATTAGTGTTAAGAAACTCTCCTTTAAAATTTATTTATTATTCATCTCTCAAAGATGAATTAGTGTTGGGATGCTCTCCTTCAAAATTTATTGATGGGAGATGTGTGTTTCTTACTTATAAATGCTTCATTTTTAATGACCATGTGTTTTTTTCAATTATATACCAAGTGTGCTCCCACCATGTAAGCACAACTTGGTGAACTTCATTTTTTATAAAATTTCAGTATTTAATTTTCAAAATGTGCACCCACTATGTAAGCACAACACAACTTGGTGAACTTCATGTTTTAGAGAATTTTGTATTTAATTTTCAAAATGTGCAGGACTTCAACAAAATTTTGTTTAAAGTGAGTTTTACACATCAATTTGTGCTTTGAAACTTTTGTGTTTTACATAATTTGTGTTTGGGCTCAAAATTTGTGTAAATTACATCAATTTTTTGAATTATTTTGATTTTTTTTTTTAATTAGTAATTTTAAAAATAATTGTAAGTGCACGAGGTAGCTTTTTAAACATCATGTATCTATGTATTTGTAGATAGATCCATATATAATATGGATGATGATTTTTCACATGATTCTTCGAGGCTTTAAAACTTATGTGTATCTATGTAACTATAGATATCCACTATAGATATCCATATATATATCACGGAGGATGATCATTTGGCATGTGATTCTTCGAGGCGAACAACAATAGAATCCCATGTCTTTACGAGAGAGAGATAGAGATCATGGATCAAGGGATGTTCATGGTATTTATATTAGATGTGCATGTTTTTAAATGACATTTGAATATATAATATTATCCCCATACATACATGTATACATGTGGAATTGATTTTTAATTGAATATACAATTTTATCTCCATGTACATACATGTATACATATGGAATTGTTTTTTTACCAAATTTGTGAGTTAAATTATTTTTTAATAAATTTCGGTTTTTAGGAGTTCGGAGGAAAAGAGTATCTACTCAATCAATGGATCCTGGCCATGGTTCACACAATCGTGGTATGGTTCAAACAATATACTCAATCATATGTTTGTATTTATATGTATGCATGTATTTTTGAATTGATTTGAAATTCATATTTTTTGATGAAGCTTCCCTCTTGTCACGTGAGGATGGTGGCGGTACACATTCCCCTAGTGGCCAATCGCATGAGGGTGGTGGTACACATTCCCCCGGTGGCCAATCAATGGGTGGTCATGTTGGTTCTCAACCAATGGGTGGTGGCTAATCAATGGGCGTTCATGCTGGTTCTCAACCATCTCAAGGTGGGCATGATGTTGCTCAACCATCTCGAGGTGGCCATCAATCTGAATATTACTTTCATTCAATTATTAATTTGTTAAATTATTTATATAAATTTTTATGGTTAAAAAGAAAATCTGTACAAATTTGTTCACGTGTTTTTTTATTTATACATAATTTTATATATTGATGCAGAGGGTGAAAATGTTGCTCGAAAAAGACGTAGGCCAAACCACGTTTCAAGAAGAAGGTTGTACACCAAAAATGAGTTATGAAATTCCCTACTATTTACCTTGCGAAACAAACATCCAACAGTGCACATTACAAAGGTGTGAACATCTTTATTCAAAATTAAAGAAATATCTTGTGTCTTTGAAACTCCCTACTGAGAATCAAGAAAGCTTAGAAATAGTTACGCACTCTTTAAGCACACTTGTAGATGTTTACAAAAATCTTGGGCCAACCACTGATAATTTTGCAGAAGTGATGGGGGAAATAAAGGAAAAATTAATGGGTCCCAATACATGGGACGATGTTAAAAAAAAAGTTACAAAAAAAATGGAAAAATCTATTTTTAATTTCAAAGAAGGGCCAAAAATAAAGATGTTAAAGGTGCAATATTTCAAGCACCTTAATATAGCTTGCCATTTGTATGATAGGAACCTTGAAGCCTATGGAAGACTACCATGGAATGACGAGGTTCCTATTTATTTTGTAAAATTATTTTATGCATAGTTCTTTTTTGGAATGAAACCCAATTATAATGACCTTCCTTCTAAATTTTTTGGTCCTGTGAAGGGTCGATTATGTGACCGTAGGGGCGCTAAGAGTGATGTTGAGTTTCCTCACCCCGAGCCACCATTGGTAAGTTGAAATCTTTGTGTGAAAACTTTGTGGTAAGATATGAATGTCACTTCTCAAATTATTTGAGAAGCAAGGGATGCCATCATAGACAATGTTCAGACTCGACTTAGTGGAATTGATATTGGTCTAAATCAACAAAGAGCATAAGAGAATGCACATGCTAATTTTGTATATAGTACAGATGATGAGATATACAACATGAGTATTGAAGAGCTTAGAACATATGCAAAACATTGTTGCAATGGTTGGCATGACTTAATTCTTCATGAGGAAGAGGGTATGGGATCACTATGTCTTAATGGTTAGGGTGAATATTTTAGTGTAATTTGTAATTTACATATAAATTTTTATTTGTATATGTTAATCTAACAAAAATGTATCACATGTTCACCATTTTCACTTAGCACACTTGTTGAACGATAATTTTGATAATATCATGGTCGAAGGTTCAGGTTCTCGCAATCAAGATGATATGTTGGGAAATGTTAGTGATTTTTAAGAGTTCATGATGTTGATGTACAATTAATATTCTATTATTATATTGGTATCATGATGACATATTTTTAAAAGAAATAATTGTGTACACACATGTATATAATTAAATGCTAACAAATTTGATTTTGTCTGATGTTTTGGAAATGGAGCCACCATATTCTTCCCTATTAGGAGATGTGTCAAATCCACCGTCACAAGTATTCAATTTTTCACTTACGTTTCAAGTTATAATTTGAAGTGAAAGTTTCATTAAAAAATGAGATCTAGATCTTCAGTTATTTTACAATTTTAAAATCTTTTAATTTTAGGGTTGTAGAGATGATTTCCGTTCTCTAAGGACTTTAGCAACGGAGTGTATGATGGAGATAGGAACTTCCAAACAATTTGAACAAGAAGTTGTCTAACCTTTTTTTTAATATGATTGCATTAGTTTATGAATTTTCATTTGAAAATGTTTAATAGATATAGATATAGATATAGATATAGATATATATATATATATATATATATATATATATATACTTGTACAGTTTATCGTGGAGGATGCATTGATGCAGGACCAACATGGGACAATGGGGAGGGAAATACATGAGGTATTGCATGCTCTTTTTTTTTTCATTTAGTTTGTTTTATTGAAGTTATACATTCTCATTCAATTTTAAAACATTAAATTTTAATTTTAATACATATAATATAAATTTCTTATACATGTGTACATATATATGTATATGCAATTACGGCCAACACAAGACAATGGAGGGGGAACTACATGAGGTATTGCATGATTTTTATTTTATTTATTTTTACGAAGTTCTACATTCTTATTCAATTTTAAAGCATTAAATTTTAATGTTTACACGTTTTGTAGGTTCCCCATTCTTCAGATGATAGCACAATGAGGCTTAGGAGGCTGTTGGAAAATACATTGCAGCCAAATTCTCTATTTGATTGATGCAGGTGCAACATTTTATTTGATCTAGCCTTTTTATAACTTAAACATGTGTCATATTTATTTTTTTAATATAACTTGATACTTGGAACAGTTGATACATTCTTATATTTACTTTTCTATATAACTTGATACTTGTAACACTTGATACATTGTTATATTTACTTTTATTGTTCATGATATAAATTTTGGACATATTTTACATTTTGGATAGTTGAACTACATTTACTTTTATTTAATGATTTTAAACTTCGGATAGTTGATACATTTGGCATGTGATCACATGTTGTTATATAATGTTAACCTAGATGATCTTAGATTATGTTTTGCTTTTAAAACTTGTTGTTTTGTCATTTGTTATTCAAAATGAATCTAGATTGAAATTGCAAATTACAAAACACATGTGATATATGTTATGCATTTGAACATGTTCTAATGTTATATAATTATGTGTAAATGTCTATTAAAGGTGATATTTAGGTACATTTTTCATGATCATGTGTCATTTAAAACAATCATATCTATGGTTTTACATATTTAAGTTCATGAGTATAATGTAACAATGATTGAAGTAAATTTTCATTTAGTTGCTACATTTTTTCATACATGATGACATGTTGTTATAATGTTAACTTAGATTCAATCTTAGATTAAATGTTTTGTTTTTAAAGCTCAAGTTGTTTTGTCATTTGTTATTCAAAAAGAATCTAGATTGAAATTGCAAATTACAAAACACATGTGGTACGTGTTATGCATGTGAACATGTGTGAAGGTTATATAAATAAGTGTAAATGTCTATTAAAGGTGACATTTAGGTACATTTTTCATGATCATTTGTCATTCAAAACAATCATTCTATGATTTTACATATTTAAGTTCTTGAATATATCTAACAATGATTGAATTACATTTGCATTTAGTTGTTACATTTTGCATACATGATGACATGTTGTTATAATGTCAACTTAGATTCAAACTTAGATTAAATGTTTTGTTTTTAAAGCTCAAGTTGTTTTGTCATTTTTAATTTAAAACGAATCTAGATTGAAATTGAAAATTACAAAACACATGTCGTGCATGTTATGGATTTGAACATGTGTGAATGTTATATAACTAAGTGTAAATGTATATTAAAGGTGATATTTAGGTACATTTTGCATGATCACGTGTCATTTAAAACAATAATATCTATGAATTTACATATTTAAGTTCATGAATATATGTAACAATTATTGAAGTACATTTGCATTTAGTTGTTACATTTTGCATACATAATGACACGTTGTTATAATGTTAACTTAGATTCAATCTTAGATTAAATGTTTTGTTTTCAAAGCTCAAGTTGTTTTTCCATTTATTATTTAAAATGAAACGAGATTGAAATTGAAAATTACAAAAGACATGTGGTACATGTTATGCATTTGAACATGTGTGAATGTTATATAATTAGGTGTAAATTTCTATTAAAGGTGATATTTAGGTACATTTTGCAAGATCATGTGTCATTGAAAACAATCATATCTATGGTTTTACATACTTAAGTTCATGAATATATAAAAATGATTGAAGTACATAAATTCATTTAGTTACATTATATTTTGAATATATGATGACTTGTTGTTATAATGTTAACTTAGATTCAATCTTAGATTAAATTTTTTGTTTTTAAAGCTCAAGATGTTTTGTCATTTGTTATTTACAATCAATCTAGATTGAAATTGCAATTGCAAAACACATGTGGTACATGTTAAATGCATTTGAACATGTATGAATGTTATATAATTAGGACATACCTCTATTAAAATTGATATTTATGTGTACATTTTTCACATGATCATGTGTCATTTAACAAAATTATGGATGGTTAAATACATATTTAAGTTTATGAATATGTAACAATGATTGAAGTACATAAATGCATTTAGTTACATTACATTTTGAATACATGATGACTTGTTGTTATAATGTTAACTTAGATTCAATATTAGATTAAATGTTTTGGTTTTAAAGCTCAAGTTGTTTTGTCATTTGTTATTTAAAATGAATCTATATTGAAATTGCAAATTACAAAACACATGTGGTACATGTTAAATGCATTTGAACATTTATGAATGATATATAATTAGGACATAAACCTATTAAAAGTGATATTTAGGTACATTTTTCACATGATCGTGTGTCATTTAAAATAATCATATATGGTTTTACATGTTATAGGTTAAATACATATATATTTAAAATCATGAATATGTAGCAATGAATTTTTTTTGCATTTAATTCATACATTTTGCATTTGAAATAATTCTTGTAATGTTTTAATACAATACATATATATGTACATCTAAAAAAAATCATAAAATTCTAGGTGTACATAGAAGAATTAAACAATTTCATAAAATTTTAAAATTGCATTAAAAAATATCCAATACACAACATTTTTCATTCATGTACATAGAAAGGCTGCTATGGATGTGAGTTGATAGTAAAATGGAAATTAAAAAACAGGTGCCACACATTTTTCATTCAAGAATGAATATTATAATTTTCTTTATATGTCTAAAACAAAATCATAACTTAAAATTTTCATTATATCAAATATGCTAGATACATACATTTTGCAATAGTGATATAAAATTAAATAGCTCATACCAGAGAATGTATGAAATAGTTTAAACCACAGAATCTACATGTATGTGTACATGTGTATAAATTACTTGTGTGCAATGTGAAAAAACAATGTACATGCACAAACACGTGTACATAACATAAAATATACATATAATTTAATGTAAAACTTAAGAATGCACAAAAAGGGGCTAACAATTTCTACTTGAGTTTTGTAAGTTCTAAAAGATGAATCCAAGGAGAATAAATTGTTGGGAAGTTAAATTAAAATAATTCTAATGGAATTCCATCTTCAATGATCCATTCATGATCAACTTTTGACATTTTCCATTTCTTAATTTTCAAATTTTTCTTTGATTGAACTTTTATCAATTTTATGTGTATTGCACACACCAAGTGACTATATTGACAACTTATGACATCAGGTTCATAGTCTTGAAAGTAAAAAAAATTATGACTTTGATGAGTTTGTTGGAAAAAATAACCTTTCAGTATAATAGACCCTCTATCATATATAAACCCATTATCATCATAGTTTTCCAATAATTTCTTCTTTCGTTCAGTGCAACACATATGTTATTACTCTCCACAACTTTCCAAGTCTGAAAAAAGGAGTGGAGAAAGGTAACCACAAACCAACTTTAGTTCAGGTAGATAGCCCTACCTGGACCAAAGAGGGATCTCTCTATGTCACTTTAAAACCAATGATATGACTGTATATATTATGATCATAGTCTGGTTATGAGGTTTAGTAGATTAAGGTTTTGTTTGTTTGAATTTTTTTTGCTCGATAGGAATAACAGTCAGGGAATTGAGGTTTGATTTCAAAGGTTAAATTGTAGAAATAATGATGAGGCCAAGTAGGTAAACTCGGGAGCATACTTAATTTTTCATTGTGTACAGGGTTTTGAAAAAGAAGGAGTCAGAATGAGCATTTAAATGAATTCATTCATAAGAAGAATAAACAAATCTATGAAAATATTATAAATAGAGCATGGAAAGTAATGTCTTCTATTTACAAACTCATAAGATTAACATATGGAAGCATATATGTTATGAAAAGGTAACATAACCTTCGATTTGATGGATTAATAGAGAAGAAACAATGCTCAAAAGTATACTGTTGGAATCTCAAGACTATAGCTGCAACATTCTTTGATTTCACTGAAAGAGTTTTTATAATAGCTCTGTTGCTAAAATATCAGACTATCCAACTAAAATATCCCACCATGAAGTGGTATTTACAAACGTTATGTATAGGAAGAGAGGAACTAACTCCACCTCTTCTAAAAATAAGGAAACACTACTCCTCACATTAAATATGTGTCATAATTCATTAAACCTCATCCCCTCGAAATCAAACTAAATTAACAGGTGTAGAAGAAAGAAGAGAAGAAATATAAGCTGAACTGTTGAGTGCACTAACATGCTTATCCTTTTTCTACTAATTTTTTTCTTTATGTTTCTGGTTCTTAAATAACCATGTATTTTTATTAAATATAACCTCCAACAATTGCTGATATATGGAAGATATGGAACCTCCAACCTTCCCCATGATTTTTTGATACCGATGGTGATGGTGGTGGGCGCAGGTCTATTATAAGCTTGAATGGTTACCCCAGATAGTCATTGAATGGACTAATTTTCTTTTGGCTATGCATCGCGATGAAAGTGGAGGGGAGTGCCCATGAATAGAACGGTAAGCAGGAGGCGTGGTAGTAGGGGAATGAAGTGAAGAGAGGGAAAAAAAATGGTGGGAAAGGAGGGTGGTTTTGATGGATTTCAGAAAGGTTTTAAGATGGTTTGTGGTACTGAAAGGTGGGGTGAAAAATGATAATAGACTGACACATTGACGTGGTCCAGCAGGAGAAAACCACTTTTTCATATATCACAATCGCAATTGTAGACTAGTGGAGCGGATTGAATGTATTATGAGGGGCAGAATTTTCGATGGTTAGCAATAGGATTTGTGATAGTGCGATGCGATATTACGTGGCAGTCAAGGTGGGTCCATAAAAATCACAATAGTGGTATCGCATCGGGGATCACAATTCGAAATCAGCAATCACAATTTCAATTCGCAATCGGTGATCGCAATCGAAATTCACAATCACAAATCGCCATCGCAAATCACAATCGCAATTAGATGTGGGAAGCATGGATGTTGGCAGAGTAATTTCGTGATTACGTGATAGCGATAAGTCTGTTGGGTAGCGGATTTTGTTTTGGGTTGAAAATTTTGGATAAGTCTTTTAAATAATCAAACATATTTCTTCATTCTCTCGACATATAGTGGAATTCGAAACTTAGGATAAATCCATTCTTTATCACTTACCCCTTTATGATAGAATCAAACCTATAATAACAAGATTTATTACAATTTATTTAATCACATTTAAATGAAAATGAAATGATATGACCTTGAAAGTGATGATATCCATGGATGAGATGAGGGAGCAATAAATCTGACCTAGAATCCTTCAATGACCAAAATTTATTTTGAAAACTTGTTTGAAAAGAACAAATTTTTACCTATGACTTCTAGGAAAACCACTAAAAGAGTTATTTTTGATCACTGACATACTAACACTAACATTGAATCTAGTTGGGGATAACAGCTCCTTCAGGAGGTATTAAGAACATCGTAGATCAAGTAGCCTTACCATTGGATGATGGAGTCAAAACTGGACATTGAAAAATTTTGACAAACTGGAAATGATGAACTAATTCTGGACTAGAAAAAAATGACTTCACTCTGACTTGACAACTGACCCTGACTGAAACAAAACTTAAAAATTGATTGATGGCACGATATCACCGAGACTCGAGGGCTTCAAATCCCGATGAAAACTACTTTCCTGCTGAAGACATATGTATAATCATGTGAAGTGATCCTTCCAGTGTAACCGATCCAATAGATGGATACTTACTTGAGTCCTGCTCACACTTACCTTGAGAAGGCAGGGAAAAAAAATGATAGGCCACTCAAAGTATCCACTGAATATGTCCTCATGATGCAGAAATACAAGAAAATTCATCTTCCCTGTTGACTGTAGAAAATTAGTGTAAGTATCCTTAATAATTTTAAATCTTACCTTGTGTTGAAATCCAACATCAAAAATACAAGTGCTCCCTTCATTTTGATCTAAAAGAATACTTGGTTTTTGATCTATATGAAGGAATAGGGAAGTGTGACTTTCTTCTATCCGAGTGTTGGTTGTAAATTCCTCAAGCATGAGAAACTTGGATTATATCTTTGGCATATTGTATCTCTCAGATTCATACTCCTCCAATTCATAGTCTAAATATTCCTTGAACAGAAAACATTCTTCAAGATTATTAAACATGTCATCCATATCCTCTTCATGAAAGAAAACAATGCTTTCATGAAATAAATCTTGATATTATTGTAGGGAATCATCATCACAAATTGATTTACTCACAACAACTTCCTCTATAATTTCATTAATCTAATGATTGTCATCATTTAAACCTAGATTTTCATTTTCGATAATGGAAGAAATTTCAATCACACATTCTTGATTGTGTGAAAACTATAATAGCTGAAAACCTTCATTAGCTTGGGATGTAACATGATTTTTCAAGAGCTGATCTATCTCATCTTTTGACAGAGGATAAAACTGTGTTTTTTAGCAATTAACATTGGCTTGATTATTCTCATTTTCAAGATCAGGAATTGGCATTTCTCTTTCTTGGTCCCAGTATTTTTCATCCAAGGAGGAAGCTTCTGGTTCTTGTTGGGAAGAAAAATCATAAAAGGCTTCTATGATCTCATCATCTAGACACTCTTCATCCCCATACAAATTTTCAAGAAACTCATTGAAATTTTTAGAAATCTCACAAAAATTATCAATCATTGACAAGGAGTAATTAGAGGTTTGATAATGTTGAAAGAAAACTGAATGAAATTCCTTTAGAGAATATACACTAGCAGATGGTAGACTCTCATACCATTTCCTTGCTTTCCATTCTAGGGTATCCATAAACATCTTCATTAAACAATCTTTAGGAAACATAGTCTTAAGTCCGTGAATATGAAAATGAAATTTGACCAAATGCAAACTAGCATATTTTACATCTTGACCTTTAAATTCGGGAAGCCCTGTTTGCCAATATATAAAAGGAATTATGGTTTGGAAAACCAATAATATGAGCTCGATTCATTGAAGCATACCTTCAAGCATTTGAATTCATTTTTTCAACAATGAAGTCACCAAGAAGTTCTTCAATTTACTGATTCTTGAGAAATGGACTCGCCATGAACACTCTGAACTTTTGGATTATTTACCACTATTATCGCCAAGTGAATGATTCAACCTTCTTGTGCTTGACCATTGTTCAAAATTAGCAATCAGAGCTAATATTTGTCATTATTTCCTAGGGAAGATTTATCTTTCGCTCCCCGGCAACAATGCCAAGAATGTTATCACTCTTACCAACTTCCCAAGGCTAAAAAAGGGACTGGAGAAAGGTAACCACAGATCAACTTTATTTCAGGTAGCCAGCCTACCCAGACTAGAGATGGCTATCTCTATGTCACTTTACAACCAATGAGATGACTGGATATATTATGATCTTAGGCTAGTTATGATGTTCAATAGATTAAGGTTTTATTTGTTTGAAATTGTTTTGCTGGATATGAATAACAGTCAAGAAACTAAGGTCTGATATCAAAGGTTAAATTGTAGAAATAATGATGAGGCCAGGTAGGTAAACTCAAGAGCATACTTAATTCGTCATTGTGTATAAAGTTTTAAAAAATAAGGAGCCAGAATGATCATTTAAATGAATTCATTCATCATAAGAATAAACACATCTATGAAAATCTTATAAAAAAGCACAAAAAGTAATGATTTCTATTTACAAACTCATAAGATTAACATACAAAAGCATATATGTGATGAAAAGGTAACATAACCTTTGATTTTATGGATTAACAAAGAAGAGACAATGCTCAAAAGTATACCGCTGGAATATCAATACTATAGCTGAAACATTATTTGATTTCACTGAAAGAGTTTTTACAATAGCTCCGCTGCTAAAATATTAGACTATACAACTAAAATATCCCACCATGAAATGTTATTTACAAATGGTATATATAGGAAGAGAGGCACTAACTCCACCTCTTCTAAAAATAAGGAAACATTACTCCTGACATTACATATGTTTCATAATGCATTAAAACCTTATCACATCTAAATCCAACTGAAATAACATGTGTAGAAGAAAGAAGAGAAGAAATCTAAGCTAAACTGTTGAGTGTGCTGACATGTTGCTCTTTTTTCTACTGATTTGTTTCTTCACGTTTGTGTTTCTTAAATAAACATGCATTTTTATTAAATACAACCTCCAAAAATTGTTGATATATGGAATATATCGAACCTCCAACCTTCCCCATGCTTTGCTAATATCGATGGTGATGGTGGTGGGCACGGGTATGTTATAAGATTGAACGGTTACCCCGAATAATCATTGAATGTACTAATAGTTTTTGGTTACGCGTCGAGATGAAAGTGGATGAAAGTGCACGAGAATATAATGGTAAGTAGGAGGTGTGGTAGTAGGGGAATGAAGTGAAGAGAGGAAAAAAAATGGTGGGAAAGGAGGGTGGTTTTGACGGATTTCGGAGGGGGATTAAGATGGTTTGTGGTATTGAAAGGGGGGTGAAAAATGATAATATAATTACACATTGACGTGGGGCTAGTGGGAGAAAACCATTTTTTCATATATCGCAATCACAATTGTATACTAGTGGAGTGGAGTGAATGCATTATCGAGGGAGAAATTTGCGATGGTTAGCAATAGTAATTGTGATAGCGCGATGCGATATGACGTGGAAGTCAAGGTGATTCCATAGCAATCGCAATGGTGGTGTCGCATCGGGGATATCACATTGTGGATATCGCATCGGGGATATCACATCGGGGATATCACATCGTGGATATCGCATTGGGGATCGTAATTCACAATCGACAATCGCAATTGAAATTCGCAATCGGAAATCACAATTGCAATTCACAATCTACACTCACAATTGTAATTCGCAATAGCAAATTTCCATCGCAAATTGCCATAAAAAATCACAATCGCAAATTGCAATCCCAATTAGATGTGGGAAACATGGATGTTGACAGAATAATTTCGTGATTGCGCGATTGCGATAAGGTTGTTGGGGAGGAGATTTTATTTTGGGTTGAAAAATTTGGATAAGTATATGAAATAATCAAACGTATTTCTTCATGCTCCTGACATATAATGGACTTCAAAACTTAGGATAAAGCCATTCTTGATTACTTACCCTTTTATGATAGAATCAAACCTATAGTACCAAGCCTTATTACAATTTATTTAATCACATTTAAATGAAAATGAAATGATATGCCTTTGAAAATGATGATAGCCATGGATGAGATGAGGGAGCAACAAATCTGACCTAGGCTCCTTCAGCGACCAAAATGTATTTTGAAAACTTATTTGAAAAGACCAAATTTTGACCTATGACTTCTAAGAAAACAACTAAAAGAGTTATTTTTGATCACTCACATACTGACACTAACAACATCAGATAATACTCGAATTTTTTCTACATTATTAGTAGTTGCAACTACAACAAAAACATCTCCTGCACAATAAAACAAACTTACATAAATTTAGATCATAATTAACATGAAAAATTAATTTTAAATTGACATGTGTACTTGATTTTATTATCTATTAATAGATCTCTATCACTTGAAAGTAAGTGAAATGTTACCTTCTCTAACAAGATTAGAAACTCGATCACCTTTAGATGATACAATAGTCTCCTCTGATTGCATTTCTTCAAAGTTTGCAACAGATATTTTCCCCTTTGTATTTAGTTTTGTATGTTGCCAATATTTTACATACACTTTATTTTCACAAACATCATTGGATTCTATGTCGTCTATGCAAACATGACAAAAACAAGAATATTTTCTTTTATCAAATGTAAACACATTTTGGTACTCCTTTGTTTTAATTGAATGAAATTTTTGAGTCTCTTTTATTGTTTCAACGTCATTTCCAATCGATCTATCTACATCTTGAACCCCAATATACCAAAAAAATGTA
The DNA here is from genome assembly GCA_034641835.2 of Pinus albicaulis. Taxonomy (NCBI): domain Eukaryota; kingdom Viridiplantae; phylum Streptophyta; class Pinopsida; order Pinales; family Pinaceae; genus Pinus; species Pinus albicaulis. The sequence continues at coordinate 1,021,907,723 of CM076578.1, forward strand.
TATGGAAAATTCAAACAAGAATATAAATATGTTATTCAAAATACAATCAAAGATAATCATTGTGATAAATAGTGTTTAAAATTAGAAAATTAATAAAAATTAAATCATGTATATTAAAGTTCTAAATCTATATATATGAAAGTTAATTTGTATATATGTACATGTACCTTCGTACTTCCCTTGACCAGTTAGTCTCATGGCTTAGTGCAATGACACACCATTAAAAAACTTATTAATTTGAGACAAGTCGATGTGAAGAGTGGTCCATTTCATATCTTTGAAGTACTTGTTTTATACATGCCCCTGCACCATCACGTTCTCCTTTTCCATGACCAGTCTCAAAGAAATTTCAACAATGTTTAATGCAGGTTTTCATATGAAGATGACACAACCAAAAGAACGATCGTGAAGATTTGAATTGACATACGCATCCATCTAACCATATCCAATGTTCATTGAATTTTATTTCACGACTTTTCAACGAGTCATAAATATTATCAAAACAATGTTGTACAATATATGTATCATGTGTACAATCGTCATTGATATAAAAGTGATATTTTTTAATAACATGTCGATTTTCACTGGTGCTTTCTATATGATCAACACTTTGTTCAGCGTGTCTATATAGAATATGGACAAGCATAGAGACTTACTCAGAATGATACTATTCACTCTGTATTTCTTTTTGTGGAACAAATATGCAATTCTATGAAAAATCAACTATTTCCAAAATGGTCCTTGGTGGAAAAAATTCATGAGATTTTTTGAATTTAAAGTCCTGCAATCGAGCTCTATGAGAATGCTTGGTGTATTTATAAATTTCTGCCTCAAACTTTCTCAAAAACTCTATCACAAAAATGTATTCTTCTTGTAAATCAATCCGTTTAGCACTTGTAGTAATACTCGAACCAATCCATGTATAAATATATGCATATCTCTTCCATTTCACTTTTATGTTGGACAATCATTGATCATTTATATCAATACGATATTTGTTGTGAAATAAGTCAAATTTCTATAATGATCGCATGTTTTACCACTAACAAATTTCTTTTGGTAAAATAATTCATGACTTTCTCTTGCACATAGAATTTGAGATATGAAATCATGGATAGTGGAAGGAGGAGGTGAATTTTCCAAAACGTTTTACCAAAATTAAGGAATGTGTCATAATATAACTGAAATTCCGCATGATAATGACAACAACAAGTGACGCGTACAATGATAGATTTAACATACCATGGTTTTTGTAGCACAAAAGCACTGATTGAGACATTAATTTCACGATTCTCTTCTATGAACTTGTTGAACAACTCTATCTGATTGGTATCCAAGATATGTTTTGCATGTTCTTCGTACTGATTTCATCCTATTCTTCTCCGCATCACATCCCTTGCTTTTGGTGAAACATGTGAATTTTTCATCCAATATTCATATATTATTTTTTTAACATCTTCTCCAAGTCTATATTTGTATGGTTGCCTACAAATAACTATCCAACAAGCGATTTCATCATTTACATCTATTTGAAATTGAAATTTCCGATGTTTGTGCAAAGTTTTTCATGAGGTATCTAATGCTTGTGCCATAGATTTTACCAAATGATTCTCTTTAGTACTTGATGAAACCGATGCCATTTGTATTGATCTATGTGCATCTAAATCACTTTTCTTCTAGATCTTCCAATTGGATTTAGAGCACTATTTATTTTGTATCACATTTTCCTTCATTTTTCTTTATCTTTTGTTGATTTTCAAATACCCAATAAATTCATAGCTTCCTTTAATTTCTTTGATGTTAAGAGACTTCTCAAAATTTGGACTTGAACTGCCACATTTTCATCTTTTAAGAACATATCAATAATGCTCTTAACACGATATAGTATAACATGGTCAACTTTTTTATCTCCATATGTGTCAGTGTCAACATTTTCTAACATCTCATCATCGATATTGATTTCATCTATACATATTAGAATTAAATGTACAAAATGAGTTTACATATTTAATAAATAATTGAATTAATAAATATGTATAATTTAAATAATACACATTCAACATATATATATACATACTAGTGATTCAATTTCTTCACTTGAATTTATTTTAACATTTTCAACATCTTCAATCATTGGTTCAATATCTCTTTCACTTTCTCTTTCAAAATTTTCTATCTCATCATCAATGTTATGAGGAATATCTCTATCTATTTACATTGCAAAATATTTTTCAAATTAGTTCATCAAATAAAAATTAAGTTTCCCAATACACTAGTTAAATTTTAAATATCATTTATAATATTTACATTTACATACCTGCTTCAACTTCTAGATGAGATTGATTTTCCCTTTCAATATTTGAGCATTCTTCTCTCTTTTTTTTGCGATATTCTCTCCCCTGTTGTCTACGAGCCACAGGGTCCCTTGTTCGATCATATTTTTCTCTTGCAATTCTTTGATTTCTCATGATAATCTAGTATGAAGCTCAAAAATTTTCCTTCAAAATCCTGCAAAAAAAACTCACTATCAAAATTTAGAAAAAAAAAAAAACTTCAAAAATCATCACAAAATATTTAATTTAAAGCAAAACTCACTTTAAAAATTTTGCACAAAAGACATACTTTAACCCAAAACACTTTAAAAATTCCACCAAAAAATGTCTTTTAAAAATGAAGCTCAAAATATTTCCTTCAAAGTCCTGCACACAAATTTCACCTTAAAATTTTAGACAAAAAATCACTTTAAAAAATCATTATAAAAGATTTAATTTAGCCCAAAACACTTGCTCTAGAAAACTTCACTTTAAAAAATACCTCCAAAAAATGTCCTTTGAAAATTAAGCCCAAAAAACCTTTGAAAATGCATCCCAAAATATTTCCTTTCTAAATTCAGCCCAAAAAAATTCCTTTGCAAATTTAGCCCAAATGAAGAAATGTGTGAAAATAATGTTTCCATTTTCGACTATTTATATAGTTGCGAAATTTGTTTTTTTGGAGGGGCTTCATCAATTTTTTTCTCGCATATGAGATATTTTTTTGTTAAAACTAATAGGACGAAGCGGAAAAAAAATTCAGCCGAACTGTTACAAAAGTTCGGCCCAACTAAAATGTCTACAACTACGCTGCAACTCAGCTGTGAACACATTTATTCAACTTTGGAATGGTTAAACTCAATTAAATTTTATGAATTAACTTTCGGAACCAAGATTAACATTTGAAGAATTCAATCTACTTTCACGAGATATAACTTTTATGGAATTCCATAAATATTTACTAATTTTAATTAGTTTTGTAATAAAATGGTGCAAAATTTTTCAAAAGGTCATTATGATTCAATGCAATCAAAATTCTGTCTCTCCCAAAATACACTAAAAAAAATTGAAAAATTTATCATGCATTACATTGGTCTGCTATTTGTAATTGGTAGTTTTTAGCTTTTTAGTTTATAACTAATATGTTGAGAAACCTGACACGGACCGAAAGATATTCAAAATATGCAGTTTTCTCATATTGGTTCAGTTCAAAAGATTATAGTAATTATAACATGCATCATTTGGTTTCATAAATATAATGATAATGAAGTAGACTCTATTATATTATTGTAACACATTCTTTTTTCTCAAAAACACAAAGTTTTCAAAGAATACACCAATGCGTTTCAACATGAATTTTTATGAATCCTTTGATTGTTAAAGAAAAAAAACTCAAAGAATTGTTAAGTTGACATATCAAATGTGAATAAAAAAATTCCAAAAAATAAGTAATAGAAAGCTAATAACATTTCTGACAAGTTTTATTTTTATCGTAAAATGAAATTCTAAACAGAAAATTTATTTTGGCCTGTAGAAAGTTGAAGAACTTCTAAAAATGATATTTTTTTCTCAAAAAAGGGCAAAAAGTGTAACCCAAATTCACATTTTCATCATAAATAAAAATAATTGTTTATGCATGAAGTGCCAAGTGTCACCTATGAAGCCTCATATAAAAGAAGGGGAAAGCTATGGAAGAAGGGACCTTTTTGACCTATTTTTGGATGGATGAGATAATGTTATTATGAGTGAATACAAGCTATAATGATTTTGGTGATGTGGAGGTCTTTAGAGAGGGGACTGTTGAGCCAAGGGTTCTCACCTTCATGAGCTAGCATTCTTCCTCTATTGTGTAATCCCATTGCATCTTGGGGGTCTGTGGAGACAAATAGTACCTAAAGAGTAGGTTGGGATGTTAACCTATGGGTCATTCATGTTTAGTTGGGATGCCTCTTTCTCCACACAAGAATACGAAAAACAACAAGGCGGTGCAAGTAGCAGCAAGGCCAAGATCAAATATCAACTTCGAGGTGAACGATACCTATTGTCTTCTTGATGTTCTATTACATGATTTTTTTGTATCTATGGTTAACATAATGTAAAGGTAAATGATATTTCGATTGTATTTCAAATTTTGGACTATTGATGCAAATGCTTTAATATATATATGTGTTTACAATGTTGGTGTGTGTTTAAATTACTATGTGATCTTGGTAATGGTTTTTTCAGGAAAATGATTAATTAAATTGAGAATAATTATTTTCTTATGGTGTATTCTAAGACTTAACTACATTATTTATGGTTAAAAAAATATTTCAATGTCATAGGGGTGGTCCCTATAATTTATTCTTATTCCTTGGCAGTTAATCATTGCAGAACCCTTAGGTGGAACTTAGTTTAGTTATATTTGGTTATTTTATCCCTAATATCTGTTAAGGAAGTCTCCCTGGTGTTGGATTATATCCATCACTAAAATGAGGGGAATAATTCCTACACTAATAGTGGTGAGCCACTACCCTTATTGCACATTGTCTAGGTCACTTAATGAGACTTTGCATTAATGTGCTAGATTTTGTTGTAACATTTTTGTCACTTTTGTTGGGAAGGTATTGACTCCTTCTTGAGATCTGAATTCTATTCTTCAACCTTCCATTTGATAAATATATCTCAAATTATTCTTTGTATGCTTATTTGGAAACTCAATTGGAGGAATGAAGTCATTGTTCCTTATATCTCTTCAAATATCTTTGTGCTTATAGGGTGAAACAAGCATCTTTTAAAGGCATTAAAAATTCACTTTGATGACTATACAATACAATATTGTGAAAATTATATAGTATAGAACATAGATATATGTGATTTTCATGAAGAATTTGAGGCTATTGATATGCAATGTGTCCTTGGATATCCAAATAAAATTTCCAACTGATGTTTCCATAAGTGTATGGAATTTGATGGTCATCCCTCTTTAGTGACATTTCATGTTGTAATATTCCTCAAAACTCACAGGGGAGAATGATGTGGTACATGAAGATGTGATGATTAATTTTTTTCACAAACTAATTTTAAGTTCTATGATACATCCTTGAAAAACATAAAAAGGGAAGATTCTATGGAGAATCCCTTGGAAATAATTAATATTGATCACTTTCTACAAATGGGAAAGTATAAGTGGGATATGAGTTTTCCTCATTTTGATGGGGATCCTATTTATGAAATGATGATGATTCCAAAGTTAAGGATATATAATCTTTCCTTAAAGGAAACCTTCTTTCATAAAATAATTTTTAGATATTTCTAATTGCAACTTATAGCCATACATGTGTAGTGGGGACATGGATTTTGGGCAACATAGAGGATATGTTTACATATTTGTTTCAACCAAAAAAATATGATTTATTAACTCCTCATGATGATATCTTGCCATATTTTACAAGGTATGATATTGTTGAATGGTGTTGTCATTGATGGCAACGTTGGTATTTGGATGGTATAAGTATTCCTCTATGGATTTCATTGATTGGAAGCTCCAATGTATAAGAAGTATTGGAAGGAAGAGAATGAATCCCAACCCCTATGGTGTGGTCATGATGCCTGACGTTTGATGAGGAAATTGGATGAAAATCTCAGTAAATTTGCAGGAAATACCATCATCATTGTGTAGTCCACTTCATGTCAATTGCAATGGTAGGTGGCTCACCCCATATCTCCACACAGTTGAGGAGATATGCCTCATGAAATTTGAAGCCTTAAAGGTTGGTGAAGGTTCCAAAAATAAATTGAAAAGGAAACCCTTTGATTGCTTCCATTTTGATATTAAATAATTGTAAAGTTAAATGTTATTTATGTGGACCAAGTTAGCCCTCAAAATGAGAAAATTCATATTATGAAATTTTCCCCAGAAGGAGGAATTTTTATGGTTACAAATGTGAGCTTAAGTCAACTTACCCAAACAAAACAATTTTTGTAGATGAATAATATTTGTATTGTAGTTTGGCTTCTGGTTAAGCATCATATCAGTGGGAGTTAAGTTTATTCACACTTTTCATCATTTCTTTCATTGTTTTTGTTGCTTCCCATTGTCATACTAATAATTTTTATTGTATAAAAATGGTATTGTAAGAGAAGTGGAAGAAGTATAGTGAAAATGAAATAGTATTTTGTTGAGCCTCATGCCAAGTCTAGCTATTTGTTGTGCCAACGTTCATATGGTTTTTATTGCAATGTTAAGGTTTACTAATAGGTTTTTTCAGTGATATATATTTGTTGATAGTGACTATGAGTAAGCTCTCCTAGATATGGATGTATAAGTATCGATGCATATGGTAGTGTGATGATGCATTTTTTTCCATGTAAATCTATTGCTGAGTGAGCTTGCTAAAGGATGAGTTTGTAGAGAGAGTGAGAGTTTGTATGTTGAGAAGAGTTTGAACAACCAGGGTTTTGTATGGCTATAATTCCTTAGGGTTATTTTTGACAGGACAACACATTCATGTTTGTAATAGTGCACTGATCATACATCATTGGTAATACTAGCAGTGATGTCATATTGCTTGAGGGTAAATGTTGAGAAGTATTTACAACATTGGTTGGAAAATGATCGAAACAATTACCGTATGGAGTTGAAAACATTATTATTCTGATGTTGTGACAATATAGTGAACAGGAAGAGGCAGTGCAACAATGTTATTGAGATACCAAGGTTATTCATAGCAATAATTGGAGTAGTGAGTGTAGTGGTTGATTAAAGTGACTAGTGTGATCTATATTATACTTTTTTCATCTATATTCAAGGTGCTAGGGTAGTGCAACGTGGAGAGTGTCCTTCAGGTTGGAGCTAGATATCACTTTAGGGTGGTAGGGTGGTGCAAGGTGGAGAGTGAAGTCTCCTTCAAGTTGGAGCTTGATAACACTTCAGGGTGGTAGGGTGGTGCTAGGGCAAGTTGGAGCTAATAAAACCATGGGGTTGGAGACTCCTTCCACTTGGAGCTGGTAAATTAGGATGTTAGTGCATCCTTGGAGATGATAAATCAGGGGGTTGGATCCTCCTTCCAGTTGTTGCTAGAGAATCTCAAAGGTTAGAACTTATTGTTGATGTAATCTTTAAGAATTATATTAAAATAGTTAGATGGTTTTTCTCCTGGAAGGGTTTTTACTTAAAAATATCTTGTGTACTATATTTGATGTTGTGCATTGTTGAATGGCCTTGATAATTGTTTACTGTCTACATAATATGACTAAACTTATTAAAAAGTGCCCAATATTGATTGACCTCCACTCTCAGTTTTGGTGAATATTCTAATCATTGGTATCAGAGCCACGTTTTTTCATTTGCATCTTAATATTTACCAAGGAAAATATTAGGAGATCAGAAGTGGGAAATTCAAGGAATAACACTTCCAAATGACCAATGTAAGTCTCCGATATTATACCGGTTTCAAGACCTATTACACCTAATGAATAGAAACAAGTTGTTCCAGCTCTTGAGTTCGATGAAAAATAGTATTAAATATGGGAATCCAGGATGGAAGTCTATTTGCAAGCTCATGGTTATTATGTATGGGATTTTTTTTTTTTTTCTAGAAACACATCTACTGATGGATCAAGACAATAGGATTCAAAATCCATGTAATATTCCCAATTAGCCATGAGCTATTTGGAATATTGAATTTTGTTTTATTTCTTTGTTTAAAGAATAAGAGGGCAAAGGAGGTCCATAATTCTCCTTAATAATGAATGAATAAATGCCAAATGTGAAAGAGACAAATCTTGGAAGCTTAATTAAAGCACCCTTGGTTTGAAAGGGGCTAGATCACTTTGACTGGGTCAACCTTGAAAAAATCAACAATACTGTCATGGAGGAGTGGTCATCAATGAGGGACAATGCAGTTTTAGATGGAGATTCTTTGTGTGAATGTAGTGATATTTTTGGATGGGGCTTAGGCTTTGCAAGCTCATATCTTTTGTAAGGAAGAGGATGGCAGCCATATTCATTATGTATGGGTTTATTATATTTCTGAATATATGGTCTGTTTAGACATATATCTTTCTCTTGCTGTTTAGCTGAGATAGAGTGTTGTTTAGCGCAGGGTGTTCTTGATTGAGAATCCCACCTCTTTCCTTGAGAGGCCTCTTGGGAGAGTTTTTACTACATTTTCCACTATCAGGCTTAAGGCAAAACTTCTTCTTTCAACTACAACGCAAATCCTATTGAGGTTTTGGTTGTTTTTGCAGGTTGTAGCAAGTGGTGATTAGATCTCTAGATCTAGGCAATTTTAGTGCTCATTTTCATTGGAGGAGGCTTCCTTTCCATTGGGAGGAAAATATTGAAGGCTATTGAGCATATTTTCATATCTTGGCATCATTCCAACCATATATTCATCCCTACAACACAGTTTACTTCCAAATATGCGTTATTTCTGTAGGAGGAGTTGTTGGGTGGTTTAGCACACCATTTGGAGAGTTGATTTTATAGTGAAGGGGATTTGCCTTTCACTTAGAGGATCTATTGGAGGAGGCTATTGTATTGATCAAATAATATCAGCCACACTTTCCAGATCTATATTTTGCAGTAGATTTGTAGTCTTAGATATCAGATCTAGAACTTGTATATGGTGTTTTTCTGAAAACCCTTAAGGGGTTCTTTAAAGGAGCTTGTATAGTGCTCATATCTGATATAGATCTATATTTTGAGGCACATATCAGCCCTAGATCTGATGTATAATAATTTTCTATAGCAGAGCTAATAAAATAATGTTGTAAGGGTCTTCCAACTTTTCTATGTAATTGCAGCACCTCATCTTGAGGATTTTGTGCATTGGAGGCTTGTACTTTCTTGTTGTGTATCTTATGGGCCATTTATTATACATATTTTGCTGTTGTTATAACATATGAAATGTATCCATATTGGCATCTTGATTTTATATAATGATATCCATTATTGTTCCAACATTATGCACCATATTCTGCTTTTCCTGGTATCAAAGCATAATCTTGGCACAACCTGTGCACTTGAAAAGCCAATATGTCATCTGAAGAAGGGGAGCCTCTGACTGATAGATAGAGGAGGTATCAAAGAAGAAGACATTAGACATTTTATTACACAAATGACAAAGAAGACAAGGGTAAAACCCCTTTATCTAGAGGTGAATATGAAGAGAAGGAGTTCCCTAAGATCCTTCTTAGAGCCATGCAATACATTTCTAGAGAGATCAAAGAGATGAGGATGGATAGATTCAAGGAATCCCCTAAAGGATTTCATCATGGTGAAGGCTCTGGCATGTCTCATCACTGGAATGATCAACCAGTGCATCAACCACAAGTTTCCCAATTCTCTACAATGCCTTCATTTTTGGTTGTGGGAAATGAAGGGTTTCAGGAGAAAGAATCCCTTGAAGGCTATTTTATGTATGAGTCTCAAACTTAGAGATTCAAGTATCACTTGATTTTTCAAGAGTTTTGTCAAATAAAGGACGATAGAAGACCAAGGCATCACAATAGAGGTGGTGGATTCATTCAGAATCATGATCGACACCACACTATGGGCAGATTTTTATTACCCAACTTTGATGGGTCATCCAAGTGCACTGCCAAATAATGGGTAGAGAAATTTGACATATAATTTTGGTTGAAAAAAGTTCCAGAAATGGAAGCCATTAATATTGCAGCACTGCACCTTCAAGGTGAGGCACATGCCTGGTAGTTCCATGGCTTGTCTACGTTGGGTCATGCCAATGTAACTGCATATTCAGAGTTCACTAGAAGGCTGATGGAAATATTTGGTAGAAGAGATATTGAAGCACCATTCATAGGGATTAAAAAGCTAAAACATTTAGGTAATTCAAAAACTTACATCTCTAAATTTTTAATACTTTCTGTTATGGTTCCTGATTTATCTGCTGCAAGAAGGGTGTACATGTTCATTGATGGGTTAGATGAACCTCTTCATGGGTTGGTTAAATATAACAAGCCAAATACCCTACAAGATTCCATTTAAAGGACTAGAGACCTTCAAGATTCCTTGCCAAAGGCAAAGGCAACATTTCAACATAATCCCTCTTTTCCATCAAAGGGAAAAGAAGAGAAGGCTCCTCCTTCAAAGGAGAGCCAATATAAAAAACCTATTGATGATGATTTCCAGAGAGATTTGAGGAGAAAGAAGCTTTTCTTCACTTGCCAAGAAGCTTGGGCACATGGAAATAGATGCACAACTAGAAAGGCACATTGCATAGAGGTCTTATCAGATGATGAGGAGGAACAAGAAGATGAACCAAGAAGAGGTCACAACGCTGACACTGTAGGAGATGAACCAACACCATCAGGAGATGGGAATGGAGGATTTGATCCTATTGGAGGGGCTCTTGCATCATTAAGAGGAGTACCTAAGTACTTTACCTTAAGATTTCATGGTTCCACCTTGAATCAAAGGGTTTCTTTTTTGGTTGATAGTGGGTCTACCCACAATTTTATTAATGCCCAACTATTACAAAGGAGGGAAATACCCACTGATGCTTTTGAGGGACTCTCTGTTTTAGTCCCAAGAGATAGAAATATGAAATGCATGAATTATGTTCCATCATTATCAGTCACCATGGGAACATATACATTGACTGATCACTTCTTTGTGGTTGACATACTTGACACCAATGTGATATTGGGTGTTCAATGGTTGATTACTTTGGGGAAGGTCACCACTGACTGGGAGACTTTGTAGATGGAATGGGTGGATAGAACGAGTGTAAAAACTAAAATGATCAAAGGCATGCACACATATCCCTCACATACAACTTCCACATAGAAATCAGAGATGGATTTGCACAGTTGAAGCAAGGACCTTACAGTCCCATCTATTATGCTTATGAGATTTCTGCATGGGACACTATTATTTAGTGGAAAATTACCTGGGGGGCCACTTGATTCATATTTTTTGAGAGATATATCACAACATGATGCTCCAAGCATAGATCTAGGAGTGATGTGAGCATTATAATAGCATGAGACAACACTGGGAGTCTTGGGTAGGATCAAGGAGGAGGGAGACATTCTCCCAACATCATCATTACCCACTCTCATTTCAAATTATGCGTTGTGGGAGGAGAAGCATGGAAGGAATGACCTTACAACATGTACCTTTGGAATGGGATATGTCAAGGAGGAGAGCATCCATATGAAAAACATTCTTTGAGATAGATCATCAATGTTGTCACTACGGGAGATTGATCCATATTTGAAATCCCAAATGTTGGTGGATTATTCCAAGGATATTTTCACATGCATGATACTGGATGAAAAACTTCATGAAGAGGGAAATTTAGTCCAATAAGGAGTCATATATTATCATGGTAGGATATTATTATCTAGAGCCTCCAAGCTCAAGGAGAAGTTGCTACAAAGAGCTTATGAAGAGTTCTTTTTTAGCCATACTTATTCCATGAAGGCATACAACACTATCATGGACAAATACACTTGGAAGGGCTTTGAAGGAGAACTATCTCAGAATTTTCAAAGATTCATGAACCATGTGGAGTTGTAAGAGAAACATAACTCTATGATGGAGTTAATTCAACCACCTCTTTCCTCTTTTGGAATGAGAGGATATAGATCTATGCACCACTCCATTTGTATGAGGAGAACTTTTGGTTAATAACATGCTTGTATATCTAATGTTTCTTTTGATTATTATTTTCATTCTTATACCATTTTTTTGTAGGCCATAGCTCCAAGGACAAGCATTACTTCATATAAACTTCATGGATAAATTTGGGCCACAAAAATTTCTGAACATGGCCATTCCCTTGGAGATCAAAGGGAGATTTTGTACCATTGTGGGTGCATTCCAAAAGCACCAAACATATCTCACACTTTCAGCCATGGTGATGTGACTTGGGCAGAAAGTAAGTGGTGGGGAAACCACTTACCTTATCAATATATGATGCAGTCATGAGATTTATTGCGATGGTTCGACATGTGGGACTATGACCCACCTCCGTTTATGCAAATTTATGTTTGTATGTACTTAGTTTTGATCCCATACATTTATGATGTACTTATAATTTTTATGGGAATGTTTGGAGGGAGGATGGGAGGAATGTATGTGCCCTATGGGTCAGAGATTCTCCATGTTCATTATGCTACATGATTCAGGGAGAACATTTGGAAAACCATGTTTGTTTCATTTGAACTATTGTCTCCTTATGGGATGGATTATTTGCATCTCATGAGAACTTTGGAGGAGAAATTCATGGAGGGATGGATTGATGAAAACATAGATTATGAGGGAAGCTTATCACATGTTGCTGTCACCAATGTAGTAGGAGAAGAGTCGCAGAACTCACCTTGTCAGTTGCTTGAGGACAAGCAACATTTGGGAAGGGAGGGCTGTAATATTCCCAATTAGCTATGAGCTAGTTGGACTATTCAATTTTGTTTTATTGCTTTGTTTAAATAATAAGATGGAAAAGGAGGTCCATAATTCTCCTTAATAATGAATAAATCAATGCAAAATGTGAAAGAGACAAATATTGGCAGCTTAATTAAAGCACCCTTGGTGTGAAAGGGGCTGGATCACTTTAACTAGGTCAACCTTGACCAAATCAACAACGTTGTCATGGAGGAGTGGTCATCAATGAGGGACATCACAATTTTAGATGGAGATGCTTTGTGTGAATGTAGTGATATTTTTGGATGGGGATTAGGGTTTTCAAGCTCATATATTATTTAAGGAAGAGGATGGCAGCCATATTCATTATGTATGGGTTTATTATATTTCTACATATAAGGTTTGTTTAGACATATATCTTTCTCTTGTTGTTTATCTGAGATAGAGTGTTGTTTAGCAAAGGGTGTTCTTGATTGGGAATCCCACCTCTTTCCTTGATAGCCCTCTTGGGAGGGTTTGTACTAAATTTTACACTATCAGGATTAAGTCCAAACTTCTTCTTTCAACTACAGCACAAATCCTATTGAGGGTTTGGTTGTTTTTGCATGTTTCTGCAAGTGGTGATTAGATCTCTATATCTAGGCCACTTCAGTGCTCATTTTAAGTGGAGGAGGTTTCCTTTCCATTGGGAGGGAAATATTGAAGGCTATTGAGTATATTTTCAGATTTTGGCATCATTCTAACCATATATTCATCCCGATAGTGTAGTTTACTTCCAGATCTGCGTTAATTCTGTAGGAGGAGTTGCAGGGTGGTTTAGCACACCATTTGGAGAGCTGATTTTCTAGTGAATGGGATATACCTTTCACTTAGAGGATATATTAGAGGAGGTTATTGTATTTATCAAATCAAATCAGCCACACTTTCCAGATTTGTATTTTGCAGTAGATCTGTAGTCTTAGATCTGAGATCTACAACTTGTATATGGTGTTTTGCTGAAAACCCTTAAGGGGTTCTTTAAAGGAGATTGTATAGTGCTCATATCTGATATAGATCTATATTTTGAGGCACATATCAACCCCATATCTGATGTATAATCATTTTCTGTAGCAAAGCTAATAAAATAACGATGTAAGGGTCTTCCAGCTTTCCTACATAATTTCAGCACCTCATCTTGAGGATTTTGTCCATTGGAGGCTTGTACTTTCTTGTTGTGTATCTTATGGGCCATTTCTTATACATATTTTTCTTCTGTTATAACATATGAAAGGTCTCCATATTGGCCTCTTGTTTTTATATAATGATTTGCATTATTGTTCCAACATTCTGCACTATATTCATGCTTTTCCCATTTGGGAATATTACAAGCCATGAATGTCATTTTAAGTGTTTTTCTAGATTCCATGATAGCCAAAATGGATCAATTCTCATAAGGAAAAAATATTTGGAATAAGCTTCAAAATATCTAATAAAATAAGCATGTATGTTAAGATGAATATGATCATGATCATGATTCAAATAAAGTAGATAATAAGATCATATAATTAGATGACGATGAAGAGGAATATGCATAAGTAATCTCTTATATACTTGTTTGTACAGATTATCTTACAAAATTGGTAGAAGCTAAATCACTTCCTTTTTCAATTAAAAATTTTGTAGTTACATTTATTTTTTAGAATAATTTCACTCCTTTTGGTGTCCCAAGGGAAATTGTGATAGATCAAGGTACTCAGGTCACATCCAAGTTGGTGCAGAAAATAATCGAACAATACAAAATCAAACATCAAATGTCTACTCCATATCATCCACAAGCCAATAGGCAAGTGGAATCCACCAATAAGGTACTTGAAGAAATTCTAACCAAAATTATGCATTTGCATAGAAGATATTCGGAAGAAAGGCTTCCATAGGCACTATGGGAATACCGTACCACATGGATAAATACCTATGGACATACTCCATTTGGGTTTGTACATGGGAAGAAAGTTTTGATTCCAGTTGAGTTCCAAGTGGAGACCTTCAGAACATCAGTGAAATTATGATCTAGGTAAATTTCGCTACCCTTTAAACCAAGCCTTTTACTCCCCCTAATGTGTTAGAAATGAATTTTATGAAAGAATTAATGAACATAAATGAACATATCTACATGATGTAAAGAAGAGGAAAATAACAATAATTAGAAACATAAGATATTGATATCGAAGTTCGTCTAGGAGGGACTACATCTCTAGGCCTCAATGTCAGGATGGTGTAGGCTGCTACATTAAGTGTTGGAAATAGTGATGATGTAAATGGATGGTATTTTCTTTGTCATACAAGGAAAATTCCCTCACGCAGGAGTGGCTGGACCTCTCCATGAGATGTCCTGGTACATGAACTCTCATTCACAAAAAGGACTCCTATCAACATGACAATCTCACTCAATGGTGACTAAGAGTATCCCGCCGAACATGGAAACAAAGGGATGTAAAAATAAATAAAACAAATCCATGATATAATTACATCTCACATCAAGAAAAAAATAAGGTCCCACATCAAACATCAAACATGGATCTATACAGAGCAATGCATCTCATAGAAAAGAGATAAATAAGTACATGATCACACTACATATACCTCACATCTTGGAGCTATCGAAAGAAAAGGATGATAAACTACTGGATTTGGCTGTACTACCAACCTCATGGCGTCGAATATCCTAAAAATGACTGCTCACACATTGAATGCTGACACCTATAACTCCACTTTGAAAAGTGGCCGGAAAATGGAATGGTTGAATGGAAAATAAAAACACACCATCAGATTCATGGCATCGAATAGTGAAAAATCGGCTGTCAAATTTCTAAATTATGACAAGGTGAAATTCTGGGGCTATAGAAATCTTTTAGATTCCCTCAAGATTACTAATCCTCATATTCTGAAGAGAATATTCTGAACCACTACTCAAATGGTGAATCTGGGCGCACCATCATGCTCCCTACGAAATTCTGGTTAAAGGCATATAAATTTCAATACATTCTGGCACAGAAAAAATTTACCTCCTTGGAATCAAAAGAATCCCTTGGCATCAAAGAGATTCCCTTAAAATCCGTGCACCATCCTTCCTTGAATTGTGTGTCCGAGTCTGCCTGCCTTCCTTGGGTGCACTATGCGAATGATGGGTTTAATTATAAAATCCAAGAATATTAACCAACACATCTTCGCTGGCACAATGGTAAGGATGGAATATGGTTGAGGAGGGGTGGGGGGGTCAAATACCACCCCTCCCATACTTGGCACGTTGTTTCTTTTAAAAGGGCACATTTTTTCTTTTAATAAAAAACCAACATAATAGTTAGTTAGGGGGCCCGACCTGCATCGGGTGGCCTGCCCACATCTTTGTCGTATGTAATGTGGGTAACAGGTAGGGGTGGCAGGGTTTATTTCCCGCACCCCTCCATTTTAATACAAATTTCTTATAGCAGTTGTGGTGGCGGGGTCATAGCCACCAACCCCATTATTTTAACATTATTTTTGTTATGTAGATGTGTGATGGGGGTGGCGGGGGTCATGGCCCACAACCCCTTAATAATTTTTTTTTTTTTTTTTTATAACAAAATAAGGAATTTTAAAAATACCCGAGAATAGGCTGAAGGGGAAAAATTAGTTATCCAACAAATTTTCCCGGAATCTGACTGGATTCCAGTGGTTGGATTTTTGTGAAATTGCATCCTCCTTAACCTGTCAAGTCATCTAATCAACCTTAGAACTTTGAAAAGCTCTAAATTTCACATACGAACTAATTTTTATGAATCATTTACACCATTACGATCAGGATGATGAGATATTCAATTTGAAGCTGAGTTTTCCATGTTTCCGTCACTTTTATTTTTGAGCTTCCATAAGCCCTCTTTTTCTTATGTGTGTCTCTGGAATCACCTAGATCAATCCTCCCCACTGAGGAGCTTTTGGTCCTCCAAAAGAATCAACAAGAATCTGCAATTGCTGTGTACTATGTCTATGCCACAAGTGTCCTGAAAGGTCACCCTTCCTTCTCCTTTACCTTTTTCCTTTGAAGCCATAAGTGATGAACCGACACCTGCATCCCCTGCAGACTTATTGTACAATTCCTTGTAAATAAGATTCTCAAATTAACCAACTATGACACAAGAATTCCATACTTTCCATGCATTTAGAGCACATACTCGGTGGTCCTTACATAAAAATGGAAATCAACACCCGAGCTATCAAAACAAGGCTAAAAGAAACATCATTGTTGCTTAACAAGCATGGAAAAACACATCACCAATTTTACAGTTAAAGATTCAAAACATGATTTACAACAAGGCCATGACACACTAACACACCTAGAAAAACTATCTCTCACTTATCAAATTGAATGGATCATCTCCCTGTGGTGCACTTGCTTGTCAAACAATTATTTCAACTGGTTCATGTACTGACACTTCGTCCTTAAGGTGCTGCTCTGGATGGAGCCTCAAACACGTGTCTCTTTGATGAACACTTTGGTTGCAATGGGTGCAAAAGTTCTTCATCCTCCCTGTGGAGAAGGCTTTTCATGCCTCATCCTCCTATGTGTTGCCATTCATTTCCAACACTCAACAATGACATGGTTATGTAAACCACAAAAACGAAAAGTTTTCTTATGCCATGATTTACATTCATGATTAGAAATAAGCTTATAATAAAAATGAACTCGAGAATATTGATACTTGTTCTACCTTTCCTAGTGGTCTATGGTGCAATCATGGTGGTGAGAGCTTGCCTCAGCTCTTTCATTGCAATATGTTCTTACATGGGATGATGGTGAAATGTTCCCATAAATCCTCTTCTCTGGTGAGTTCAACAATGTATGTTTGCCTTTGATGTCCTTATGGCGATGAGAACTTGCCTAAGCTTTCTCTCTACAATATACACTACCATAAGATGATGGTGATGTGTTCCCATCATTCTCTCTTCTCGACGGTTTCCACAATGTCGTGGAGGCTTTTGACACCTTCGAACATTCTCCTTCGGTGTATCCCAAACCTGTGTATTGTGTTCTCTGCACAACCTTCAATGGCTGAGTTATGCCTTGGCCATGAATGCCAAGTCCTCCTCCTTTGTACCCCATCCTAGTAAGGAGTCTCATGTTAGTTCCTATAACAGGGATCTCCACATTTCATATAGAAATAATAGCACGTGAAGGTGAAACTGAAGAATGATCACAACTATTTACCTCAGATATCGATTTTGAAATAGGTGAAGAGGGCTTCTTTGATCCTTTTTTGTGCTTCTCTTCCTCCAAGGCCTCTGTTGTGGCTTGTAGCTGAAGTTGCAATCGTTGCTTCTCCTCCTTATCTTCTCGTATAAGTGTCTTTAATGCAAAATGATCTGTCTCAAGACTTTGATCGTTGTGCTTCAATTCTTCCAATGCCTCTGTCGTGGCTTGCAATTGAAGCTGCAGTCGATGTTTGTCCTCCTTCTCCTCTTGCGAAAGCATTTTCAACCCAATTTTATCTAATTCTTGTTTCTCATAAGCTTCACACAACATGTCTGCTTTCTCGAACAACCTGAGCATGGTCTCGTACATGTCTTTGAAATCCGCCATTGATGCACTTTCAATGGTTCACTCTTGCAGTCGACATCAACAAGAAGACCACTCTGATACCACTTGATCCGAGTAAATTTCTCTACCCTTTAAACCAAGACCTTTTACTTCGTTTGATGTGTTAGAATTGCCTTTTATCAAGGCATTAATGAATGGAAATGAACATATATGCATGTTGTAAGGAATAGGAACATAACAAACATTAGCAACATAAGATATTCATAATAGAATTCGTCTAGGAAGGACTACGTCTCTGGGCCTCAGTGTCAAGATGGTGTAGGCCACTGCATTAAGTGCTGGAAATAGTGATGATGTACATGGATGGCATTTTCTCTATCATACAAGGAAAATGCCCTCATGCAGGAGTGGTTGGACCTATCCACAAGATGTTCCGCTATATAAACTCTAATTCAGAAAAAGGACTCCTATAAGCATGGCAATCTCACTTAATGGTGACTAAGAGTATCTTGTCGAAAATAGAAACAAAGGGATCTCAAACAACATAAAAGAAGTCCATTATAGAAATTACATCTCACATCAAGAACAAAACAAGATCCCACATCAAACATCAAACATGGATCTATACAACACAATGCATCTCATAACAAAGAGATAAAGAAGTACATGATCACACTACATATACCTCACATCTTAGAGCTATATGAATAAAAGCATGATAAACAGTTGTATCTACCTATACCATCAACCTAGTGTCATCAAATATCCTGAAAACGACTTCTCATATAATGAATGTTGACACCTACAACTCCACTTTGAAAAGTGGCTGAAAAATGGAATGGCCAAATGGAAAATCTGAATACACCATTAGATTCATGGCGTCAAATAGTGCAAAATATGCTATCAAATTTCTGAATTATGATAAGGTGAAATTCTGGGGCTATAGGAATATTTTAGATTCCTTCAAGGTTCCTGATCCTCATATTCTGAAGATAATCTTTTGAATTTCTACTCAAATGGAAAATCTAGGCGCACCATTGTGCTCCCTACAAAATTCTGGTTGAAATGCATATAAATTTCAATACATTCTGACAAAGAAAAAATTTACCTCCTTGGAATCAAAAGATTCCCTTGGCATCAAAGAGATTCCCTCGAAATATGTGCACCATCCTGCCTCAAACTACGTGTCTAGGTCTGCGTGCCTTCCTTGGGCGTATTGTGTGAATGATGGGTTTAAATATAAAATCTATGCAGATTAACCAACACATCTTCATTGGCGCAATGGTAAGGATGGAATATGGTTGAGGAGGGGTCGGGGGGTCAAATCCCGCCCCTCCCATACTTGGCATGTTGTTTCTTTTAAAATGGCGCATTATTGTTTTTAATAAAAAACCAATGTAATAGTTGGTTGGGGGGCCCGACCCACATCGGGCAGCCTGGTCGCATCTTAGCCGTATGTAACGTGAGTAATGGGTAAGGGCGATGGGGTTGAAAGCCCATACCCATCCCTTTTAATACGTATTTGTTATAATGGTTGGAGTGGTGGGGTCATGGCAGCCAACCCCATTATTTTAACATTATTTTTTTATGTGGATGTGCGATGGGGGTGGCAGGGGTCATGGCCCACCACCCCTTAATATTTTTTATTTTATTTTTTTATAAAAAAAGAGGGAATTTTTAAAATACTTGAGAATAGGCCGAAGGAGACAAATTACTTATCCAACAAATTTTCTCGGAATATGGCCAGAGCTGGCCGAAATCCAGTGGTTGTTTTTCTTTGAAATCATGTCCCCCTTAACTTGTCAAGTCATCCAATCAACCTTAGAACTTTTACTAGCTCTAACTTTCGCATGCAAACTCGGTTTGATGAATCGTTCGCACCTTTGCGATCAAGATGGCGAGATATTCAATTTGAAGCTGAGTTTTTCACATTTCCATCACTTTGATTTTTGAGCTTCCGTAAGCCCTATTTGTCCTATGTGTGTCTCTGGAGCCATCTGGATCAAATTGGGCCTTGATCTATCTAAAGCTAAAAAACAAAGGATAAAACAATCAAATGAGCTGGATGAGATTGGACAATATGCTATCCAAAGAACCAACATATTTTAGCAGCAAATATCAATATGACATGGAAAATTCATCAAAGCTAAAAGGTTCAACCCAGGTGATTTGACTCTTATTTTTAACTCTAAATTCAAATATTTTCAAGGAAATTTTCAAACTCACTGGCTTGGTCCTTATGAGATATATGTTATCTTTGATAATGGAGCAATCAAGATCAAAACCATTGAAGAAGGAAAAATTACCTTCCTTGTTAATGGCCATACATTAAGGTTATATCATAAACCATTAACAAGAGAAGAATTTGTCAAATATATTCAAGATAATTTTGATTTCAAGTTGGTTGAGAAAGGAGATTTTCTCCTCATCCTTCAGCCCAATTGTACTTTTCTTTTCTCAAATAAAAAAAAAAAACATTAAAAAATAAAAATTTTACACACACACACACACACAAATATATGAAAACCAAAATTGTTGGCATGTTTATACAAAAAATCATAACTGAAAACCAATAATTCTTGGCAGTTTAGATTTTCACATTCCTTGTCTCTTTCCCACTTTCTTGTTACCCCTATTTTTCTAATAAATTTACAAGTCTAAAGAAGCACTTTTGAGGCCTAGTTTCCTTCAAGTTCCATCAGGAAGAAACATCAATAAATTTCGATTATGTCAACAACAACAAATTCTTAAAAAAGAAAAACTACTGAATCAATGATATTCTGCAACTAACTTTAAATTCTCCAACAAAATTCAAATTCTGCAACCGAGATTAACCCACATTGAAAGAAACCTCCAAAACTTGCAACAAAGGAAAATATATCAAATTTCAAAGAGGTGTGTGATAAGGTATGTAACTAGGATGTTGTATTATATTTCATTTAAGAGAATTATATTTCTAAACTCATCAAATGATTTTGATACATATATTATAAAAATAGGGCAAATCCTAGACCTTGTAATGCCCCCTACCATTATACTTCTATAATCATACCTGTTATAACCTTACATTGTCATCATATCTCGGGCTATCACATAAAAATATCTCCAAAGTTACCTAAACTATAATGATCCTATAAAATTGGATCTAAGGATTGTGGCAATAATTCACATGAAAGGAGAAGTTTAATTATGAATCAAACACCACAAAAAGCAACATATTTCACCCTCAACATTCTAAGACCATAAAACCTTATCGACCATATTCCATTTACTTCCACTACCCTTTTCAAAGAGAAACAATCTGGGATAAAAATCATCCCTCACCATGGGTGTCATTGTCAGATTAAAACAAAATGTAGTAAATTTCCTTCAAGCATATCCACGGGTCAAGGATCAATTGCAATAGGTGGGATGACTCAATTGCTCTGAGAAATTTCTTACGAGATAATTTTCATGGGATTTTGATGGAGTAGAGGCCAATATTGGTGATATTAATATCATAATCACAAATTCCATAGTGGAAAAAGAAAAAAAATTACCTAGGAACGAAGAAAAGTGGTTCAAAAATAGGAAAATCAAAGAAAAAGAGTGGTTAGTCTTCCTCTGAGACATAGGTATGGATAGTACTATTTTAAAAAAGGGGATACACGTGACAACATTAAAAACTAATTGGATTAATTTGTTGCTAGTCATTCCAAAATTCTTAACTTGTGAGGGGAGATATGACACCATGTTTTTCTACCTTGTTCGACTCTTAACACACTTCATTGATGGAAATGAATTGAATTTACCATACTTCTTGCTATGTATTCTTAAGAAAATGGATTCTAGTGTAAAATGAGAGTTGAAAACCCTCGAAAGTGCCATATATCACCATATATTAGTTAAAATAATTATTGAAGCAGATCTAAAGGCCAAGGGAGACAATTTCCAAAGCTTTTTGGTTCACAATCATTTCATAGAAGTTGAAGAGGAAGAAATGGTTACAAAAAATAGAAGAAACATAAAAATAAAAACTTCAAACCCTAACCCTAAACCCATTAATGAAGAAGAGGGTTTGAATGTTAATGAAGCAGAGAAAACGAAAACTTCACTAGAGGTACTTGCAGATGATACCCTTTATAAATTATTGGAGAAGATTAGATGAAAAAATGAAAAAGAGGATGTTAGAAGGAAGAAATTCAACACAAGTCTCCAGAAATATGAAGAATATAAATAAGTAGAACCGTTGGGTAAGGAACATAGGAAAATAAGAAAAATAAAAAGCATCCAAAAGAGAGAGGAGCCAAAAGTAACAATAAGAAGGAGAACAAACATTTCTAAGTATTTAAGCATACAATCATTAGAAATAGTTGACCTCAAAGAAGGAGTTCGTAGCATGAGTGAAGAAGCCAGGGCATCACCAGTTTGTCAAACTCCAAGTCTCACCAAGAAAACACCTGAAATCGACCCAGTACAACAATAGGTCTATGATTATGTGGAATCACTGTAGAAAATATCACAACGAAATGTAAATTCCTCTCTCCAAAATGAATATGAAGATGCTTTTAGGGAAGAAGTTCCTTTGACTAATGATATTCCTAAAAAATAATACAAGATTTATTATGCTTTAAAACAAGATGTATACGAGTTAGAAGTATTGAACAAGCATCTAAAACAATAGACCGAGGAAATTAAATTACATAATGAAATCCCAAGGACTCAAAACTATAACATACTTTTGCATTTGTGCCACTAGTATAAGAGGAACAAGAAATTCAATGCTAATAACAAGTTCCTTAGAAACAAATACAAAGGGTTGAAGATAAATATTTTAATAAATAAATGAAGAATAACATTCAGTGTTAATAAGAAAAAAGAAGGCACTAGCCATTGGAATATTTTTTTCAATTCAGTTCAAGTAGAATAATTTTTAATTCTTAATGTAACAGATAAAGTTTAAATTCAGTTCAAATAGGGTAAATTTTAATTCTTGTTGTAATAGATTAGATTTTGATTTAGTTTGATAATTATAATTTTCAGTTGATCTCATCTTGAAGTTTGATTTTATTTGAAAAGAGTAATTTTGATGGAAAGAACATGTGAGTAGGAATGCTTTGAGTTAATCTAGTACCATTTCTATTTATTTTAATTTCATATTTTAAAATAAAAAATATAACTCCTAGCATATATTGTGCACATGCACTTAAAAAGTACATGAACTTTGGTTGACAATTAATGAAGTAATTTAAGCATCAATTAAATTACCCAACACTTCCTCTAGCTGAAAATTTATGGAGTTGGCTTCTTCTTCGTGTTAACCAATTTTTTCTTCAAAATGACTCGTCAAAATGTCTTCCCTTCTCTCTGCTTCTTTTTATTGAGTTATTATGGAGATGAATTCTTCGTTATGTCTCTTCTCGTTTTGATGCAATTATATGTTAAGCTCATTGAGATTCTCATATCTTTCTTGTGCTTGATTCCTTAAAAGGACAATACATTCCTCTGTTTTGTCAATTTCATGATCAAAATATTTTCCTGCTTTGAGTTCTTCATTTTCCTTTTTTCGGGTTTCTTATCTCTTTTAGAGTAGCCACAAGGTTTTCCTTGAGGTCTACTTCAACTACTAATTCATAAATCTCTTCGTCATCATCCTCTTTTATGCAATTGATGCCTTCATCTACCTCTTTGTACTCTTGATTATCTATATGATTTAGTTCCACAATCTCTGGATTTGGTATATTTTACACAAAGGAAAATTCTTCTATGTAAATATTTTTTAGCCTTTCCCAAAGAATCTTGGCTGAGGAGCATTGACCTATCTTAAATTTTATTGGATATGGCAGATTTCTCATGATCACCTTCATATCTTTTGTATCAAATTATTTTGAATCTTCTAAGCTTCAGGTAGTCATTGATTCCCAAACCTCAAAACTGTGAGCCATCAAATAAAAATACATTCTATTGCTCCATGTCATATAGTTTATTCCATCAAACAAATGGGATTTTTCAAAATGATTTATTTCTGAATTCATGACTAAGGAGGAGATATCTTCAGAATATTTGGAGCCTTTCCTTCTTGAATTTTCCATTTTTTTTCCTTGGATCTACCTTCCAGTTGGTAGGTTATGCCCTAAGGTATTGTATCTAATACCAATTGGTGAAAATACTTGGGGGGGGGGGGGGGGGGATCGAGGTGGAAAATCAATATTTCTTTTAATATTGTTATCTTATAGCAGTTAAGAGCACTTAGTAAAACCAAACACAATATCTTCAACAAAATAATAATTTTATTAACAAGAATAACAAGGACCCTAATTCTCTTTTACAACAATTCAAGTTCCAATTTGTACATTCACACTTATAATTCCTTTAGGGATCCAAACTTATATGAAGACTCCAATATTATATTTAAAACTAGGCTCCAACTTGTACTATACCAAGATCCAACTTGGTCTACTTGAGGAGTCCAATCCTCTCAACAATTTAGGCTCTAAATTGGTTTCCAATAAGGCTGAAAGTTCAAATCCTCTAGGGATCCAACCCTTTGCTTCAATTATTCAAAATTGTTTTATTACTTCCATAAAAACTTCCAATATCCTCTTCAACAAGTCCTGGATGACATCTCCCACACGGTCGTAAAATAATGCCTCCAATGGGCTTCAACAAGATTTCAAATCATCAATAATTGTTGCAAGGGATCTTCTCCAACTGTGCTCCAAGGATGAAATTCAACTCCAGCAACGTATCAAAGTGTTGAAAAATGTAAATAGGTTTGGTATTCATAAATGTATTTGAGTTATTATGTAATGTACTTGTCAAAAGAATAAAGAACATAACATTTATTATCATTACAATGACTTATTAAAGCATGGGTTTCATGCTTGGGTTATCATTATATTAGTCAAAGTCCCTATTGTGGACTCTTAGGATTAATATTGAGTCATTAGAGTCACTTTACCTCTTATAAGACCCTTACTGGGATTTTGAATCATGTAAAAATAATGATTTTTTAGTCAAATATGTATTATGTCACCTCCACACCAAGTTCACCTAAAGGAGATCAAGTCAGCCTCAATATGAGAAATTAGGCCTCATCTAGAGCCTATATATTGAAGTAGATAGAATTTGTTTGTACACATTCTCACTCAATTTTGATATCTCAAGAAGAATCCAGAAAATGTGTGAATTCGGAAAAGGAGGTCAAAAAAGTGCAAGTTTGGTCAAGGAAGAAGAAAAGAAGAAAATCAAAATTTTGGGCTCTCTCTCTCGCGCTCTCTCTTTCTCGTTCCTTACTTTGGAAGATCAAATTATTTTTACTGTTGTTACCTGATGTTGTATTTTTCTGCATAGTCAAAGTTTCTAAGGTTTTTTCTGCTACATGGTTGAAGGTAAGGAAGGGATGACTTGGTATGGAGGAAGGTTTGATATGTGTCTAGGTTGAAGAGTCTCAAGAAAAAATATTGAAGGAAGATATGTTTGATTTGGTTTTCCCCCATAGAGGGGTTTTTCTCTAGCAGAATGCATAATTATTGTGTCTTGTGTTTTTGTGATCTTCATACACATATAATTTGGTAATTTCATTTTGAAAGATAATATAATAAAGAAGTAAAATAAGGCAACTTAATTCACAAGTAATTATCAAGAAATAAGAAATCAAACCCTAATCTACTAGCATTTATTTCTCAACGTAGTATCATATCTAAGGTCAAGGAATATTGAAGATCATTATGTTGGCTCAAAGGAAATGTCGACTCCCTCTCTGAAAAGCTATATAATAATGGGATTCAATATTGCAGGAAATTGGATTAAGAAGTTCTTCCACTACTTATTCAACAAAGTCAAGAGAAAAGGGTTTTTGGTTTCTCTTACAGGTTCTCTTAGTGATGATAATTCATGGATTATTGATAGTGGAGAATCAAGACATGTGATAGGAGAAAACAAATAACTTCACACTCTATTAAAGGAACCATCTTCTCATGTAGTGGAATTGGGAGACAACAAAAGCTACATTGTTAGAGGCATGGGATCAACATCTTTGAAGATGAAAAATGGAGTTAAGCTACATGTCAAAAATACACTATATGGTCTAGGTTTGAAAAATAATTTACTTTCTATTTCTTGTTTATAGGATAAAGAGGATAAAGTTGCATTTTTTTATTAAAAAGTTTTGGTTTGTGGAAAGAATCGAGTATCGATAAAGCCATATTTATTGGAGTTCCTGAAGAAAGCCTATATAGAGTCATGACAAATCCTCCTCAAGATTTGGTTCATAAGGAAATAAATCCCATTGAGCTATGGAATAGGAGATATGGTCATCTACATTACAAGGTCATTCCTATTGTTAATCAACTAGTTCATGGCATCCCCAATTTCAAAGAAGATCGTGAAGGAGTTTGCAAGGGATGATATTTGTTTAAACATACAAGAAAACCATTTTCAAATAGTGAAACAAGGTCTAAAGAAATATTAGACCTCATCATTCTCATGCGTGTGGACCCATGTCTAACAAATCACTTGGAGGTCATATTTACTTGTTAACTTTCATCGATTATCACTCTACAAAGACATGGCTCTACCTTCTCAAGAAGAAGGATGAAGTATTGAGAATTTTGAGAAATTTATATTTGAAGTGGAAACCCTAACCGAAATAAGAATAAGTACTCTAAGGCATGATAATGGTGGGGAATGCACTTCTAAATAATTAATTTCATATTGTAAAGAAGCAAGAATTAAGAGGGAGCTCATTGTTCCCTACTATGCCAAACAAAGTAGGGTAGCTGAAAGAAAGAACATGTCAATTAAAGAAGGCATTAAAACAATGATCCTTGATCGACTTACCAAAATTTTAATGGGGAAAAAAAAAGGCAACAATATATTAAAAATAGAAGCCCTCATATAAGTCCCTAGAACAACACACCTAAGGAAGTATTCACAGGAAAGAAGCCGAGTGTGGATCATCTTCGAATCTTTGGGAGTCCTTCCTACACCAACATTCCAAAAGACAAGAGAAAGAGTTTAGAATCTACTAGCATCAAAGGAATCTTCATTGGATACAATCTCTCCTCAAAATCATATAGAATATACATCAAAGAAGGAAGACATTGAAGTAAGCAAGGATGTCCATATTTGATGAAAATCAAGCCTACAAAATATCCAAGGACATTCCTATTTATTATGATGATGAAGACATACCTATATTCAAAGAAGAATAAGTAACAAGTGAGCCTATTCAACCCGTGGTCATACCAACCACTAGGAAAAGGCCAAATTTCTTAAAACAAACCCTCGAAGACATTGAAGGACATGAAGCTGCAAAAGGAACATTTAGAGAAAGAAAAAGGCTGAAGAGATGCTCTGGATATGCTGCATATATAAAAAAAATAATTGAAGTTGAACCATCTACATTCGAAGAAGTTGTTCATCAATATTTTTGGAAGAAGAAAATGCAAGAAGATTATCAATCCATTATGAAGAATGGGGATTGGGAAATTGTTCCTAGACCTAGTGACAAATCAATTGTCACCTCAAAATGAATTTATAATATTGAGCATGTTGTTGATGGAAGAATAGACAAGTACAAGGCCAAATTTTTTGCAAGGGGTTTCTCTCAAAAGAAAGGCATATATTATGAAGAAACATTTGCACCCACTACAAGGTATACTACTATTATATCTTCGAGTTAATTGGCTGCCACCATGGGATGGAATATCCATAAAATGGATGTGAAGATAACATTTCTGAAGGGACCATTGATGAGGAAGTATACATAGAGCAACCCAAAGGCTTTGAGGTAAATAATATAGACACTCATGTATGTCGACTTAAGAAGGCCCTATATGGTTTTAAGAAAGCACCTAGGGCATGGTATGAAAGAATGGATGCATACCTTCTAAGAATTGGGTTCTTGAAGAGTTCTGCTGATCCAAATATCTACATCAAGGTGGATAATAATGAGCCAATCATTATTCTACTATATGTGGATGATATATTCATGACTAGTGTTATCACAAAAATCGGACCTGATAGGCTGTTGATCAAACAACTTCGATGTAACTATTTCAAACCAATATTTTGTCTGAGGCTTAGCCTCCTCAGCCTGAGAGGGCTCTCTCAAGGATTAATGATATGGAATAATGATATAAATATATGGCTAACTCTATGTGTCTTGTTTTTTTATGTTTACAGGTTGAAAATATGGAGGCTTTATACCATTGGGCTATGGAGTCAATGACAAGGATAAAGATAACAATAGCTCTTCTTATAGAAAATGAGGCTTGTATATGCTTCAATGAAAGAGTGACACATTCAGGAAAATCCCAATAAATTGAGGTTCAAAGGAGGTCAGAGCATGAATAACCATGAATTCTAAATAATAAGTACTAAAAACATTGAATAAAACCTTCCAAAGATAGGATTCAAAAAACTCATTTGACCATAGTTCAACACTTAAAGGAAGTTAGAGCATGAATAACCATGAATTATGAGTAATAAGAATTAAAACTATGAAAGGAAAAAATTTCTAAGATAAGATATAAACTCAATGAAATACACAAAGAATCTCAGGTCCAAAAAAGTTAAATTGCTTCTATATATATCAGTCAATCCAGAGCTTTACAAAAGTAGTATTTTGATAACATTTTCCAACCCTTGGTACATCGAAGTATTCACTACTTATAGGCATATAGCCTTTACATCTAGTCTGCCAAGTGGATAGACCATTAAAATTTACTACTAACACCAAATCTAACCACTAACTAGATTTTTTTTTAAACTAGGACTGACACCTTTTTTAATTAGGAGTTAGAGTCCTACTATGACTCAAACACCTAATTATTACATTTAAACAAAAGTGTTCCAAATCTTTCTTGAAAGGAACCATGTCTTTCAGTCATGATATCCATCAACAAGGAATTAATACTCTAACTGCCTTCATGAAGTTGCTCTGCCTACTATTTAGGAAATGTCAGTTTGATGACATGGCAACATGTGAACTAGTGTCTTCAAACTATATCCTTAACTAAATATCTCCACTTAGAAAATCATTTATTTGATCCTCTTTGTCAATTCCTTGATACCCTTTTTCATTTTGATACTCTTTTTTCATTCCTATGTAGAAAAAATTTAAGTATCTATTTACCTTTCTCTTTCTTCCCAAAATTAACCTTGTTGTCAAAGCTTTGTTTTGAGCTACTTTCATAGCTAGTTTAGTAGCACAAACAAAAATATGATATGTGATACTCTTCTGATTTGTTTTAATAATTTGATGATGTTAAGTAGTCCAAAAAAATTAAACACAACCTTCAAAACTCTTCCTCCTTATCATTTTGGGTACCTTAAAACCAAAAAGGATTCTTCAAAAATTCCGTAGCAGAAAATAAGCTTTAAGTGTGGCTTATGCTGCGGAATTACCTAATATTTTAGAGATTTGACAAAACTTAAGATCTAAGCTCTGGAAAATTCCATGAACATACCTACATGTAACTTGTGATAATATAAGACAAAAAAGGTCCATAATCCATTTTTTACCTCCTTATTTACCAGCAGTTTCTTCCTGAGCAATTTCAATAGTTTTGTCCATGGTTCCTCTTTCCAAGTCTTTTTTCTCTGATTATGTCTTCATCAACTCCATGTCTTCTTTCAACTCTTTGAATTGTCTTTGAAGAATTCTCCTCTCTTCTTGTAACCATAAGTTCCTCTTCCTTGTATGTGACATCATGATGTATAAAGGTTGTGTTCTCTTCAGCAATTTTTTGGCTTTTCCAATAGAATTATCAAAATGAGTAACCTGGTCATTAACTTTCTTCTCCACCTCATCTATCATTTGTCTAGCTTGCTTTTATTTTTCCAGCTCTCTCTTTGTCTCAGTCAACTCATCCTTAATAGCTCTCAACTGTTCTTCAATAATCTCCTTTTCATTTTGTTCTATGACTTTATTTTTTCCCTTTCTCTATTTGACTGCTTCTTCCTTGTCATTGCTCTGCCCTTTAAAAGAGTCTACTTCAGATTTCCTTTGAATCTTTTTTTTTGATTGATCCCTCTTCTCTTTAGTAACCTCTATCTCAATAGGAGATATGACTATAACTTCTTCTGCCATTGTCCCTTTTCCTTGATTTTCCTTCTGCTTCCTATTACCAATAGTGATAGTTTCAAAAATGTGTGATCTAGTGAAAGGTTTTCGAGGTTTGAAAAGAAAACCTGAATCCTCTAAAGAAAAATATAGTTTCTTGACTACAAGTCCCTTTCATTTTACCTCGGATATTTTAACCTCAGCTGCTTTCACTATAGGGGTTTTTGCAATGTCTATTGCTTGCAGAATGTCTTCAAGTCTTCCTTTAACTCTAACACTTTCATTAGTATTTCTTTTAGACCTTTTTGCTGCAGGTTTGGTCTTGCTGTTTGTGACATGCTTGTTAGTTTGCTTGCTAGTTTCTAGAGGTGATGATGTATCCTGGATGAAATTAACTTCTTCTACCATGTCTTTATCTGTAGATTTTAAACCTTCTTATTGATTTCCTTCTAACTCTGCAGTGACATTCATCTCTTTCCTAGAAGAAGAAGCTTTGAGCTTCAAGGCTTTTCATGGAGATAAAACATCTAACTCATACCCATTCATGAACAAGAACGATGCCTAGTCTCTGTTTAATTTACTTAATTCCTCCAAAACTAGCAATTTCATCACTCCATGGTGAAAAATGGAAGTTTCATTTCTTTCAGGTCTCCCTTGTATCTTGTCAGCCATTTTTCCGAGACTTCTAAAAAGATAAAATGGAATATCTATCAACTTCTTCCCTGTAAAATGAAGCAATAGTTTTAAATGATACATGTAGATTTTTTGAAACCGACCTTCACATGTAAAGTATTTTTGTATGACTGTCAATAATTTAGAATAGTTATCTTTAAGGCAAGTTCTGGGAATCCCTTCAGTCATTTTATCCCTACATGTTTAGGTTTTAAATATTCATCACAAATTTTGAAATTAAACTTGGTAGCTTTAAACCATTCTTCTCCAGTCCTCGGGATCCCTGTTTCTTTAGAAATGCTATAAGGTGAAATTGGAACATGAAGAAAACCGACCTTTGTATATGTGCCTTTGAAATTGAGTACGAAGTCTCATGATACCTGTTGGTGATGACCTTGCAAATTTTGACAAAATTGAATGCAACCTGCTTTTGTAAAGAGCTCAACGAAATATGGATCTTCCATGACCAAACTCGGATTTATAGGTTCGTACCTAAACAACAAACCTCGTTTATAAAATTTCTTTGGCGTAGCCATTTCTTATTGTTATGCAACATTGGCCTTATTTGTATCTTTATACCTGTTTAGGAAAAAACCTTTAATGACAACGAGCTGTTATGGTAGAATGAGAATGGTATAGAAAAAGGGTTTCTGCTGGAGATATAACTGACAGAAAGTTGCTTTGGTAGCAGATTATGAAAGAAGAAAATAGAGTGAGAGGAATGAGGGATAATTTGAAAAGCGGAGTGAGATGGCATTAGAAAAATGGTGGCTGATGTCAAAACATGCATAACTTTTGAATGATGACCTTACTCTAGCAGCATGTCCTTGAAACTCTCAAATATTAACCATTCATCATTATGTAGAAAACCATTATAGGATGACACAGTTTTTGTAGCACATTTAATTTGACAAATGTCAGTTTTTCTACGGAACTACTAGGTGTTTCCGCAGTGAATTCTTTTAATTTTTTACTAAATTTTCTGCGGACTTAGATAGATTTTGACAGATGGCCAGATTTAGGATTTATGGTCACTTCAAGGTATCTACTCAAAACCTATTCTTTTGATGTGGCTTGGGCTTATTTCTAACATCCTAATACAAAAATTAAAACCTAAGTTCATGATAAAATTTATCATTTCATGATGCTTTGCAACCTAATAAATTTTAAAGGAAAAAACTTGATACATTTCAAGTTGAAATTTTGAGAATTTTTGGGTGATAACAACTAGTGTGGAGAAAATAACTCAAGAGTGCAAGAAGATGTTGGTAGCTGAATTTTAGATGAAGGATCTAGGACTAATACAATATTACCTGGGTCTGGAAGTATGCCATAAACCTAGGGAGATATATTTTGGGCAAGGAAAGTACATCATCGAGTTTTTGCGGAAATTTGCGTTGATGGATTCCAAACCCATTGTAACAGGTCAATTTGGGCATCACTCCCAAAACCCAGATTAGTATAAATTAGGGTCTATCATACTATAAATAAGTTGCTACATGCCTTAAAAAATTCATCCCATTGTTGGTTTTATTCCATGAAAGTTTTACTACTTCAATTCCAGTTGAAGTGTTCCATTGAGCCATCAATGCACCCCTAGACTGCAGTAATTTATTTGCATAGAATATACTCACATGAAAAGAAACATTGGGGAGCATCAAGGCCCACTTGATATTGTGTTGGTCGACTGGGAGCGAATTGTTCATAGGATTCCGGGAATCTTCCCACCTTCTAGTGGCTTCTAGAAGTTTTTCTAGCTATCACACTATCTAATAAATTCAAATATGAACACAATGGAGCCATTAAATCACTTATACTCATATTCCAATGAACAAGGAAACCTCTTCATCCATTTTTGGAAAAACCATTCAATGGCCAATTAATTCCAAACTACCTTCATTTATTATAAATTGAGCACTAATCATATTGCACAAGGGAGGAAGATTTTGAATTAGTAGAGTTATGCTAGTGAGATCACAACTCTTTGAGGTATTGCTTGCATGTAATGTTATGTTGTTGGAGTGATGAGGATAAGGCTGAAGTGGAGCGAGTTGACATCGAATTGATCCAACTGATTGTAACTTCTCCTTTTATTTCATAATAAATAGATTTGTTTATTTCCTAATACATGTTTTCATGTTGTTATATTTTTATTTTCAAATGTAATCAATTTAGTTTGATTAATATGAATAGACCATATGCCTTTATTTCATTTTTTTCTTCTGTTAGCCATTGCGGGTACCAATCAAGTGAGTTCAGTTTGATTGAGAGTGACGAAAGTGACAAAAGGGAGACTAGGAATAACGAAAGATCTCAATTAGGTGTTCTTATCTTATCTATTAATATTAAGGAATAGGTCAAATGTCTTTCATCTATTGTTCTAAGTGCAACCACCACACTTAGGGAAGCATATATATCCATAGGTTTGATTTTCGTAAAACAAATTGGTAACTCCAGTGGGGACTGGCTGATCGTCCCTGGTGGTTTTATCCTTTTTTATTAGCCTCTAGTAGACTTTACTTGCTCCATTTCAGTCATTTGAATGTGTTTTGGTAAAATATGTGTGTTTTCTTGCCTATTTTTGAGTTTCCTATGGCACCAACACACTATTGGTCTTGACACAGTGCTCTGCATAGCACTATTGTCTTAGAGACGATGCTCTGCAATGCATTTTCTCCCACTTAGGAGTGTGTTGCTTCTGTAACCAACCAAAAATAATCATATTTTTGTCTTTTACTATCCATTTCAGTATCTTGTTTGCTAAGTTTTCAAGTGTATGATTGCCTCTAGAGACCAGATTTCTTCAACTATATTGCCTCACTTTGGATCTTTGTTTTTTCAATGTTTCTTCTTGTTTTCTTTATCATTGTCAAAATAGCTCCAAATTTTAAAGTTTACATTTGATCATTTCTTTATTTTCGGAAAGAGGAATTGTCATTCTAGTCTTCATTTCTCTGGAAAGTATTGATTGATTGTTTGTGCATTTTAGTTTCTTTTTTGTTCATTAACACTTAAAAAGAAATCGAAAAGAAAAACATGCATTTTCATATAGGGTTTGTGAGTGCTTCATAGGAATAGTTAGGGACTTTACATTTAGATGTGCTCATTGTTGATTGCTTATAATTTGATTGCTCTATCCCATGTATCTAAGATTTTCATTGTTGAAATTGAATCGAAACGAATGCTTATCATATTTATTGCATTCTATGAAAGTCAAATATATCACGTGATGAACCTGAAAGGAGAACTTATAAGCAAGGTCAACTTAAAATTTATCTGAATTAAACTAAGGGAGCATTGTCACTTAACGATAACATTTAGAGTTCTAGGCTAGAGACGTGTTCTGGCATCATAAAACATAGTAGCTGTTGTTAATCGTCTACGATACATTTTGAGTGTGATACCTCATTCCACATACATAATTATATCGGAGCTCGTCCACATACCTTGAGTATATTTGGCAGTGTTATAGTATGGAAAGTATAAGTGGATGCTCTCAGTATGCGGTTTTGCATTAGACAACACTAACACAGATTGGGCCGCCACGTACCATCGAGTATATTTGGGAGGACAAAATTAGGTTTCTTACCATCCATAGGTAATCGAGTCAACCACCTTGTACATTGGGATACACCAAACACAACATTCGGGGAGATTTCACGCACGTACATAAGTCTTTGGTTTACTAGGGCGGTATATTGCAGTTCACAGTTTCTTAGTAATCCTTTTTCCTATCATTAACCTCTTTTTGTTTATTTATTTTTGTATTAAAATAAATCAACAATCATGGAAGAATATCTACTTTACCCATCGTTCACATAGGATAGCAAATAAACCACCTTTACCTCCAAAAGCTACACCTAGTATGTGAAGGTGAGCTCATCCTACCGAGTCCATTACCTCTAGAACCTTTGGTGCTACATCTTCATCTAATTTACCAATCATCTGATCATTTGAGTATAAAATCTTGAGTCGTTTTGACCAATCTCATTTTATCTGCTA
Organism: Pinus albicaulis; assembly: GCA_034641835.2. NCBI lineage: Eukaryota > Viridiplantae > Streptophyta > Pinopsida > Pinales > Pinaceae > Pinus > Pinus albicaulis. The sequence continues at coordinate 1,021,942,684 of CM076578.1, forward strand.
CCGCCGAGACGGAATCCTCACAGTTACCTGAGGACACTAAAATTCAAACCAGTGGAATGGTAAATCTAGAACCCGAAGTTTTTCAACCATAAGTTGATCCTAATCCTTTCGTTATTTTACCAGAACATCTTGATCCTGAAGTTTAACAACAGGAATTTGTTCTCATGCTAGAAGACGATCAACCAGCTCATCCTTAGTCATCCGTAACTATTGAGTCTTCCTCTCTATCACGGAGTTTACCACTTAAAATTTATCTCAGGCCTGGCAGTGAAGTACTTCCACTGGGTTTGATTTCAATTGAGGAAAAAATACAGGAAGAGACAACCCCTTAAACTCCAATTCATTTTGGGTCGGGGCTTCATCTTTATCCATCCATTCCTCATTTGACCTACTCTGCTCCTGCTGATCCTTCTTAGTCTCAAGTTCCCATAGATTATTTAGAGTATTTCCTGGGCTATTTAACCATGGCCCAGAAAATATCCCAGACTGTACCATCTATTATAGCTATGATAGCATCTACTTTTTCTTCCTCATCGATGTTTTCTATTACACTCGAGTCTCATATTTATGGTGGTTCGTCTGTCCCACTGGGTTACCAAGATTTAAATGGAGCCTACTCTAGTATCTCCTCTAGTCCATGGAATTAACCCATGTCATCATCTCGAATTTATCTGGTTCCTCTCTTATGAGTAATGAATGACCTGATCCTTTATTAACATCATCAACTCAATATCAGGTTGGTCCATCCAATTACCGTCCATCTTATCCAGTTTCTATTGGATTCCCATCAACTGAAAGTAAATTTGTTCAATATCCTTATGCTCCATATTCCGGGGGGCAATAGATGTTCGTTCCATATAGGATTACTCCTTTGTTTTTAGGTCAATATTATGTTGGAATGTATGTTTGTCAATGACAACTTACCTTGCATGTCCAACCGCAAATGGTTTTGGATCAATATCAACCAGTTCAACCTGTTGCATCTGTACCTATTATGCCTATTATTACTTCCTTGGTTGTTGATCAGTCTTCTTAGGTGGGTCCTTCAACCTTTAACCCTCAAATTTCAGGTCTACAGAATCCATCTTCCCAGGCTAGTTTACAACAACTGTCTGTATAAGGAATTTCACAACCATAGGCTAGTTTACCATTCTCATAGGATTCTACTGGTCTTGTTTATTCACAACCTGGTCCAAATTATCCTGGTAGGAAACAACAATTTTATCAAATCCTATAGCATCCACATCAACCATTCCAATGGTTTCAAGCTTATTCAGGTCCTAGTCAACGAGCCTATCAAGGGTTTGGTCAACAAAATTACCCCTATCTGGGTTACCAGTAGAAAAATCCTTATTTTGGTTCACACCGACCTATTTCCAAGAAATTCCATCTTACCCTGGTTAAGCTCAACCTAATATAAACCGATAATTGTCGTTTGTTGCAACATTAGAGTTACCTAATTTAAACTAGCTCACTAATGATCCCATTCATTATTTACCTTGGTGGTCGGTGATTCCTCATAAATTACCCTCTGATATTCTGAAATTCAATGGAAAATCTGGAGAAGATCCGTCTACACACGTTATGACTTATCATTTATGGTTTTCATCAAACTCCTTGAATTATTATTCTGTTAGACTTCGTATTTTCTAGCAAACGCTAACTGGTTTGGTTGCAAGGTGGTATATTGAATTACCATGAGCTTGTTTCAATAACTTTATAGCTTTAGCCACTACCTTTCTAACCCAATTCTAGTTACCCATCATATATATAAATGGAATGAAACTTTTGAATAGATTTAAACTGACGAATGCTACTAACATATCATATCATATTCATGAGTGGTGTTGACATCGTCAAATGGTTAAAACCTTTGTTCTAGATAAGCTTTTAGCTGAGTGGTTTATAAAGTCCTTATTTCCATCTATCACCAAGGACGTGGCCAAACACGGTGTTGTCACTGAAGAGTAAGTAATTTATTTTTCCCAATATCTAGATTTGATTTATACTCAGTCTGACACGCTCTATGAAAATATTCTGAATGCACCGCGACCAAATTTATTATTCCTCCTTCTTCATCTAGTAAGAAAATTCATGCCGATGATGGTGTGATTATTTTTACTAGTACTCAACCTGCAAGTCAAACATCTGGTTCCATACTTGCTATGTCTAATCAAACCTCTATTGCATCTGATCCTATGTCTTCTTCTGAAATAAATTTTGTGTCATCTGACAAGGGTAAAAGTAACTAGCAACCCAAAAATAAGAAGAAAGGGAAAGATAAGAAGAAAAAAAATTCACCCTCGCAGGAAAAATCATTTGATACATCTAGTTCTTCTTAGAAACCTCATTACCCTTTTTTGATATGTAACGAGGAGCATTTTACGTGAGATTTTCCTCACCGTTCGGAAGTCTTAAAGCTTTTTAAGACTTATGCCACATGTGCAGTGTTGAAAAATCCTTTTCCAAACCCGGAAACACATATGGTTGCTATGGATCATGCTTCTAGTTCACAAGTGCTTATGTTATCTACCACTAAGCCCAAAACTGATGTTTTGGTGTCTACGCAATGTAAATATTGCAATAATCCTCTTTTTTATCGAACGGTCAGGCTACAGATCATCCTACTACTTAAACTTTGACTTTGTATGATTCAATTATGTTGCCTATTATTCCTGAGTTAAAAATAAAGCCGCCAAAGGGAGTCATTCATAAATCAAATTTCAACCCTTGAGCTTGTTCATGTCAAAATTATAAGGTAGTCAAAGATCTGGCTTAGTCACCTTCTGCTATGTCAATGCTTGAGGTTCTTCAGAATTGTCCCTCCCAAAATCAGGCTTTGTTGTCAGCAATTGGTGGAATCGATTCGACGGATTCTAATATTTTAGTATTTAACCATGTGGGCTATGTGCCACAATTACCAGCACAATTAGCATTTTTTATCCAAGTAAATGTCTTGAATCGCCTCATTGATCGAACTATTATTGATGAAGGCGCATCTACTTGTATCATGTCTATGAGTTGCTAGAAGTCACTTGGCTTGTCAAGTTTATTACAATCACCTATGATGTTGAAAGCTTTTGAAAATCGTGCATATAATCCTTGTGGAATTATCAGTAACCTGCAAGTCGAACTAGGGCGAAAAACTATTACTATTGAAATTGAGTTCATTGACGAACCCCTTGAATCTAATATTTTACTTGGAAGACTGTGGCTTTACGTTATGGATGTAGTTGTATCTACTTATTTTCATATGGTCATCTTCCCCCATAAGGAAGGCATCAACATCGTCAATCAAATCACCTTCATCCCCTCTGGTTCCCAGGAAACTGGAAGCATTCCATTCCTTCACAAACCCCCACCATCTCTTTAGAACATTCGTGCAGGAATATTTAAGGATTCTTCCCTAATGGGCACCTTTTCGTTACTGTCACCTGTGACATCGTTGGAAATCGCAAAAATAGAGACCTAAAATATGATATCTTCCACTTCATATGACTTAAGGAAGATTCCCAATGATTCCAAAATAGATAGGTTGGGTGATGCTATGTCGCTAAGTCAAATCGAGCTCGCATAGCAATCAATCTTTTTCGCTCATGCAGCCAATCCTTATCCTTTGTTGCCGACTGTTTGGGTTGATCATTCTTTGGATTATGGTACTTCTTCTTATCATTTTTCATGTGCATTCTCAACTGATGAGAGAATTATGGAATCCATGATGCTGGAAGAAGAACCATTGGTAGATTCACATCAATTATCCCATCTTCCAAATTACAATGAAGATAATCCAACTGAACTATATCATCTTACAGTCATTGATTTCTTGATGAATTCCAGTCCTATCCATGCCGTCAAGTCTGAGCGAAACCTATCAAATATAGAAGAAATGATTTCTATCGATATTTCGACCAAACCTAGCATTGTAGAAAACATTCATGTCTATGCATCTTGTTCTACATCTGAACTTGGCACTTACTGCTCTCTTTTCCGTGAATTTTGAGATGTATTCACTTGGTCATATGAGGAAATTCCTGGCATTGACTCCAGCATTGTTGAGCACGAGATTAAAATGCACCCTAATGTCAAATTGGTACGACAATGCCTCCATCCTATTCATCCTAAGAAATTTGTTGCCATTAAAGTAAAGGTTGAGAAAATTTTGTGAGATGGTTTTATTTACCTTGTTCTGCTTACGGATTGGGTTTCTCACATTGTTCCTATCATGAAAAAATATGGGAAAATTAGAGTGTGTGTTGATTAGCAGAATTTTAATCATGCTTGTCCAAAAGACAACTATTCCACTCCATTTATCAACCAAATCATTGATGAATGTGCCATATGTGAAATATTTTCCTTTATGGATGGATTTTTTTGTTACAATCAGATCAATATTTGCCTAGAGGACCAATATAAAACAACTTTTATCTGTCCCTAGGCACATCTGATTATCAAAAACTTCCTTTGGGTTTAAAGAATGTTGGGACAAAATTCCAAAGGGAAATGAATTATTCTTTCCATGACATCAAACACATTTTTCAACCCTATTTGGATGACTTACCTTTTCATTCATAGAAATGGGTTGACCACCTGCTACATTTGAGAGCCATAATTTTACGATGCTGTCACTACAAAATACACCCCAATCCACACAAATGTGTGTTTTGTGTCGATTCTGGTCATTTTCTTGGATTCATCATGTTGAAAGATGGAATTCAAATTGATCCTTTGAAGGTCCATGCCATTCTAGGTTTTCCTGCACCTTCCAACCTTATTTATTTACAAAGACCCTAAGGGAAGGCTAAATTTCTACAGATATTCATTCCCAACTACACTGAAATGGCTAAAGAATTTATTTTACTCTTGAAAAAGGGGACTCCCTTCCATTGGGATGAGGTTGTGCAAGCTTCCTTTGGTGTTTTTTAAGATACCCTAATCCGAGCATCATTAATGTATCCCCCAAATTATCAGAGATTATTTCTTGTATCTCATCACTATAGATACAACCATCACCATGGTTTTAATCCAAGAAGAATATGGGATTGAACATCCAATCTATTATTTGAGTCACAATCTCAATGATACAGAACTTACGTACACTTATGTTGAAAAGATTACTTTGGCAGCCGTTCAATATGTACAAATATTTCACCACTATATCCTACTCCAGAAGACCACTATCATTCTGGATTGCAATCCTATGACATACATTTTGTCACGTCAATTTTTGGGGAGAAAATACTCAAAATGGATTGTTATTTTGCACAAATTTTATTTGGAATTCATCAAATCCAAGTCAAATAAGTCTTTGGTTTTTTTTGAGCTTATCTGCAACCTTCCCTCGAGTAGCACTGAGTCTACATCAGAACCATCCATTCTATATGAGTCTTTGTTTCTGATCGCATCATCTCACCCGTCGTATGGAGATTTCATCATCTATCTCCATACCCAAAATTTTTGACCCAATACTTCTCTCTCACAACAATGATGTATTCAATACCAAGCCAAAGATTATCTAGTCATCGTCGATACACTTTATCATCATGGTGTCGATAAGATTTTATGTATATGCCTCACTGATGAGGAGGCTAAGAAAGTTTTAAATGATTACCACGCAGGTGCCTGTAGTGGAAATTTTTCTGGTTTTGCTACTGCACAAAATATTCTCCGTGCCGATTACTTCTAGTCTACCATATTTCATGACTACATTCTCATGGTCAGAAGTTGTCATGCTTGCTAGATATTTTATCGTAAAACATATGTGCCACCAACAACAATGCATCCTGTCATCGTTGTGGGACCATTTTCCAAATGGGGAATTGAATTCATGACGTGTAACCCCAGCTCAACTGGGGGGCATGGGTGTATTATTGTAGCCATCGACTATTTTACCAAATGGGTCGAGGTGATGCCTACATTTAACAACACAGGTGAGAAAACTGCATTATTTTACTTTATCCATGTGGTTACACGATTTGGTGTACCGCAAGCCATAATCACGGATCATGGAAAGAATTTTCACAACTACATGATGATTGAGTTGACTGCCAAGTTAGGACTGTCACATGATAGTTCTACCCCTTATTATCCACAAGCTAATGGACAAGTTGAAGCCATCAACAGAATTCCTAAGTGTATGCTTCAACGAATGATTGGGGTTCATAAATGAAACTGGCATTTAATCTTGTACTCGACTTTGTGGGCTTACTGAACCTTGGTGAGAAAATCAACCGCATTTACTCCCTTTCAGCTGGTTTACATTATGGAAGCTATCTTACTGATTCAATGTGAAATTCCATCATTGCAACTCATGATTGACCTACTACCTAAAATTTTTGATGAATTTGCATGTCTTTTAGATCTTATCCATCTATATGCGATGCGTCGTGAAGCCACATTGGCCAACGAAGCACATAAGAGACAAATCAAGGGACAATATGACCACAATTTCAAGCCTCGCACCTTATCGGAAGGAGACCTAGTCTTGCTTTATGATTAGGAAGCTGATAAGATAGGAACATGAAAATTCGAACCATTATGGCATGGCCCCTATGTTGTCAAGCATATTCTGGCTAAGGGCGCCTATGAGTTGGTATATTATTATGGGATTCTATTGTCGCAACCTCGGAATGGGTTCTATCTTAAACGTTACTATGATTGATTCTATGTAGTAAACATTGTATGATACTGTATATATGATTTTATTTTGTGTGTGTCACAGTGTATATTTCAAGATTTTTTCATTTGGTTAGTAATCCTCTTTGAATTTTGTTGCAGATGTCAGAATCTTCGGAACCATTTGTTAGTTGTGCCAATGGTGCTAGTTGTAGTAAGCTGAATCTATCCTCTGTGGCATGGGCCATATTTTCTCTAAGTGGTGAGTTACTAAGTTTCCAAGGGATTTTTATTAGTTGATCCACCAAAAATATCATTGAGTATAGCGCATTGATCAAATTCCTCTTTGATGCCATTTCACTTGGCATTCACCGCATCATCATCAGGTTGGACTCACAACTTGTCGTACTGCAACTTACTAGTGTTTACACTATCTGAAATCTAGTTATTCATTGCATGTTCCTTAGAGTTCATCTTTTGGAAATAAATTTTGATTACATTCAATATCAACACATTTCCAGAAAATTTAACACTTTATCTGATTCTTTAGCGAATTACGTTTTAAATAAACATTTGCAAAATACGTAAAGATAGATTTTCAATTGACATCACACAATTCAATAGGATTGCACATAACGATAGGAAAACACTGAAAGTAAAATAGATATATAATCGATTTTTTTACAAAAAATTGTGTCCAAGACACGTTGGTCATATGACCTCATAATGTATATAGACATAGCATATCCTAAGTAGATCTACTGGTGCTCATGATAGCAAGTCACTGCTTCAACTATCATGCACAATAGGCTCATCCATCAGCTAGGTACACCAATAGTATGTTGCTATAGCCTCATCGGTAGCTACTCGATCCAGACATCCAGTATCCTGAGAGTCATCCCCTCTACATGCTGCTATAACTTAGCTAGAGTCTCGGCCAAATCCAAATCCCGAAGGAATGCTCTCCTGAAAATCCTCTCTACTGGTTCACCCACTTGATGTGCACGACCCACTGGTCGAACAATACCCACATATGTATACATAAAAGATCTTTAATTTAGTCTTGGAAACATCAAAAACAAAAAATATTTAAAAAACCCAAAATATCAAAAACATGGCCGGAACATTTTACCTATAACATGCCATTGAGCATCGACTGGTAAAATAAAATATGGGTCTCCATGGAAATTCATCCCTGCATATGGATACTCCTCTATGAAAATGTGCTATCATCAGAGCCAAGTAAATAATGCAGTGGAAAATGAGATCGATGAATAGCCATCATGTCTAGCATTTGTGGATCCCTAGGACTAGCTAAACCCAATGTCACATGCTATGGATGCATCAATGGAACTCACTCCAAAATGAAAATGATCAAGATCGATCCATAAATAAAATTATTTGTCTTGCCCCTTTTCACTTTGGTCAATTTTTATTTCATCTAAAGGAGTACTGCTTCAGCCTAGTTGAAAACGGTCGGCTCGAGACACTCAAGCACATAATGCATGTATGATCTATTCACGACATGAAGTGTCACGCTACCAACTAACTTCACGATATTGAATAGGATCATTCGCAAAGGCATATCATGCACATATTTGATGTTAATCATTCCATACTTGCTAGGCTTTGTACCTAGTCGAAAAAACTGTTAAGTGTAGTCCTTCACTATCTCACCTCCACGGACAAGACCCGCAAGGGAAATGGGGGCACCACGTCTCAAAAAAATTGTTAGGAAGTAAATTTCATCAACCAATATTGGGAGAAGTTTGTCCCCAATGTGAAATTTCTGTTGTTCCCGATCCCAAGAGCGAATCAAGAACTGCAATAGTTCAATATTTTGCCTCTTCCCTAACAATCTAAAACACTTGAGCAACCCACAGTCTCTGATGGCTCTCACAGTTCCAGGATCATTTATGGAAACCATATCCTATTCCTCATGTTCTCTTTCTTGCCATGTACTTGACATTCTGATCTGATCAAAGCCTAAAATCAAACCATAAGCTTAATTATGATCTGTTCCATGCAAAAAATTGGAGAAATTTTGGGCACAAAACACAATGAAAATTTCTTAATTGTACCCAATGCACCCCTATTCCTTAGACATAGCATTGCAGAGCACCTGAGCCTCATTCCAACTCCTCTACAATGCACTTTTGAAAATCGAAGGGTGTGTTGGTCCTAGGGCATTGTATATTTACCTTAGGAGCCCCAAAACCCAAAAAATTGTATGAAACTGAAAAAGAATGCTACCAATAGAAGGAGAAACATCAGATCTCCTACCTGGTTTGAATGACACAAGAAATGGTCTGCAGAATATTTCACAATAAACTGCTAAATTTAGAGGGAAAAAATCGCTCAGAGCACTAAAAAATTGAATGGTAAATGTGAAATGGTAAAAATTACTTGGTAAATTCCTATTTAAATAGTCTTTTTTACTCTTTTATGCATATTTAATGAATCGACTATTGTTTTTACCCATATTTTTCTATTTAAATAGGTATTTTTAATCCGTTTGGTGGTTCTTTGAGCAGGTTTACAACTGATATAGTGAATTCGACGTGCATGATCTAAAAATGAACTTTGACCACAGAGCACACTTTTATCTTTTTTTCGAGCTCTATTGAACATCAAAAAAGGAACCCCCCTGGAGTTCTCTTTCAACTCTTTTCAGACTCCCAAAACATGAAAATATTGTTGAGCACTTATCTTTTCAAGCTCATAAAAGGAATTGAAATGGCATCTACTCAATATAAGTTTAACCCTTTTTCAGACTGGGATATATTATTTACGAAAAAGGAACACCCTAGTCGAACATGGATAGGAGGTTCTCTCAAGTATTATTTTACGCTTTTTTATGTTTGAGGGACAATTTTACGAAAAATAACTTGTGGAGTTTTATTTTCATCCCTTTTTCAAACTCTCTAAACATGAAAAAGGAATAATTTTTCACTGTCATTGGACTCGTTAAAACATCAAAAAGTGACGGACTTGTCCATTATGACAAGATCAAGTTTCACCTTCGCTAGACTCGTTAAAACATCACATAGCGATGGATTCACCTAAAGGGTGGAATTATACAACAAGCATATGTTATCCTCCTCAAGATTATTAAAAAATAAAGAGGTATTAGACAGAAATGACTAGGGAAAATTGGAAAAGGATAAAACACTTTATGGTAGAAAATCACTCTTGAACATGACACTCATTCACTTCATCTCCATGGCTTTTGGGTTGGGTTATCTGCTTGATCTTCTATCATACCTATGGTCTATCACACCATCCATCACTTTGGTTTTGGGTCAATGATGCCTACTCATTCAGTGTTGCTGATATGTTCAAGAGAAGTCACTCAGTAATTCCTCATTCTTTGCAATACTCATAAACCTTCATTTCATGACCACCATCCCTAAACATTACTTCATCAATTACATTCAGTCTCTAAAATCATTACTCTCGTTTTGTGTCATTTATGGGGGATACATCAAGGCCATCTTGTGATGAGTCGCTTCTTTTCGACATCAGCTCATCATCTAGGAAGTTGACTTAGAAACAACCTTTCAGTATCTTGGAGCTTGCATACATCAATAGCAAGTTTCTCATTTTCAGCGATAGGTTGACATCAATGGCCTTCAACTGAAATTATTTGTATGGTATTCGACATCAAATCATATATTCACACCATGTAGACTGTATTGCAGTACCTTGAGAACCATTATCATCATTGGTGGTTTCTCTCATGTATGTTAATGGATTACATCATTCTATGATAATCGGATAGTGTCTTCCCATGTTCAACTTTAGATCAGATATTCGCATGGCTAGACTCATACTTGAGTGATCGAGTGAACAAAATTGAAGACCCCGGATCTAGTTTCATCCATCTGAGCTACAATTTCAGGAATAGTACCACATCATCCGTACGATGGTGTTTACACAAATGGTCATCCTATCATGTGTCTATATCTGTAGATTACTTTCTGATGTTATGATAAGTTTATGTGCTGAGTATGGGTAATTCATGTCCAAGATGAAAAAAATATCATGATGTAATTAATGTAGGTCACTGTCTGCTTCAGATCCTACTCATCACATCGTAAATAATATCATTCAACATTATCATTTATGACTTCATGATTTAGGGGGAAGTTGTTACATGTAAATTTGGGCATTTCTCCCAAAACCATATCAGTATAAATTAGGATCTATCATACTCTAAATTAGTTGCTACATGCCTTAAAAAAGTCATCCCATTGTTGGTTCTCTTCCATGAAAGTTTCACTACTTTAAGTCCAGTTGAAGTGTTCCATTGAGCCATCAACGCACCCCTAGACTGTAGTAAGTGCTTTGCAGGTCAACACTCCCATGCAAAGTAGCATTGCAGAGCATCTAGGCCCACTTGACAGTGTGTTGGTCGACTGGGAGTGAATTGTTCATAGGATTATGGGATTCTTCCCACCTTCTAATGGCTTCTAGAAGTTGTTCCAGCTATCACATTATCTGATAACTTTGAATATGAACAACATGGATCCATTAAATCACTTATCCTCCTATTCCAATGCACAAGGAAACTTCTTCATCCATTTTAAGAAAAACCATTTAATGACCCATTAATGCCAAACTACCTTCATTTCTTATAAAGTGAGCACTGTTCATAGTGCACAAGGAAGAAAGAGTTTGAATTAGTAGAGTTATGCTGGTGAGATCACAACTCTTTGAGGTATTGTTTTCATGTAATTTTATGATGCTCGAGTGATGTTGTTGATTTGATGAGGATAGTACTAAAGCTGGAGCAAGTTGACATAGAATCGATCCAACTGGTTGTAACTTCTTCTTCTACTTCATAATAAAGATATTTTCTCCTTTCCTAATACATGTGTTCATGTTGTTATATGTGTATTTTCAAATGAAATCGATTCAGTTTCATTAAGATGAATAGAGAATATGACTTTATGTCATTTTTTGTCTTATGTTAGCCATTGCAGGTACCAATCAAGTGAGTTCAGGTCAATTGAGAGTGATGGAAGTGACAAAAGGGAGATGAATAATAATGTAATATCAAAAGTAGGTGTTCTTATTTTATATATTAATCTTAATGAAAATTCCAAATGCCTTTCATATGTTGTTCTAAGTGCGGCCACCACACTTAGGGAAACATATCTATCCGTAGGTTTTATTTCTATAAAACACCCATGACTACTCCAATGATCACCAATATCAATAATTTGAGGAGCTCTAACTCAAGTATCATGCATCCTACCTCCTTTCGAATGTTGGTAGGTTCCCTGATGTATTTGGTAAACACTAGGATGGATATATTTTTTACTATAAACATTCATAGGCAGTTTTAGGTGGAGCCTCGTCATGATCACTGGATAGTTTCCAAGCACATATTGAGATATCTTTGTGGCAATATATATCACTGCCTAAATTATGATAGCAAGGAATTCAATCTAATTGGCTTCATAGATTTTTATTTGGGTGGAAGTGAGACTGATGGAAGGATAACTACAGGAGGATGCTTTAGTTGGGGAATTTCTATATCTCATGGATGAGTAGGAAGCAAGATCTCATAGCATTGAGTAGTTTTGAGGTAGAATATGTGGCTGAATGTGAAGTAGGAAAAGAGGTTGTATGGTTGAGGAAGCTTCTGACATATTTTTTTTGAAAAGCGTATGGGTCCTACTGTAATCAATTGTGACAACCAAAGCTACATCAATATGTCTCGAGATATCGTGTTTCATGCTAGAAGGAATAATATCAACAATAAGTTCCACTATATCAGGAACTTGGTCCAGATGTGACCGTGAAGTTGGAGTATGTCTATTCTTTACGTAAAATCATAATTACACATCATTATGAAGAAAGAACCTAGTTACACTTTTCAACACTCCCTCTTAACTATGGAGGTATTCATAATGGTACTTGGTCATTCTCAATCTAAAGAACCTCATAAGAAGAGTTGGATTTGTAACCCATCTGTATAGCATCATATCAACCAACATTGTCATAGTGCAAGGCCTTGACTAACAACTCCATCTCTCCATGAGATCTTTTAGCTACAATGCTGGTGATACCAATGATGAGTAGACACCCCCATCATTGTCTCTCTTGGAACATATCCCACCTGGGTTCACTCAGGACATGTCCATCATGACTATTCTTACTATTGGGTTCCTAGTCCTCAAAGAATATTGGTACTTCCACGACTACTCCTATCTTGGATTCCATAATACATCCTCAAAGAGTATCAGATGCCAAATTATTACCCAATCCTCCATTCTGTCTTCCCAAAATGATGTGTCTATCTCTTCCTCTCAACTAGGAAGGAAATATGTACTCATTCCTATACATGGAATGTACCTATGCTCCCTCTTGGCTTAGGAATTACCAAGTTTCTTTCGAGTAAGAAACTTATTTCTAGCCCCCCTCTTAATCAGGGACCTACAACAAATCTTTAGGAAAATAATGGGACATCCATACGTTCAGAATAACTACTTCCTTCGATGTCATGCATTTATTTTCTGAGGAGTCTTCATCTTTGGGATCTCTTCATAAGGCATGGATCATCCATCACTTTCATTTACGAGTCATGTCTTCATTCCATCAGAATTTGATCCATCATTCTTCTCATTTTTTCTAGCTTCATGTCATGTTTCTTTTCTTCATATCATATTTCTTCCAAGGATCTTATATCCTACCATATGATTATCAGTTGTGGAAGAAATATAATTCCCTTTGGAAGCCTTGCATAAGCTCATCTTGATATTATATTGTAATATTCCTAATTAGATTTTAGCTAGTTGGAATATTAAATTTTGCTTTCATTCATAACTTAGATGAATAAGTGGGTAGACACACCCTTAAATCCCTTTAGTAGGAATAAAACCACTTCTAGTGTGAAGGTGGATTACTATAGCTAGATGAAATAAAGAAATCCTTAGTGTGAATGGGGTCAATGTATGTGGATGGCATCAAGGTTGACCAAATCAACAACGTTTCCATAAAGAGAGTGGAGATAGTGGAGGACAGCACAGTTATGGTGGAGGAGTGTTTGCATGGAAGTATCATATTTAATGAGTGGGGCCAAGGGTGAGGAATATTTCCAAGCATATAAGGAAGGGGATGGCAGCCATAGAAAGCATTCTGAATATTTTTTATGTATTATTCTTTTATGACTTCTTTCACGCTTCAGCTGTTTAGCGGAGTCTGTTGTGTTGTTTAGCACAAGGGTGTTTCCAGGTGGATATCCCACCCTCATCCTCAGGGGACTTCGAGTTCCCACTTAGGAGAGGTATATTGAGCTTCATTACACCATCCAGAATCATGCCAAGCTTCATCCATCTACCATAGCGTAGTATCCTTCAGAAAATACATAATTTTGCAGGGCAATTGCATTATAGGGTTGAGAGACCCATTTTGTGAGCTAGTTTCCTAGTGGAGGGAGCAACCTTTCATTATAAGGATATATTGGGAGGAGTTTCAGCTATTTTTTTGTTATATCAACCAATTCTTACACCCATGGAGTTTCAAAGTGTTATCTCAACCCTAGGGATGCATTTATCATAGTGTTTATTTTTGGAAACCCTTTTTGAGTTGTGTTGGAATTGTGCTTGGGAGCTTAGATTTATATTCCCAACATTTTTGGAGAATTGTATCAGTAGTTCTATATATTTTTATTTTCCATCTGCAATTATTCCCTCAAGACTTTGTAGAAATTTTCTTATAATAAAAATAATGGAATGTCTCTATGTTTGTCTCATGTTTTGATGTATTTATATTCACTGCTATTTCCGATTTTATGTTCAATATTTCTGCTTTTCTTGTTTTGGAATATTACATATACAATTATAAATATGAATACTTAAATAAAAAATTACCTTAGTGATGATATTTCATCATGAAATATTCTTGTAGGAATAAACATCCTTCATATAGATTTACACATATCCTAAATATATGTATTTTCGTGTCTCCATCTTTTCTAGACTTTTATCAAAGTATACATATCTTCACACGAGATTTCCTAGTTAATTCCTCTTGGTTTCCTCTGATGTTGACTTCCTTTTATCATGGTAGCACTTCTCATGATGTCTTCCTTTCTTTCTGCATACAATTTTACTCCCAGGAGCTTCCAATTAGAGTTCCTTAATAGTTACCAATCATATCATACTTTATATGATAATATATTATGTTGATTTCATCTAGTGTGAACCATGCATTTTGACATCTTCTTAGAGGAGGAGATCCCTTTTCTATGATCATGCTTCTCAGGATAGAAGTAGTGATCAATTTTACCTAAAAACATATGACATGACATTATAATATTAAATATAAGAATAGCTCATTCACCTTCAGGTCATCTAAGATTCTTTCAACAACTTCCTTGATTGAAGTGTCTTTGTCAGGCCAGGAGGTAACTCTGCAAAACTAAAGATGAATTAGATGGAAGTTGTGTGTGTACTTATAAATGGAGGTGAGACTATTGGGATTCATTTCCCAATGTCTCTTGGCCTTCCTTATTTACTATTTTACAATAATATACAATCTCACTGATTCCCTTAAGATTAGGTCTCAACATTCCCCCCTTTAATCTAAAGGGATGTTGGTGAGTCCAGGCATTGTTCTAAATTTTGAAAATTTTTCTCTTCCAAGTGATTTGGTGAAGATGTCTACAGTCTGCTCATTTGTGGAAAAATGACGTATATGGATATTTTTGGCCTCAACATGATGTCAAATTAGATGGTATTTTGTATTAATGTTCTTTTCTCAATCATGGAACTTTGGGTTCTTGGCCAACTTTATTGCAGAAGTGTTGTCGATCATGAGTGGATTTGAATGCATTTGTTTCATCCACAAATCTTCTAGGATTTTCCTAAGCCACACAATTTCCTTTGTTGCTTCAATTGTTGCCGCATATTTTGCCTCAGTTGTGGAATCTATTGGAACTGACTGTTTGTGTGATCTCCATGAGACAACTCTTGATCCAAGACTCATGGTATAACCTGAAGTAGATACCCGAGTTTGTTTGTCCCCATCAATGAATCAGAGTATCCGATCAAGATGAAGTCACCCACCTGTGTATATTTGATTCCAAAGTCTTAAGTCCCCTTCAAGTACTTTAGAACTTTTTTTGTAGTAGACCAATGTCCTTCACAAGGTTTTTTCATAAACCTAGAGAGGATTCCAACAACAAATGAGATGTCTGGTCTGGTGGTAGTTAGGTAGATAAGACTTCCTACAATTTGTCTATACTTCGTTGCATCCTCGAATTCCATCCCCTCAATGGATGTGAGTTTCAAGTTTTGTTCCATTGGAGTGGTTAAGGGATTGCATTCATCCATGCAAAACTTGTTCAAAATATCTCCAATGTAATTCTTTTGAGAAACTTCAATACCCATATGGTAGTGAACATAGCCCAAATCAGTCATTTCAAAACCTTTCTTCAATTCTTTCTTTATGGACGTAATATAACTCTCATTGTTACCTATCATCAAAAGATCATCTACATACACCACAAGATATACAATTTTTTTCCCAACTTTCTTAACAAACAAAGTTGCATCATCAAGATCAATTTTTTTTAAGTTAAGTTTTAGAAGATGCTTAGTCAATTTCTCATACCAAGCTCGTAGTGATTTCTTGAGGCCATACAATTATTTTATAAGCTTGCATACTTTGTGTTCTTGTCCCTTCACAACAAATTATTCTGGCTGGGACATAAAAACCTTCTCATTTAGATCTCCATTCAAAAAGGTGATTTTACATCCATCTAATGGACTTTCCATCCCTTCTGAGCTGTTAGGGAAAAGAGTGTCTGGATTGCTAGGGTCCTATAATTTACAGTATCACAAGGTGATTGATTATTCCTTTCAGATATTTCATATTGTCAATAATGTTCCATGACTATCATTTATTTCCAGTAAAGAAACTACTGTCAAAAAGGGGCAAAGGATGCTTATCCTAAGGTTTTGGAAACCCCATTATAGGATAAATTTTCTCAAGGGAATTGTTGTAAAAACCTTTATAACTTATCCCAATTCCACCTACCACATAACCAAATTAAACCTAAATCGATAGTTTAGCGGTTAACCTCCAAAACTAAACCCTTGCCGCATTATCATATTATATGGTGGGACCCTTCTCGCCACGTCACCTACCTCATTGATCACTTACCACCTCCCATTTCACCTCCGACCCCACCGTCCAATCATCCCCTCCACTCTAACGATCCCTCACCTCTTTGTGTACATCCCACATCACCATTCACTCATACCCTACCCAATCATTACATCCCACATCATATCCATTGTTACACTCCACTCACGTCTCCGCGCATCCGCTACTCCACATCAAACTATGAACCCACATCACCACCACTACGTCATGATGATTCTTACCACTGTTGCTCCACGTTCGCCTACCGACTCCCACCACTACTACTCTGCGTCCATATATCACCTCCCACAACTTTTCCCCCACATCCACTCACCAGTCCACTGCCCTACCACTACTGCTCCTGCCACCGCTGATCCACATCACCCTTCCCTACTAATCCTAACCAACATGTCATTATTGGAGCACTCTATTATATTTGGGTAACCACCAATTCAAAGGATTTTTGCCAATTATTAAGGATCATTGGGTTTTCCATTCCAAACTCCATTGCTGCAGTAACCGACGTAGAAGAGAAAGAAGGAATCAGAAATGGAATGGCCATCATGACAGCCAACACAACAATAAAATCTGCTGAATCAACCAGCACAACACCAGATTTAATTATTGAGCAACAGTTTTCTGAAGAAGCAGGGCCAGATGTCAGATTTATTTTATCATAGCCTCTTCAAGATCCCAAGAGGAAACTTTTCCTTACTCTGCAATCAATAACAGATTATATAAGCTAATTCCATATGCGGTGTTTGTTAGGTTCATATTATCACGACCATTGCATGGTTCCACTTATTCAATTTCTTCTTGAGTGTAATTAATGACAATCACTGCAGTAGATAGAGTAAACAACTTAAGTCTTAGTTAAACACTGCATGCATTAGTAGTATCAAGGGGAGGCTGAAAGGGAGAAAACCGTTGTAAAAGACTGATCTGGTTGTAAACACTCTTTTTGGATGAATGAAAGGACAATTTTTTCTAGATTCTTGTGTTATGCTCTGTGGTGAAGTGCTTTCTCCATGTAATTTGTCATCCTCTTGTTTCACATGTTGTTTTATTTCTTTACTGTTGATAAGAAAATTTTGTTCATGATTTGTCATCAGGCACCCTGCTTAGTATTGAAATAGTAATCTATGTTTTCCCTCTGAAATCTGAATGAAGAATTTAGATAGGGTCTGCTCTGCATTCACATTGAACCTTAATATCTCCTCATTTTCCCTTTCACAAGTTGTAAAGATCCATTGACATGAATAGCTTGCCTAGTAAAAAATGATCTCAGTTATTCATCCATTTAAATATATTTACACATGTTTGAATCCATAGCCCAATGGCCCTCTTCTACTGTCTCAAACACACATTTTCGAACAAACCCCTATGCACTAATAGCTAGCCTAAAATTCCAAATCAACAAATCTATATCTAACCGAGAGATCCCTCTATATGTCTAGGAGGGCTAGATCCTAGGCCCGAAGTGGTTTTTATGTTGGACTTCTGGGATTCTGTCTTCAGCCTTTGGAATTATGGGGCACCAACATAGTGGTGACCATATTGGGGACAACTATCTATAGTAATGCACTTCAACTTTTAGTTTTGAATTTGATGGTGAATAGAAGTCAAACACCAAAAGGTTGTTCCATTCACCCTATGACTCCACTAGTAGAAAAATCCAGAAACAAATATTCACTGGCAACTTCACAAGCTCAAAATGGGATCAATTGCAAGGAGATATGCTCCAATGAATAGAGATCACAATATTGGTTTCCCAAACAAAATTCCTCAAGTAAATTGGCAAATAAATCTTCCTATTTTTCAAGATTAGAATGTTTGTGATGCTTTGTTACATCTCATTAAATTTCACATACATTCATGGAAGTTGAAAGTTTAATGGCATGAGGATTATCTCATGAATATGTTTATGGAAATAATAGAAGGAAAAGCGAGGAACTGGTATGAAGGTTTAAACCCTAGTAGCTTGTTTTCTTTAAATGATTTCCACAAGGTGTTTTATGAGCATTATAAAGAATATTCTCCATCTTTATCATTAGCTGAAAATTTTTATCATTAGTTTGAGGATTTCAAATAATACCTTGAAAGTATTGATGAATATCTAGGAGATATGCATGATGAGGATCTCTTAGAAGACATTGATGGATTTTATTCTCAATTTAACTGTCATTATAATGAAGAGAAGTTAGTTGAAGATGAAATCAATCAAGAAATTAATCTAGATCCACAAGATATCTCTGTGGAGACAAATGATAATTCATCTGCTCTTTTGTATAAGGATAAAGAAGACATTTAGTCTCATGATCAATCTTCACGAGAGAAAGAAAAAAATTGTTTTTTAATCCAAATAAAACAAAGACTGCCTCCTTTGACTGAGGAAGAAATTAATCAGATTCTAAGCATGTAGCCAGCCTCTCAATATTTATGTGATCAAGAGGTTAATTCTATTTGTTCTACTGTTGATTTATGTATTGAAGTCATTCCTCATGAAGGAACAAATGTAGAACAGATTGATGTTGAGGTTGTTTTTCATTCACAAGAAGGCTTGTTGGTAGAAAGTACTTATGTTCATCAAAATGGTGGCCTTCAAACATAATTCAATAATCTTAGTCAAGGCATATCAGGTTTGCTTGAGGACAACATATTGGTATACAGTGAAGATTCCATGTTAGATAATCATGAATAATGTTTAGATATTCTTTGTGAGAATGATCCCGAGCATAATAACTTGGAACCATCCGTAGTCCTAGATGAAGCCTATTATCTGAATCCTCAAGACCAAGTATTTTTCCAAGATACTTTTACTGCCATCTTAGAATCATTTAAAGAAGGAGTATGCTATGCCATGAATGGTTTGTTGCAAGACTTAAGGAAAATTTTGAACAATTATGTTCAATGGAGATTAAGATGGGAGTGGTCATTTTGTTTTTTCAGCCTGCTAAAAAAAGTAAATGAGAATCAATCATGTATTCATTTACTTGATTGGTTGTATTGGAAATAAGAGTTCACTTAGTGTATATATCATCTCTAAGTTAGATTAGGGTAGGTAGGTGTGCAAATAAGCTCATTACTCTAAGCATCTTTCCAGTTTTAGTTTCAAATTGCTTTCTAGCTTTTAGTTCAAGTGTGTGCCAGACTACAGGTTGCAGAGAGTGGTGATTTCAGTTTGAATATTTTTAGCCACGGAGGTTTGGTAGTATATTAAGTTGCAGATTTGGGATTAGCCCAATGGATTAGGAAACTAGTCTACGAAGTTCTTGACACCTCCTGAAGGAGCTACCATCCCCTGTTGGAGCCACTGTTAGGGTCCTGTAATTTACAGTATCACAAGGTGACTGATTATTCCTTGCAGATATTTCATATTGTCAATAATGTTCCACGACTGTCATTTATTTCTGATAAAGAAAATGCTGTCAAAAAGGGGAAAAGGATGCTTATCCTAAGGCTTTGGAAACCCCATGATAAGATAAAGGTGCTCAAAGGACTTGTTGTAAAAACATTTAGAACTTATCCCACTTACACCTACCACATAACCAAATTAAGCATAAATCCATAGTTTAGCTCTTAACCTCCAAACCTGAAACCTTGCCACACTATCATATTATATGGTCGAACCCTTCCCGCCACACCACCTACCTCGTTGATATCTTTCCACCTCCCATTTCACCTCTAACCCCATCGTCCAATCATCCCCTCTGCTCTAAATATCCCTCACCTCTCTGTGTACATCCCACATCACCATTCACTAATACCCCGGACATTCATTTATACCCGACCCCACCGTTACATCACATGTCATGTCCATCATTAAACTCCACTCACCTCTCCACATATATTCTCCCCATCTCCACATCCATAGGCCACAATCTGCTTTTCCCTCCTCTCTGATACCACCCCCGCCATAGCTGCTCCACATCTCCTGCCACCACTGCTCCACGTAAACCTACAGACCCTTGTCACCACCACTGCGTCATGACGATTCCCACCACTATTTCTCCATGTCTACCTACTGACTCTCGCCAACATTGCTCTGCATCCATCTATCACCTCATGCCACTATTTCTCCACATCCACTCACCAGTCTGTTGCCTTACCACTACTGCTCCCACCACCATTTCTCCACATCGCCCTTCCCTGCTAATCCTACCCAAAAGGTCATTATTGGAGCACTCCATTATATTCAGGTAACCACCAAATCAAAGGAATTTTTTCCAATTATTAAGGAACAATGGTTTTTCTATTTAAAACTCCATTGCAGCAGTAACCGACGCAGAATAGACAGAAGAAATCAAAAACATAATGGCCATCATGACAGCTAGCACAACAATTAGATCTGATAAATCACCTAGCGTAGCACCAGATTAATTATCAAGCAACAGTTTTCTGAAGAAGCAGGGCCAGATGTCAGATTTATTTTATCATATCCTCTTCATGATCCAAATAGGAAAATTTTCCTTACTCTGCAATCAATAATGGATTGGTGAAGCTAATTCCACAGGCGGTGTTTGTCAGATTCATCTTATCACCGCCATTGCATGGTTCCACCTTGTTTAATTTCTTCTTGAGTTTAATTAATGACAATTACTGTTGTAGATAGTGTAACTGAATTAATTTTTATTTAAATAATGCATGCATTAGTAGTATCAAGGGGAGGCCAGAAGGGAAAAAACCATTGTAAAATACTAATCTAGTTGTAAACACTCTTTTTTGGATGAATGAAAGGACACTGTTTTCCAGATTCTTGTGTTATGCTCTATGGTGAAGTGATTTCTCCATGTAATTTTTCATCCTCTTATTTCACATATTGTTTTATTTCTTTACTGATGATAAGAAAATTTTGTTCAGGATTTTTCATCGGGCAGCCTGCTCAGCCTTAAAACAATTCTATGTTTTCCCTCTGAAATCTGAATGCAAAATTTAGATAGGGTCTACTCTGCATTCACATTGAACCTTAATATCTCCTCCTTTTCCATTTCACAAGCTGTAAAGACCCATTGACATGACTAGCTTGCCTGATCGCACATGATCTCAGTTATTCATCCATTTAAATCTATTTACACCTGTTTGACTCCATAGGCCATTGACTCCATAGCCCAATGGCCCTCTTCTACTATCTCAACCACACATTTTCTAACAAACCACTATACACTAATAGCTAGCCTAAAATTCCCAATCAACAAATCTATATCTAACAAAGAGATCCCTCTCTAGGTCTAGGAGGGCTAGATCCTAGGCCCAAAGCAGTTTTGATGTTGGACCTCTGGGATTCTGTCTTCAGCCTTTAGAATTATGGGGCACCAACATGGATGGTGGCCCATTTTGTTATGAGGGAAAAATTTTCTTCATAATCGACCCATTTTTTTTGTGAAAAACCTTTTTCCACAACCCTACCTTTGTGCTTGTCAAGTGAGCCATCTACTTTACACCTGTTCTTGTAGACCCACTTGCAGCCAATTGGTTTGGTTCCCAAAAGAGGATCAACCAGCTTCCATGTGCCATTCTTTATCAAGGCATCATACTCCTTTTGCATTGCTTCATTCCATTCAACATGAGAATCAAATTCTTTGAAGGAAGTTGGTTGATGATATGTAGACAAATTGAGTTCACAATTATAAGCAATACCCATATCAATAGGTGAATCAGAATTATCTGTCACCTCCATTTTTTCTGGTGGAACTTCTTGTTCTTGTCTTTCAAACCTCATTGGGACGAACATTTTCTAGTGTCTTTGTCAGCCATTTTGGGGGACTTTATGAGA
Source organism: Pinus albicaulis (assembly GCA_034641835.2). Classification (NCBI taxonomy): domain Eukaryota; kingdom Viridiplantae; phylum Streptophyta; class Pinopsida; order Pinales; family Pinaceae; genus Pinus; species Pinus albicaulis. The sequence goes on from CM076578.1 coordinate 1,021,965,227, forward strand.
TGGCCCAGGTTGCTCATTTGAATGAGTTGGAATTGAATCAAGATTCAATCTCCCAGTTTTTTCAATCACATCGTTCAAGGTGTCATCCGTGGTTGGTTCTTCATGTGGGGGAGAGAGTGCTTTAGAAGATGACTCCATAGATTGATTCAGTATAGAAAGCCCCCCTTCAAGATGTGGAATTTGATTATCAAATTCTTGAAAATACTTTGCATGTGTGAATGTATCCAAGTGATCAAGTTGCCGCTCAAAAACATTGTCAGTCTTGGAAGATTCAAGGAATATGACATCTCTTGCTACTACAAACTTCTTATTGACTTCAACATAGAGACAATATCCTTTGGAGGTATTGGAATACCCAAAGAAGATACATTTTCTACTTCTAGCACCAACTTTATTCCTTTGTACCTTAGATATCAAAGCATAACAGGTGGAAGCAAAGACTCTGAAATGCTTCACTGAAGGAATGTGGCCATGCCACATTTCATAAGAAGTTATGTTTTTGATTGAATTTGAAGGACACCTATTCTTTATGTATACAACACATAGAACTGCATCAACCCAAAACATCAATTTTACATTCTTAAAAAACATCATGGAGCAAACCATATTTAAAATTTTCCTATTCATTCTTTTAGCTACACCGTTATGTTGGGGATTATAGGGCATAGTTTTTTTATGTTTGATCCCATGTTGACAAAGATAGTTTTCAAATTCGTTTGAAGTGTATTATTTTCCATTATCAGTGCACAAAGAGACAGTATGAGTTTGTGCATCATTTTCAATCCATGCATGAACATTCTTGAATGTTTGAAAAAAATCATATTTGTTCTTCAATAAGTACACCCAACACATTCTGGTGTAATCATTAATAAATTTCATCATATATTTATTTCCATTTGCAGAAGAAACATGCATGGGGCCACATAAATCTAAATCAATAAGCTCAATTTTTCTATGTGCTCTGGAATATGAATCATGAAATGGCTATTTGCTATGCTTTCCTAGAATACAAACATCACATTGCTTAAGTTTCCTAGGAATTGTAGGCAATCCAGTAACACCATTTTTCTTCTACAAACGAAGGTTGTCATAGTTGAAGTATCCAAATATAGCATGCCATAAAAGACTTGATGGGAATGTACCTTCATCATGATGTGAACTGAATCCAAATTTTTGTGCATGAGTAGAGGAACCTTTTTGCTTTAGGAGTCTTGCTTCTTCTATTCCCTCCATGAAAAGTGAATGATATGATGCTTTTTTGACCTCAACCTTGCCATAAAACATGTGAATGGAGTGTCCATGCTGGCGTATGTGGACCGGGAAAACAAGTTTCTCCTCAACTCAGAGAAGTATAGAACCTCATGTAGAAGATGATCTCGAAGACAAGGAAACCTAATATTGATTGTGGCAAGCCCTGATGGCTTGATTTTGGATTTATCTGTGAAGTATATTGATACATCAACTTTGTCAATAAATTCTTCAAAAAAATATTTTCTAAAATTCATGTGACATGTTTCTCCTAAATCTAGAAACCAATCATTTCTCCAAGAAGTAAATGAAACATCAAACAAGTCTTCAGTTACTCCATTATTACAATGTGCTACAACATAATGATCATATTCAGGTGCTTTACCTTTGTCTCTATCATGATTTTTACCTTTTTCTTTATTTCTTTTCTGCTCAATTTTATCCCAAGGTAGCTTAAATGTATATGCATCATGCCAATACTTATTGCAGCGTATGCAATGAAGATCAAATTTTTCTTATTTAGTTTGTCTCCCCCCCCCCCCCCCCCCTTCCTCTGAAATTTCTTCTTCCTCTTCCTCTTCATCCACCTCTTCCTTTGGAAGAATCTTGAGCATGACTCTTCTCTCTATGTGTGAAACATACAACCTTTTTAGAAGACAAAGGGGTTTTCATCTTTCCAAAATCCTTCTCTCTTTCTGAAGGGAATCAAAGGTGATTTTCATGAGGTTTCCACTTCCTTGCAATGACTCAAGGTAATGTGAGTAAGTGGGATACAATTCCTTAACATAATCTATGAGAGGTATGTCAACTTCTACACCATTATTCTTAATGTCATGCATGATATGTCTTACTTTTGATGCTAAAGCAATAGGGTCATCATTTTTCAATTTCAAGGCTAAACAACTTAATCATTAATTGAACAATTTCAAGTTCTGGATGTGAGTCATAGAGTTCTTTTAATTTTCTCAAGGATTCATAGGCATTTGAAAATGGTGTAATATGGTGACTTGCCTCTTCATTTACGGAAGCTACAATCAAGAAATAGGCCTTGCGGTTATTGTTTTCCAAAATGGCAATCTCCTTTTCTGAGGTGGGATTTGATGGTGGATGGCCTCCTTCTCCTTCACAAATTCCTCTCCACAACTCATTAAAAATGAGAGTGTGCTTGATTTTTCGAGACCATTCAAGATAGTTCTCCTTTCTGGAGAGAAAAAATCCCACAATAGATATGAAAGAATGCATTATTTTTAAGAAAAAAACTCACTTTGCTACCACGGTAGAAAAATACTCAATTCTAATTTAAATTCTGCACTTCAAAAAAAAAAAAAATGTAAAAAAAATTTGGGAGAAAAAATATAAGAGGTATTATTTGAGGGAGGATTTATTTGGGGGAGGTGTTAGCTATGGGAGGGTGGAAGTGGGGAGGTATTTACTTGGGGGAGGGAGGCTGAGCTGTAAAGCAACAACAGGGAGGGATTATAGGCTGAAGACAGGAGGAGGCTGAGGGTAGGAGGGTCGTAGGGGAGGGGGAGTAGGAGCGGAGGGAACCACGGGGGGTAGGAGGGAGGTAGGGAGAGGAGGAGGGATGTGTGAGGGAGCCACAGGGACCTGCATGATGAGTGATGAGTGAGGGAGCAGTGGGGATATTCTTGGCCAGAGTGTGAGGAATTGGCAGGAGGTAGTATATAGGGCGAGGAGGTAGGGAGTTGATGGCAGTCTGCGTGGCTAAAGTGTGAGGAACCGACATGAGGGAGCGAAAACAGAGTGGTAGGAGCCAAGAAAAGGTTTTCAGTGTGAGGAACTAGGCCGAAGTGTGAGGGAGCAGTAACCGAGAGTGAGGATTTAGCACTATGAGGAGTATAGTGAGTCGATGTGAGGGAGGCAGCGTGGTGCTGAGGCCTACACACAATTTCCTGTAATAAAAATTGATATATGCTATGAAGAATTTGCATAATTTTAGAATTTGCAGAAATGTAGAAAGAGAAGTTCTTCCAGGTGCTGGCAGAGAGGTGGAGAGGAAGGTATGCTAGGAGGGAGCTACAAGGGAATGGATGCCAAAAATACAGCTTGTTTTGATATTATGTCAGGCCTGGAGATAACTCCACAAAACTAAAGATGAATTATATGGAGGTTTTGTGTGTAATTATACATGGAGGTGAGACTATTGGGATTCATTTACCAATGTCTCTTGGCCTTCCTTATTTACTATTTTACAATAATATACAATCTCAGATAATCCCTTAGGATTAGGTGTCACCAATCTTCAATCCCTTGATCTGCTTCATCTTCTTATGTCATCGTACTCCACAAGTTGGATTTCCTAAAGAAACATTTTCTTTCTCTCTAAATCGACGAAACCTTCGAAGAGGATTCCATCAGATAATCTTGAGGATCTTGAATTTCATTACCTTGGAAAATGTTTCCTTTTGATGTATGATGAACCTTGTCCTGGATGACTTCTTCCTTCTAATGAGATTTCCAAGAGCTATATTCTTCATATTTTATTTCCATGAATTTAGTTCCTTCTGTCCTCCGTGATTCCCCAAGGTGATGTGATGATATCTTTCTTCTAATGCTTTCATGATGCCACACCACATCTTATTATTTATTGTAGTAGGATTTAGGAGCCATGAAAAGACATTTTGTGAGAGATACTATCTTAACCATAGTAAATATCTCTTACTCCCTCTTTCCTTGAACTTATTTTCATCAACTTCCTGCACCCTTTCTAGTGATATGATATTTCTTCCTGAAATTTCTGAGCCCTTTAACTTTCAACATTCTTACCCACAACTTGTCTTCTTCTATATAACATAAAAGCCAAAAGTTGTTAGATGAGGTAACTTTCTCATCCCATTGGAATTTTTTTACCTTGCAAATTAGAATATTGTTGATTATCCTTTTATAATTTCTCCCAGATATCCTAATTGAGATTCTATATGAACTTCTTTAATTCATCTTCAAAGAATATATCTTCCATCTTATTATGTATTTATTTGATGTCTCCACTTAGGCTACATAGGGATGAGAGGACCTTTGATTGATTTCATAAGAATATTTTGAGCCCTTTGATCCCTTTACATGTATTCAGATAATGCTTTACCTTCAGATAATTTTTCATAGATATGATCACTGACTTCACTTTCTTTGAGGATTATTTCTACGAAAGAAAACTTCTAGGACCCAACTAGCTTATGGATCTTCTTGCAATCACGAAGTCATTTTAAACAAATTTGATTATAGAATGAAAAATAGTTACTTGACATGTGAAGATGATATCTTCACCTTCGTCACCTTGATGGTGATTGAAGAAGATGTATTAATGCTTCCTTGGATGATCTTCTTTAAGGATGAGAACCTTGTTGTAATGATAAGGATATTTCCTTATGATAATGCCTTCTTTCCTTCAGGATCTTTTGATTTCTTTGGTAGTGAATAAATGTAGATGAGATATGCTTATCTATACTTTGGATTGCCTTGCTTCGAAGATCTCTTCATCTTGATGAAGGTCTTTGGAATCAAATACTTCTTGCTGGTGAAGACTTCTAGCTACCTTGTTTTGATTGATGATCCAAATAATTCTTCTTGAGGTAGACTCTTCTACTTCAATGTATATTATTTACTTTGTTTTTCATATAATGTGACTATGCCTACTGCATTTGATTTTAGCACTAAGATATATTTTATCTTTGTAATGATCCAAGTTTTTACTGAAGTTCTTTCTTTACCAAGACTATATTACTGTGATTTCCTAGAGAAAATGTTGAGCTCATATCATTACGAGATTATAGTGTTTTCTCATGACTCATATTTACTAGAGGAGCATTGATTAACATATAGCACCAAAGTGTATAATTGCAACAATATTATTATATAAAATGCCGAACCTGAAGTAGTACTAAAATATCATGTTGTGACAGTGAGGAGAGGTCATTGTGGTGAATTCATACCTTCTTTGTTCCAAAATGCATTCTGATATTTGTGCTTTCACCTAGATCGAGTAATGTCTTGACCAAGATGCTTCCAAAGATAACTTCCAAATTGTTGACTAATCCTTAAGTGCCTCTTAGATTCCCTTCCTTTGACTTTAGCACCATATCTCTAATTCCATGTTGAGAAATTGAGGGCTTCATTAAATTTCTCTTCTTGATAATTACTTTTGAATTACTTTATGTTTCTTCCTTAGATCTTGTCTTCGTTATATTATTATGTTCTTCTCATCAAGTCAATTATAAAACACACAAGAGACAAAATATTTAGGCTTGCAAGCCAGGGCCAAAACCTCTTAGTCTTTGAGAGGAAAGTCTGACCAAAAATTCTTCTTATAGACCTTCAATTGATGATTACCAAAACCATGACCAAGACCCTTGACATAAGTATTCCTCCATGACCCTTGTCACTATCTTTCACTTATCTTCTCAACTTCCTTATTTTGATCCTCCTTATCTACAAAGTACTACACTTTCCTTGGAGAAACTTGGTCTATACTTCAACGGTCCTAAAAAACATGCTTCTTCTTGAATTCCTTTGATCCTAGCCTATTCTTTCAAGAGTACACTTCTCGGTCTTCTTGCTGCACCTTTTATAGGTATCTTAAGCCCAAGACCGAGCTAGTATTCATGTTGTAATAAATGTTTTCCTTTCTGAGATATGTGAAGTATACACAGACCCAAAACAGAGATATATATGGCCCTTATTCCTTCGTTGATACGCCTCCTCCTTCGCACTTATTACAATCCCCTTTCCTTCACAATCTATCCTTCCTTTTAAGCACTGCACTTCATACTAGAGTGTAGACTTGTCCGAATTGGATACCTTACAATAAGGCCGAGTCACACTTATATAGAGTGACTATCTTCTATCTTCAAGCTGACTTGATCTTTAGAAGGTGAGCCGACTTCATGATGGAGGATCGTTAATATATTTAAGCTGACCTTTGAGAGGCCTAGTGACAAGGTCTTGGAGAATACTTTTACATAGACAATATGTATTTTTTAAAGTGTAACACTTATTCATTTACACGACTCTAACTATATTTATGCCAAGGTGACAAAATCTTAAAGACATCAAGAAGAATTCTTTGACCTATAATAAAATCTTCTTGCTCATGAAACCCATCAAGAAAGCATTATAATAAATACATTTTATTTTATGTGTCTCTTCTTTACATAAAACAATAATTATATTTCATTATGAAGACCAAACCTAGTTACATTTTTCAACATGATGCACACCTGGATCCCCGGGTTGAATGTTAGTAAGTAATACTGATGGTACCTAGAGAGGCTGAAAGCTTTAGTCCATCTTATTCCCACCTCTCCATCTAGATAGATTTCCCTGATCAGGAATCTATTCCATGGCATTGTGATTCCTAAACTCTTCATAGTTCATTTATTTTTAGATCTTCCTTATGAATACCTCCCTAATTAAGAGGGAATGTTGAAAAATGTAACTAGGTTTGGTATTCATAAAAGTATTTTAATCATTATGTAATATACTTATCAAAAGAATAAAGAAAAGAACTTTTATTATTATTACAATGACTTATTAAAGCATGGGTTTCATGCTTGGGTCATCATTATATTAGTAAAAGTCCATACTGTGGAATCATAGGATTAATATTGAGTCATTAGATCCATTTTACATTTTATAAGACCCTTCTTGGGCTTTTGAATCATGTAAAAATAATTATTTTTGAGTCAAATATGTATTATGTCGCCTCCACACCAAGTCGGCCTAAAGGAGATCAAGTTAGCCTCAATATGGGAAATTCAACCTCATTGGAGCCTATATGTTGGAGCAGATCAAATTCATTTGGACACATTCTCACTCAAGTTTGATATCTCAAGAATAAGTTGGAAAAAGTGTGAAGTAGGAAAAGGAGGTCAAAATAAGTGAAATTTTGGTCGAGGAAGAACAAAATAATAAAATCAAAATTTTGGGCTCTCTTTCTGTCTCTCATGCCCTACTTTGGAATATCGAAGTATTTTTACTATTACTATTGCCTAATGTCATATGTTGCTGCATAGTCAAAGTTGTTGGGGTTGAATTGTTGTTGCTACAAGGTCAAAGGTATGGAAGGGATGACTTGGTGTGTTGGAACGTCTGGTATGTGTCTAGGTTGAAGAGTCTCAAGAAAAACTATTGAAGGAAGATATTTTTGAACGGGACCTCCCCTTGAGAGGTTTTTTTCTCTGGAAGAGTGCCTACATCTTGTGTCTCGTGTTTTTGTGATCTTCATACAAACATAATTTGGTAATTTCTTGATGAAATATAATATAATAAAGAAGTAAAATAACCCAACATAATTCACAAGTAATTCTCAAGAAAGAAGAAATAAAACCCTAATATAATAACATTGATTTCTCAACACAAAGGTATCTCCAAAACTTTTCGTGTATGTTTCAAATAATCTTCTACAAAGCTACATCATCAGGGTTTAACAATGCTGCTCCAAAGATGTCTTCAAAGGTTGGTCTAGACAATGTCCTTCAATAAATATGCACAAGGTTCTTTGAAATTAATTCAAAATTTCCTTCTCCAAAATATGTCTTCAAAAAATACTTCCTAGATGCTTTAACAAGTGTGTTCCAAAAATATCAGTCTTCAAGGGTCCTCCAATAAGATTTCTTCAATGGACTTCAACACAACTACTTAAAAGGTGCTTCAAGAGACTCTTTTAATCCTCTTCATTGCCTACTCAAAAAATGTAGTAAGGTATATTCAATCCTTGACCACGAATTCTCCTCTACTTTCACCAGAGATCCAAAAATGTCTACAATTTCTTCAATATTGCATTCAATGATGCTCTAACAAGGTTGGTCCAAGATTCAAAAATGCTCTACTAGATCTCCTAAAAATGTCTCTTCAATGGTGCTTCAAAGATAAATACTTACTAATAATACATAAGTTTTAAGGTCATAATCCAAAGCTTGAGATCACTATAAAAAATTATGCCATAGGTCTGTGCTCCTTTCCCATAGGTCTGAGCTCTAAAAATATTCCCACATGTCCAAACATTATATATGCCATAATCTAAGTTTTTTTGGCATAGGTCCAAAGTATTAGGCATATGTCGAAAAATTTTACCACATGTCTGAAAATATTTGCACAGGTCTAAACTAAGCCATGAGTTTGAAATATATTGTCAAAGGTTCGAGAATGTGTGAACACGTCTTGAGATTTTCTTGTCATAGGTATGAGATTTTAGGAGGTTAGAAAATCTGAGTTTATAGATTAAAATAGGTTTGAAAATAAGGCCGAGTAGTACAAAGGTATATACCAAGATCTAATCCACATAAAAATGCCAAGAACCAATACAATATTTTCCCAACACTAGAATTCATCCTCCTTTGTTGCTTCTCACCTCAAATCTGAATTTTGTCTCTTCTTCTGTCTTACTTGATCCAGATGATCAAAATGCATATATATGGCTTGAATTTACAATATTTTGATCATGTTTGAAAGGACATGTCCCTTGGGATGGAGGATGCCATGACCATTTGAGTCGACTTGTGCAATAACATTTTTTTTTCTTCTTTCATACGAGTAATCCCATGACACTTACTGTCTCCCAAACTATGTTTGCACGCTCTCAATGTGGGGATATTTTTATTATCGAAGTCTTTTTGTGTTATTTTCTAAATATTTACATGAATCTTTCACTAAAACTGAAGTAATATCTTGTGATATTTCTTGACTACTAGCGCCTTCTGCCACTATAACTTTTTTTTTTGGCTTAGATGACAGAGAATTATTGAGAAAAAAACAAGACAATACAAAATCATCCACTTAGGAAGTTGAATATTTTAACCTCCATGTTCAAACAATATACTCCACCAAAGCTTTGTCTATCCGTAAAGGTTTGAGAAGGTGTTGAGGCCACAATTCTGAGAACATCCTTATTAGAAAATACAACCTTGACCTTTTTCATAACTTCTTATTCAAAGAATTCCTAAAGCAACTATTGAGCATACGAATTCTACTGAGTATGAAATATATGGTTTATGGACTCCTTTATATAACACTTGGTGGGCATATCTTGAAACATGGTCATCATACTACTTTGTCAAAAAGTTAGTTGTGCATTTATCCTTGTCACGAAAACACACTCTGTTCCAAAAACATTGATAACAAAAGTCCTTTTTCTTAGGTCATCAATGACAACAATGGTGACATATCAACATGCATAAATGGAAAAATCCTCATTAATACTTCCATTCATCCAAATACATGTACAAAAACTTGTCAAAACTAGTAGTGGGATGAGATCTGTTCATATCATCTTCACAACGTAGCCCTAGCCTCACATTCCCTAGACTTACAAGCTATCAAGAGCAAAGGTTTTCAACTCCTCAAGCACCAAGTAGTACTCCAATTACTAGCATAGATCAAGTGCTAAAAGTCCATTTACATGAGGCATGTGGGTGTATTTGTAGAAGTGGGGGTTGGCCTTTCACCTTCCCCATGACTCTTGGACATCCCTCATGACCTTTAAACTTCCACTTGAATTTTCATCTTCTCTATAAATTTTCAATTTCCTCATGGCCTTTAATATTTTATTTTTTCTCTTTTCTGTGATTTAATATTTGTCATTTATGACAAATTCGATTCATTTACAAAATAATAATTGAAATTCAATGCGCTCTGACATAACATATTGTAAGTAGGCTTTTGACTTTAAGGAACTTGATGGTGTCCTCGTTACGCCCTTGGTGGCCTTGGAGCTAGTTAGAATTTAACATTTGTTGTTAACTAGAATCGTGAATCTACGATGTAAAGAAAGAAACCATTTCACAACATCAATCCCTTGGGTTATCTTACCCACCAATTTAGATCGAGCATACACATAAATGATGAACATCCACCTTCTTAACTTAAATCTCACAAATATGCACAACCATTAATTAAGCATCGAGATAAACATACTTTTATTGAAATAATAAGCAAATATCACAAATAATAATGGACAAGAATTCATATCCTTGAAATATCGATAGTAAGATCGTCTAGCCCAACTTTCATTTATCACTAGTGAGGATGATCTCCTCCATTGGTTTTCCTCTCTAATATCCTTTGTTTACTTTGTACCACACCTATCGTGTTAGACCTCTTTATACTGTACTTGTTAACTTTATCAATGCCTCTACTTAAGTGCATCACAATGATTCATGTCGTTTCCTTTTATCACATTTTTCATGGCCCCATATTCTCATTGTAGTCATTTATTGTAATGCATTTACATATTCGTTACCATTATTGTATCATGAATAATTGTTAGAAACTGATATTATATTAACTAAATGACTCTCTAGGTGAGATACTTGGAGAGTGCCCAAGTACTCCACACAATGCATTGACTATTTAGTCAGAAGAGCCTCATACATATGGGATTTCACACTAATGGAGTGGTTTCAACCACTCCCTAGATAGTAGGATCTGAGACCTAATCTTAGAGTCTCAATACTATCCAAACAACTAAGTCTCCATTAATTCTAACACTCCCCCTTAATGGAGAGATGGTACTGAAATAATAGCATATGCCCACTTCTCTCAGTCTCAGCTAGGCTTATAGTAGTACATTAAAAAAACTTGGTAACAGAGGTCCTCATTTTAGTCTTCTTGCTTGAGAGTCCATGCTTGTTCATTCCTAGGTGAGGCTTTATATTTACTTTTCTCACCATGAGGTAGTGATGGATATTCAACTCCTTTTTACGTTTTCTTCCCCAAAGATGGAACGCTTGAACTCTTATCCTCCTTGATCTTGATTGAAAGTTGTCATAATTTATATCTTGATTTTTGGTAATTGATAACACTTTAGAGAGTACACGCTTGATAGGAGAATTTTTCCTCTCACTATTTTCGGTGTCAAACATTTGAACGTCAGCCATGTTGTCTTCAACATTCATGGATGAAACTTCTATGTTGACTTCATAAATACATGGTGTTTCAAGCCATTCTTTGTCTTCAACATTCATTGATGCAACTTCTATGTTGACTTCATAAAAACATGGTGTTTCAAGCCATACTTTCTCTTCAACATTCATTGATGCAACTTCTATGTTGACTTCATAAAGACATGGTGTTTCAAGCCATGCTTCAAGAAACTTTAATTCCTCTTCAAACTTTGTTGCTTCTTCCTTGTTGTTGTTTTTAACATCTGCACACATAGAAACATTCATGATTTCATCATAATTTGAATTCTCTCTAGCTTTGTCTTCTTCTAACAAGTCTTTGGAATCAACTTCATGTGGCTCATCCAATTGATCTTCAACAAGATGTTCATCTTTACTTCCTTCCTCAAGAATGACTAGTGAGTCTTCTTGATCTTCAACACTATGTTCTTCTTTAAATACTTCCTGAAGAACAAATCGTGAGTCTTTAATCTCACGTTGTTGCAGAACATATAGTATCTCTCGATAATTTTGATCATGAATAAAACCACCAAGTCTCATGAAGAAAATATCATTAGGGTCAAATATGTCTAAAAGTGCAGCCATATTGGAAAATTCCAGCTTATATTGCTTCTAGATTTCTTTCTGAGTCCTCTCAAGAGCTCCATCAATCCATTACTACATAGGTGGGAAACTTCTCCCTTTGGCAGCGTTTCAACCATAGAAATTTTTTGTGCAAACTTTGACTTACATATGCTCCGCAAGTCTCAGTGCCCTTGGCTCTTGCAACGAGCAGCACTCTGATCCCCAAATAACCTCTAAACAAGATAGAAACACCATAGAACCTTGTGGTACAGACTTTGACTTACATATGCTTTGCAGGTCTCAGTGCCCTTGGCTCTTGCGACGAGTAGCACTCTGATCCCCAAACGATCTCTGAACAAGCTAGAAAGACCATCAAATCCAATTCTGGTGCATGTAATTCATAATTCCTAAAACATTCAATATTTTGATACCATTATTTATTGGTATTTTGGGCACGATTTTTTCATGGCCGTCTCCAGGTACTTAGTTGTGCCAGCCAACAAAAATACCTCCACAGGGAAATGGTCTAATATGATATCCTGGGAAATATTGTAATCTTGTTAGTTTCGACGAAGCTTTTGGATTTTAGGAATAATATGATGTCACAACAGTTTCTTATAAAATGAAATTTCATTTTAATGGATTTTGAGCTACAAAAGCGATTAAAAACAATTATGTTTTGGATTACAAAAAAAAATAAAAATAAACAGATCACCACTCAGCTGATGCCAAGTCATAGACCCCAAATGCTACCATAGAAGCCTCAACACTAGAAAATTTTGATAACCTTAATATGTTGCAAACATAGCTATGTTTCTCTTCTCCAAATGCACTACAGGACGTGCAAACAATTTTTCAATCATCGATCCAGTCTCTTGACTCACTGAACAAACTCACTAGAGACAATAATAAAATGTTGTAGCCTATCGGCCCTCGCAGGGATACATAGAATAGGGCAGGGTCTCAGGTTCCATGCTCGCTGACGCAATTCTGCCAGAAATCAAAGGGGGAAAACATTTAGAGAGGAGAGAGCCTTCTTAAAAAATGCACTGAAAGTTTGTCTAACAGTTAAAATGTCTACTTCATCAAGTGACTCACTCTATTCTTCATCGGTTCGAATTGGATCTTGATTGCTGGAAACAATAGCAACGATGGCGTAGTACATAACCTCTAGGATGTGCCCTCTTTCGTTTATATGGAAATTCAATTATATGGAAATTCGAGTTGTCAAGAAAATTGAAAAATCTGGTGGCATTGGAAGCTTCACCACTTCCGTTGTGCAGATCACACACGCAAGCTCCACTCTTCTACCAATAGGCTATCATAGGCATAAAAAATCACAAAAATGGAAGATGAACCAGATATCTCTCACACCACCAGATCTGACGCAGATCAGACTAGCTCTGATCCCAACTTAGAATCCGATATCTAGAGAGTGCCCAAACACTCTACACAATATAAGAAGAGCCTCATACATATAGGTTTTTACACTAATCTAGTGGTTTCAACCACTCCCTAAATAAAAATATCTAAGATCTAATCTTAGAGTCTCAATCTTATCCTAATCCTATTCAAACAACTAAATCTCCATTAATTCTAACAATAATAACCCATATGCCATTTCTTTTGAGACATTGTATCACCTTTCAATGCCTTCTTCTACAATGAGTCGACATATCCTTTTATGTTGTGTTAGATGGTTTTTGGAGCATTGCATTTGTTGTTGATAGAATGACAGAAGAAGAAACAAATAAAAAATATTGCTAGAGAGCACAAGCTATAAATTATTATATTATGAGCAATCTATATATACATGCATATAGACAGTTACATAGAAATAGTTTGAACCAACTAAAAACTAATTTCTAAACTAAAACTTAATGGAAAGATTAAATCTTTTAACACTCCCTCTTAATCTTGAGGGTTACATTGTTTTATGCCTAAATTTTGACATTGAAATTCAAAATTAACTTTTCCTAGCAGTTTGGTGAAGATATCCACTAACTGTTCCTTGGATTCACAAAATTTGAGAACAATATCACCATTTTTGACGAGTTCACGAATGAAGTGAAAATGAGTGTTGATATGTTTTCTCTTTTAATGAAAGACATTGTTATTTGACAAGGAAATAGTGGAAGTATTGTCACAAAGGATTGAAATAGGTTCATTTTCTGTATATCCGAAGTCAGAGAGAAGTCTCTTTAGCCACACTGCTTGACTGAATTTGCTACAACGTACTCGGCCTCTGTTGAATATAACACAACTATGGGCTGCTTTTTGGATGACCACGAGATAAAGTTTCTGCCAAATAGAAAAGCATATCCAGAAGTGTTTTTTCGATCATTAATACATCCTGCATAATCACTATCTGTATAACCAACAAGCTTACTATCTGCAGAGGCTACATACGATAAACCATAAGTAGATGTACCTGAAATATATCTTAACACCCTTTTTCCATCCTTCCAATGGCAGTCTTTAGGAGATTCCATACACTTGGAAATATAACTAGCTACAAATTCTATATCAGGTCTAGTAGCCGCAAGATACATACTACTACCAGCAAGTTGCTTATACAAAGTCGCATTAACAATAGTACCCACATCATCTTTACTCAACTTTGTACCAACTTCAATATGATTATTCACTGGTTTACATATGTCCATCTTAAACTTTCTCAAAATGTCAGTAGCATACTTCTGTTGACTCATAAACATACCATCTTTTGTTTGTTTCACTTCGATACCTAAGAAGTATCTCATTAATCCAAGATCTGTCATTTCAAATTCATTTTTCATTGCAGCTTTAAATGCATATAACTACATGTTACCTGTATCAATATAGTATCAAAATATTACCTTGATGATCATTCTTGATATACACAGTGGGCACATGGTCGCTTCTTCTGAAACCATTATTCAGCAAGTAATGGTCTATTCGGTTGTACCAAGATCTTGGAGCTTGCTTCAAGCCATATAATTTTTTCTTCAACCTGTACACCTTAGGTTCTTGATTTTTTATTTTGAAACCAGGTGGCTGATCAACATACACTTCTTCATTCAAAACACCATTCAAAAAAGCAGACTTTACATCCATTTGGTAAATCGGCCACTTGTTTTGTGCTGCAATAGCTAATACAAAACGAAGAATGTCAATTCTTGCTACAGGTGAAAATGTTTCACCATAATTTATGCCAGGTTGCTGTGAAAAACCTTTGGCAACTAATCTTGCTTTGTGCTTATCAACTTCACCTCTCTGATTTAACTTTGTTTTAAAAACCCATTTGACACCTATAGAGTTTTTATCATCAGGTAGATCAACCAAATCCCAAGTTTGATTTATTTCAATAGCATCGATTTCATTATTCATCGCATCTACCCATTCTTTGTCCTTTATAGCCTCTTCAAAACAAGTAGGTTGAAATGAAGGAAATGAAAAATTTACAATATCATCAACATCATCTTGTGCATAAATATCACTTAAGTTTCTCATTTTAGGATTATCAGAATCCGACTCAAAAGATGATGAAATACTACTGGTTTTGTCTTGAACCTGTGATCTTGGAGTGCATGTTGCAGGTGCTTGATGTTCCTCTAATAGAATAAAAGGATCAGGACAAGTATTGTTCTCCATTTCATTCCAAGACTTGTCTTCCAGAAATTTCACATCTCAAATTATGACAAAATTCTTAGTTATAGGATTAAATAATTTGTATGCCTTAGATTGATCACTATATCCTATAAAAATATACTTTTCGCTCCTATCATCAATTTTTTTTCTCATTTTTTCTAAAACATGAGCGAAAGAAATACAACCAAATACGTGAAAGTTTGAAATAGTTACCTTTTGTCCACTCCAGGATTCTTTAGGTACAAAATTTTGAGCACTGGAATTTGGCGATCTATTCAAAATATATACCGAACATGCAACTACTTCAGCCCATAAATCTTTATACAAATTTTGCATTTTGAGCAAACTTCGAGCCATATTCATAATTTTTTGATTCTGTCTTTCCGCAACTCCATTTTTCTATGGAGTATAACTGGTTGTCGTTTGTTTTTTAATACCATGTTGTTTGCAAAAATCAATGAATTAGTTAGATGCGTACTCACCTCCTTTATCAGACCTCAGAACTTTAATAAACTTGCTACTCTATTTTTCAGCCTCGGATTTGAACTCCTTAAACTTTAAAAATGTTTCCAATTTATATTTGATGAAATACACCCAGATTTTCCTGCGAAAATCATCAATGAAAGTAAGAAAATAGAGAGTGCAAGCAACTTATTTTTTTTGCATTGGACCACACAAATCTGTATGCACTAACTCTAGTTGTTCTTTTTCTCTATTAGATGTTGAAGCAAAACTATCTCGCTTATGTTTACCCATTATACAACTTGTACAGGAAGAGATATGATCAGAAAAAGAAGGAAAACCTTTCACCATAGACTGTCTTTGCAACAAACTCATACTTTGGATAGGTAAATTACCGTATTGCAAATGCCACAGATCAGATTCAACGGCATTGAAACATTATGTGAATACAATTTCTCACTTTTCAACTGTAATTGATACAACCTGTTCTTTTTCATTGGAATCTTTGCAACAAGAGACTTATGTTTATCAACAATCGTGCAAGTAGTGTTGTGAAAGCTAACATCATAACCATGTGCATCTAACTAACCAACACTAAAAAAATTATTCTTGAAATTGGGTACATAATAAACATCATAGATATTCTTCACAACATTTTGTTTGGTTAAGACAGGCACAACACCCTTTCCTGAAGCTTTAACCTAGCAATCATCACCTAAACCAATTGAGTAACTGAAAGATGTATCAAGATGTGAAAAAAAATCACTATGACTAGTCATATGATTACTACATTCGTTGTCTACCAACCAAACATCTTTATTAGGTACTTGCACAGTTACTTGGCATGCCAAAAATAAAGCATCTGATGTTTCAAATTCAGTGTTTGTTACATTGGATTTTTTTTTACTTAAACATACTGTAATTTTTTACATTCATACTTATAATGGCCATATTTTTTGCAGTAGTGACATTGAATTTTTTATTTATCTATCCATCTACGACCATGATCATTTTGAAACTGCTCTGAATGTGCTTGAGTTACCTGTGATCTATCATCAGACTGAGATTGTCCTCTACCTTTTCCTCTCCTGCCACAAAAACCTCTGCCTCTACCTCTATCCATAGAAGCTTTAGATTTGAAAGAATTCTCTAAATTACTAACGTCTAAATTAATTATTTCTTCATGAGCCAACAAAGAACCAGTTAATTCTTCCATAGATAATTTTGTTAATTCTCTCGATTCAAAAACAGTAACAATCATGTAAATTTTTTTAGGCAAACATCTAAGAACTTTTTCAACAATTCTTTGGTCTTCTACTTCTTCACCATTTATCTGAAGCTGATTAACAACACCCATAACTTTAGTCATAAACTGATCAATGGTTTCTGATTCAGTCATTTTAAGTGTTTCAAATTGTGTTCTGAGAGTCTATAATATTACCATTTTTACTTTATCATTTCCTTGATAAGCAACCTTAAGTATATCCCAAATTGATCTAGTAGTTTTAGCAGCAGTGATTTTAGGAAAAATAGAGTCATCTAAGAAATTTAAAATGCACGACTTCACTCTACCTTCTTTCTATTTGATTTCATCAAATTGTTTTCTTTGGGAAGCAGTCATACCAACAATTGTATTTGCGTCATGTTCTGTGAACCCCAACTCTACTGATTCCCAACACCCTAAGCCTTGTAAGCATGCTTGCATTTTAAGACTCCAAAAATCATAGTTCTTTCCACTAAATAATGGTGTGGGAATTTCAAACTGACTTGTCGAGGCCATATTTGAAGTAATCAAAAAAATTGAAAACAACTCTTTTTAAAACACTTCCAAATAGATAGCACAAATAGAATTTCGTTGAAGGTGATTAAAAACTATATTGTTTTTAACTCTTTTTAATTTCAACACCTTAATTTTATAAATCCCATGATTGAAGATTCACACCAACATCGAAGACATATTTCATTTCCTTTCAACATTCTCATTCCCTTCCTTTCAACGTCCTCATTCCCTTTCTTTCAACAACCTCATTAATAGGCTATAAAGCCAAACCAATCAATTAAAAAATTGTGGTAGCCGATTACACAATTTTTTATAAAAACTATGAATCAAGAAAAAAAACGTGGAAGCCTTCCTCAAATGATGATTAGAAAAACTATTAAAACTAATCAAGTAAAACACTTTTCAGTCAATTTCTAACACTGATTACACAACTATAAAAACTGTGAATCATGCACATTCGATGACTGAACTCAATTCACGGCTTACAAATTCCTCGTTGGAGGATCCTTTGTTCAATGACTTGGCAACTTCAAACAACAAAGATGGAAATGCAATGAAAAAGTAGGAAGCAACAACTTTTTTGCTTCAAAATCTTCAAACGCAGCTTCAAACAACTAGTGCAAGTCTTCAACAACAATCTACTTCAAAGGCTTCAAACGACAGCTTCAAACAATGAGTGCAAGTCTTCAAAAAAAAATCTCCAGCAGTTCGTCTTTGCCCAAGAAGAACTACAATGTTCTAATACCATGATAGAATGATAGAAGAAGAAACAAATACAAAATATTGTTGGAGAGCACAAGCTATAAATTATTCTATTATGAGAAATCTATATATACATGCATATAGACAGTTACATAGAAACAGTTTGAACCAACTAAAAACTAATTTCTAAAACTGATTTATAAACTAACAGTTAATTGAAAGATTAAATATTTTAACAGTTTTAATATGTTATCACATCGTTTCTGCTCCCCTCCATACTAATTACATTTAGTAGTGCATTATTTATATTTCCTTCAAATCATTTCACATACCATGTGTTTGGTGTAGTATCCTGCCAATGTGTTGTTTGTAAATAATTCACTATTCTCCTCATTGGTCATATATCATTACTACAAAAACACCATGTGCTAGTGTCATTGCATTTGAGAGTGACAGGATGTCTTGGACTAAGTGCTGAAAACACATTTGTATGGGACAATGGGTGGTGTATTTGTTGACTAGGAGCGTTCAATCTGCTATCAAAAGTTAGGTCTCATATTATGGGCATATTGCGCATTAACAAGCAACAAAGGGAAGTAAACTATGAACTAGGAATGAGCTATGCGCTATTTATTCTCCTTGAAATATTCTCAATGCTCCAATCCAATCCAAAGGCTTGATAACGAGTTATTTTTAGTGCGGGTTTTTCAAGTTTTTTCCGTGGGTTTTTCAGGTATAATTTTTCTAAAATTCGGGAGGAATTTATTCAAATCACAAATTTGATGGGTAACTTTGCACAATTGAAGTGCCCTTGGAGTTTTTCAAGGTGTTGAATCCATATATACAGTAAAAAAAATAGTTTAAATAACACAAATTAAGATTTTATGTTAAATTTTTCCACCTGATTCTCACACCAAAAACCCCAAATAATCACACTAATGACAACTCAGTAATTAGTGTTGTTGGTGTTATTTGAGAAATCAATAATTGATACACAAATATTCTAAAGAGTGGATTTTCAATTCAGTTGTAGCATGGAGTAATGATAACCTTTAATCATGTTATTACTGTTATACACTATTATTGCTTGGATCCCCTTCTACCTTATGCCGTGTAGTTTATGGCGGCATTCAATATGTTCTTTCGGGTCAAGGAGACACTAAGATTGGCTTCATCCATGGCTTGTCATTTTCCACTCCATTTTCCTACCCCACTTTGATTGTCATTGAATCTCCACTTTGATTGTCATTGAATCTTTTCTGGATTGTAACAGTTCATTTGCACATTATGACAAAATCAAGATCTTCTTTGTGCACCAAATTTTGTAGTGAATGGAGGTGTTAATGAGAATTCTTCAAGATCACAATTCCTCATTTCTTATTGCTTTTTCTTAGCCTGGTGAAGTATTCATATCATTTCTCGTCGGAATAAACATCAGAATCATTATCATAATTGACTCCTTGACCAATTGGCCATTGAATCCTGCCCTTTCTCACTATTAGGCACTAGCATCCGTAGACCAACGAGAGCTCAGTGTGCCTTTCCTATTCCTTTGACAAGGCTCTACATTCTTGGGATAATATCTTTTAAATATGATGCAACCTTTATTCTGTTTGACATTACCTCATTTAACTTTAGGAAGCCATAATTTTATGGCTAGTGGCCATCAATCGACTATTTTTTTTATCCAACTTATTTTATTGATTAATTCTAAAAGTTCTGATGTATGTTGAATGAGGGCTTCGATATTGATGTTTCCATGGTCTCCATCGACACCAAAAAAGTTATGTATGCTGTAAATGGTATCAGAAACCATTGAAGAGTTGGAGGATGGGGGACCCCTTCCTCGAGTATCCTGCATTGGGATGACAAAAGTGGAGGCACACTCCATAGAAAAAGAAGAAGAAATGTCATGGGAAGTAGAGGCAAAGCGAGTTGGTTGATTGGTTTTATAAAACCATAGTATTTCACTCATTATAATTCCCATAACCATTGTATATGAATTTTTCTTTTTCCATCAGATGTATTGTGCTAGTTTGAAATGATGCGTCCTCTTATCCCGTGACAACGCATTGTTTTTGTAGTGCACAGTGCGCACCTTGTGAAATCTTGTCCCTTCATGAAATTTTTGAATGGGATTATATATATATATACATGTGTAGGCTACACATCACAAGTTCGACATGCTTAAGGATGCTACATGTTGATATCTTCCATATAACATGTATATAATTTTTGGGAGCTTTCTGTTGGATTCATTTCATTAAAAACTAGATGTTCAATTTCTTTCTATAGTTGCTTAATCCAGCCACATAAGTAAGGTGATTGGTAAGCTTGTTTTTTATCATAGGATTCGTTGATTAACTACTTTACAGTGTGAAGACAGTGAAAATGGCCTTTTATACGCCAGCTTTTCATGCTTAGACAAGATGAAAATCATATTATATGGATGTCCTTGCATTAGAATTTTGCACAAGATTATTGGGATAACCTGAGGATTTCCTAACAATGGTGCCAAAATACTTAAAGATTCACAATCACCAACAACTATGAAAATGACCAAAGATGATGACTTTAACATAATGCAAATGGTTTATGGGAGCAATCCATTTTTCCTCAGTTTTTTAGATGACTACCAACCACTCTTATGAAGATGTCAGATCTTGTTTTAATACGAACATGCGAACATATACCATTGTACAGAGTCATATTTCTAAAATATCCTCTTATGAAATATATTTCTATGTTGGTAATTAGAAGAACATTTAAGACAATTTCTTTAATAAACCAATCATTTGATAAGGATACTCAAAGTTCTATTTAGCTCCCATTAACTTAGTAGACTAGGGACAACTCTTCCTCGATGGACAACTCTTTTAATGCAAAATTGGCATATGTATCCTTGGTATCAACTTCTTGGGCATATTGAATGGTATTATTGTTTCTTTTTTACATTGGTTCTTAGACATATTTATATGCTATTTGAGGTGCTTAAGTTTCCAATAGTCCTCACATATATTTTGAGAAATCATTAGCATTTCTTTGTAGATTATCCAACGTGCTTTTAAATGCATTGCACTTTGGTGATTTCTATATATTCTCCAATATTGAAATAATCTTAAAACCTTGAGTAGCATTAGGGTTATTTGACCACCATAAGTGAGTCTTGATTAACCTGCATGCTAAAAAAGTATAAATATTATGGACATATGTGACACATGGTAAGATTTGATAGCCTCAAGTGGTAAGACTTTGAATATTTAATAGGAAATTAATATTGCAAGTGGAAGATATATTTCATGCTAATTTCACTAAAATATACTTTGCATAATTCTAACATATGATAGGGATCTTTTAAAGAAGTTTCATAGCATGCAATGCAACTGTTATTATGATGATACAAAAATGTCACTATAATTTCATGGGATGCTCACGAAAACTTATGAAAACTGGAGGATGAAATCTAGGTAAAGAATGCGCCAAATGAAAGCATCAAATTTGCAAACCCTAATGGATTCAGAGGAATGAGGATCAAGTTGAAGGTAGTGAGTATGGAAAATATGCATCATCAAGGCATAAGTATTGATAAGGTTTGAAGGCTTAGGAAAACCTATCAAACCTTGAGAGGGAGTGGAGGGAACCCAAAAAGTCGGAAAAAAAATTGGGTGGTATTGTAGTGACTACAACACATGGTGAACTGATAGTAGAATCCAACATCTATGCCTTAGACCCTTTGATAGATTGAGCCTTACGAAAAATGTAAGGAAGTACTGAACCAAATACCATGGGTACCACTAGGGTTGCTTGACCATTATAGATATGACATTCATTTATTTCACAACTAGGCGTCATTATTATTTAAATACCACATCAAGAGCTCACACATGTCAACCTTTAATGATGACAAAGAACATGACATAGGGATTGTTATATTTAGAAATTTAAAGCGAGTTTTATTATTTCTCCACTTCCAGTAGGTGTGTTCAGTACCCCAATAGAGTCACTCAAGGAATCACAAGCATTGATTCGATGCCAATGAACGTGTTTAGTACTCAATGAAGTTTCTTTCACCACCTATCTCTGCAGTAAGCCTTTCTATTCTTTCACCCTATATTTTATTTTTTCATTATGCTTCTAGGAATTTTATCAAGCGTTCATTACAATAGAATGGAAGAAGGATCCTGACTTATATTACGGGTAAGAGAGGTTGTTTCTTATTTGAAAGAAATGAAAAAATATTATGAGTTAGGTATATCCCCATACCATATTTCTACATCACCTCTCCAACTTGCAGGTGGATAATGAAAACACAATATGAATTGTCAGGGCCAGACTAAAAAAAAAAATTAGGTTAGAGATATCGATCCTATGAATTGATTAGAGTTACCCACATCCATCAAATCATATTTTCCTTGTTAACATAGTATATTCATGTATAAACATAAGGGAATAGGTTTCATTGATGGTATCTCCAAGCAGCTGCCCCTTGGAGTGACCACAACAACCACGCATAATCAATGGATTGGATTTGAGCAATATAGAAAAGGCTAGTAAGGTAGATGATGGAATCTCTTTGTTATAACATTATATACAAACTTGTAGAGATATGAAATAGACAAGACCCAAATTAGAAGTAAAAGAATACTGTAATGGAATGCAAGATAATGATTTAAAGGAGATAAAGGTAAATGCCATGTAAGATGCAACTGAGAGATTTTGAATGCCCATCAAAACAATTCCAAAATTATATGTAAAGAAAATGCAACTATGTACATGGGAAACAAAATGAAAACCATTCAAAGATCTTGTCAAGGTTGCGAGGGCTTGATATAACCTTCAGCGAAAGCTAAAGTTCCTCAACCTCTTGGCAAGTACCCAAACCTTCAAATAATGGATCATCGAATTTTGGTGGATTATAAAGGTAAATGGGTGGATATGCACAACTATCATTATATGTGTCGACTAATACATTATCATGGCCACTAATTTGATCAGATTTAACATTAAGCTCATGGCACTCTTCATAGATAAAGAATGTGGATGAATCGATTGAGTTATTTAGAATTGTGAAGCCTTCCTCTTTACCTACTAATCATCGGAATTTGAATTGGGGGAAAAAATTTACTAACAATTCAAAGTGATAATAATTTCTCCAAACCAGAATGACCGAATAGGTCTAGTCGCCAGGAATTCGATGCACTTCATTTCATCGAAAACCAACTCCGTATGTGAAAGTTAGAGCCTATTTTCCGCTTGACCAAACACGCAAATTTAAGAAAAAGTCAAATAGGGTCATAGGGGTCAAACGTTGGTCAAAAGGTGCATTTCTCTAGCCCAATGAGAAGCTGACACTTGTTGAATGATGGTTGGTTGAAAATCTAGGCTTATTGACGCAATTTGATTGGTTTTTAATGGACCAGTTGGGAGTTTACATGTGGCTAGCCTAGAGGCCGCTAGGTGCCCCCCAAAGGCCAAAATATTACAATGTTCAATGGTTGGATTTTATTAAATTTCATGTGGAAAAAGTTTTATGTATTGAAAAAAGGGCAGAGGTCAGGGTCAAACCTGCGACCTCCCCCACATAAGTGAACCAATCTTACCAATAGACCATAACATGTTACTTGACATGTATGGAAATGAACATTTAGTTGAATTTAAAACAAGTTCAGGCAGAGGTAAGAAGGGCTAGCCCTTACCACATAACTGTGGCCCATGAACCATGGCGGAGGTCTATGCTAATTGGCGAAGTTTAAGCTCTAAACAGGTTTTAATTAACCATTAAGCCATGTATTATGCTCTAAAAAAATATTTAATCCAAGTTTTTTTTTAAACACACTTAACATGCTAACCTCATAATAATGCAAACTTAACTTAGTGCTAATCGTGGATTAATTTTGGTGGAAAAAATGGTGGAGCCCCTAATTTCAGTGCCACTTCCACATTTTGTGGTGGTAACTGGAGTTATCTCCAAATTTGGAGGTGTTTCCTAGGCCATAATTGAATGAGGCATAACTTGAGCATATTTTGACAAATTTTGGCTCAAAAAGAGTCATTCCTAGATAATTTGGATGCTATGAGCATGATGGTGTAGGTTACAAAGGCGTTGGAGAAATTCTGTAAGTGATTTTTCCACTTTGAATATAAAAAGAGGCCTAGGGCCACCAGGGGAGGAGGTCATGCCTAGTCCACTCAAAGACCATTTGTAGAGCTTGAAGATTCTATTTTGAGCTTTTTGGGTCTTCTGAATCCAATGGAGTAGGTTGCAAATCCATTGTAGCACTGTAGGTGCATGTAATTAGTGAATTAACCATTAATACAAAGAGGGCCTATCCAGTTGAAGTAGGTCCATGGAGATGTAGCCTAGTAGGGGTGAACTTCGTTATCAGCTACTGTGTAATGTGTGTTAAGTATCCATTTTTCCCATTTTTCACACCCTTACCAAGCCTTAAATCTCCTATTTTTGAACTCCTTCCACCCTTACTTATGCTTAGTTCGGCTATATTGTCTAGTTTTGGCTAAAAGGGTACTATAAGCATAAGGTATGTCAAATTAACATAACAAGTGTCATTTTTCCTTAGAATTGAAGTATTATTTGATCTAGCTATAACTTTATTGAATTACTACTCCCACTAATCTAGAACTTATGTGAAAATTTTCTTTGATTCAAAGTAGCTTCGAAAAATATTGAAGACAGTTCGTGCAACCACAATTCCTACAACATCTCTAGATTTCCTGCAATGGATCTAGATTTCTTACAACAGTTCCAGATTTCCCACAGAAGTCGCGATTTCCTACAGCCGTTGATTACTTGTAGTGACATCAACGATTGAATATATTCTACTTATTTCTAGATCCAGCAAAGAGATGGGTTTTTTGGGGAATTCATTGCACATGAAGGCTATCCTATTGGCTACTTCGAACCTCTTTTTGAAACAACCTGAACTTACAAATTTCACCTCGTAACCAGATATCCTATAGCTTTATCTATGTAACAGAAATCATCTAATCCATGCTTTCAGCCATGGATTAGACTCAACAGAAGCTAAATTCGATAGTCTAAACCTGTATTGTTGGCTCATATCTTAGATTAGTCATTCGAGCCAAATATGGGCTTTAAATATTGTATAAAAGAGGATGTATTTCATATTGTAAAGGGTTGTTGGGTTGGGATTTTGACTCATAAGCAATATATCAGACTGTACTTGGCTATATATTTTCCTATTAATACAATATCTTATGTTATGTATACTTTTCTAAGCAACCTCTTTTAGTTTTAAAGGGGTTGTGAATGAGGGAGGGCCCCCTTCACTCACAACTCCTGCAATGCAGTGTGTGTGTGTGTGTGTTTAATTTATTTTTATGCAGTAATAACTCTTTTACACAGCTAATGCATTCTTTCTAAAGTTTCAGCAGCAGATTGTTAATTGATTAAACAATTAAGTTTCTTATGTTAATGTGTTAATTTCATTTGATCAAAGCTTGGATTTATGATTGTCTAAGTTGGTTTCCTGATTGTTGTATTTTGATCTTTTATCTTTTCATGATCACTATCAGCAATACCGAGAGCTGTAGAGGGATGTTATATTCCACTCCATAGCCTTTTCTGCTAAGTATTGATGCAGTAAAGAGGTATTAGTTTGTGTGTGTATGAATAATTAATCTATGAACACTTGTAATAATCAGGCTGCATATATTTTTCACAGTATCTCACAACCTTACCTACCCTAGGTTGAAATTTATGACTGGAAAATTATAAGTGTATAATTTGACTCAACATTTTGGTGCAGTTGCTAGGGAGGTACTAAGGGATGTTACTGAAAGTGTGTTAGTTTGATTTTTTTATTTTATTTTTTTTGTAGGACTAGGGGAGTCAAAGTGATAAGACGAAGGGAAAATCCCATGCACCCACGGAGGTTTGAAATTCGCCAAAGCCATGTCCTGATTATTTGGTAAGTAGAGTCATTTTTTTTTTTAATTTGTTTATATAATAGATGAATAGGGTCCAATATTTTTGAATGTTTTTCATGGTGGTGTGAGCACCACTTCATTTACTAATACACTTACCAAAACATGGAATTCAGCAAGAAATAAGGTAGCAAAGAAAGAAGAATTCAAGCAGGAGGTCTGTAGTCCTGAGTAGGTTAATAATACTACAACATAATCCTCTATTGGGAAATATTCCATTGCTACCCATCTCGAGTCTCCCCTTACAAGAAAGACATCATCTCTACTTAGTGGTCAACCTGAAGAGGAATTCCTTGTGAATCTTTTCATAGAACCAGAACTCCACACCATTGATTGTAAAGAATCTGAAGCCTTCCAAAGTCCCACTTTTTCTTGGACTAATGTGGTTCATCTAAAAGGCACTGATGAAAATGATGAGAAACTAGTTACATTTGAATTTCCTATTAAGGAGACTATTGGAGCTAATCAAATCAAAAATATTCCTCCCTCAACCTTGCCTAATTTTCATGGTGCCTCTATTGAAGACCATGATGCCTTCTTATTTGAATTTGATGTACTCTGTAGAAGCTATGAATATTCTTCCAATGCGTAGA
The DNA here is from genome assembly GCA_034641835.2 of Pinus albicaulis. Lineage (NCBI taxonomy): Eukaryota > Viridiplantae > Streptophyta > Pinopsida > Pinales > Pinaceae > Pinus > Pinus albicaulis. Next base: position 1,021,992,085 of record CM076578.1, read on the forward strand.
AAATGAAGTTATTTCCTGCTACATTGAAGGATGTAGATTTGAGGTGGTTTATGGGGTTGGCATCAAACTCCATTACAACTTGGGATGAAATGAAGAAGGTGTTCCTGAAGAAGTACCAAGAATATTGTATGACTAGGGATCTCAGGGAAGATATCTTTGGCATGAATCAAAAGGAAGGGGAGAGCCTTGAATATTTGGAGGAAATATTCCAATATAACTTATAAATACCTAAGATGAATCAATTGGATCAAGAGACCAAGGGAACCATTTTTCTTATGGAAATCATATCAGAGTATCTAGAGGTCTTAAATTTAATGGGAGTAGGTGCTGTATCAAAGTTGAGCTATGATGATGTGTGTGAGCCTTGTAGAAGACATTCCAGAGGAAATTACAAGGTTGGAGGAGGGTCAAGAGACACTTCTTCCAGGATTTTTAAATCAGTTGTCGGAGCTAGAGCAACTTGAGCTGAAATGGGTAATTTATTTGAAAAATTTAAAACTGATTTTCTTAGCACTTTGTCTTCACAATTGGATGTTTTGTAGGCTAAGAAGAAATAGGAAAAATAGGATGAACTGGAGAAAGCCTTGGTTGTGTTCTGCTCCAAATGCAAGAAGAAGCATGCTCTAAGGGAACGCCCTGCTGAAAATATAGAGGTATGTCAAATTTTTGAAGTTGAGCATTGTTGGAAATATGATTCTTATGTCTTATATGTTGTCCTTGATGGTAAATCTCTAGTAAAATATGGATTATATGTCTTTTGGAGAAGCTCAATAGTATATCAGAAGAAATGTGTAATGTCCAGCAAAAGATTGGTTAAATTCCATATTGAAGATTCTATACGCAGGTTTGTATGGGCCAAGTCACATATACGCGTAGATAAGAATGATCCAAGTCGCATATGCCATTTACACTCTAAAAAGATGATACCAGGGGGCATTACCATGGTATTATCCCATAGTATTGAGTGCTATGTCATCAATTTTATTTTGTCCAAGAATACCATCGGTAGTTGTGTGGTTTTGACTCATGGTATTGGTAAAGGCTAAATCTATATAAGGAGAAGAAGAACATAGTGTAATGTGTGCATGTGGAAGGGTTGTCACTGAATAATTCTCTTTGAAGTATACCTACATGGGATGAACTCTATTTTATTGGTAGATCTAAATCTATGATGCACCCTTGGATACAATGATGGATCAGGATCTCTAGACCCGAAATGACTATGTTCTTGCATGATCTATTGAAGATATGATTAGATCTGAGACTTGACGCATGTTTGCTAAGGTAGAATGAAGAAATCTGGGTAAGTTCTATAACAATCTGCAGAATGAATATTTACAAATCTATACGCTAGTTCATATTGGTAAAAGCGTTTATATACGCGGCTTTGTCTTAGAAAAGACGCATATGAAAGTCAGGGTTTTCTGAAGCTTATTGCAGAGGTTTTATGTTTACTGTTGTTGCATTTCTGTTGTCTGTCAATGAAGTCTTCATGTAGATATGGGTTCCTTGAATGTTGTATATGATGCTAAGTTGATTATGTACAAATCTGATCAATGAGTGAGTAAATATGTTTTATGATGCCTGACTGATCAAGGTTCTGCAATACTGAAAAGATATATGACTAAAAGCCTCAGATCTAGATCTGAGACTGACCATATTCTGAAAAACAGTATTCACAGATCGATATGCAAGTTGGTGTAAAGGAAAGTGCATATACACACTGGTTCAGAAAAGCAAAGTAGTGTATGAATTTTAAGATAATGAATGTTCAAGGTTGAGTTTGATTCTGCATACTGATTTTGAAATCTGGGTTATTTATGTGGTCTAGTTACAATGATCTCATTGTTCTGATAGAAGTATTGGGTGAAGTTTAATGTTGTTGATCTTTATTAAGGGTTGTGTTGAAGCTGTGTGATCTAGTGTGAAAATTAATGAAATGTGGTTTGCATTGGTTCTGAGGGTTGAATCCTTTAGGGTGGAAGTAGAAGCTTCCTGCTAGTATAAGCTTGTGTTTTGATCAGGTGGTTGAAGCTCCCTTTCAGTAGTGGATGGTAAATGAGATCAAGGGGTTGTAGCTCCCTTCGAGTAGTAGTTAGAAAATGAAAGAAGGTTGCATCCTTCTGCAGGTAGATTCCTATGTACATATATGAGCCTGCATCAATATAATATTATAAGCAGTTTTCCATATAATAAATATTGAAGACAGAGACGACAATAGCGGTGGTTTTCTCCCAAATTGGGTTTCCAACTTAAATCTTGGTGTTCATGTGTGTTGCTCTTGTGTGATGATTTATTCTGCTGTTACTACACATATTTACTGCTTAACTAAAATATGCATAACTGATAAGCTGAGTTAAAGATTGTTTCTAAAAGTTTTGCTAACAATAAAATTATACCAGTATACTGAAGTTTCTGTTGGTATATGCACACGTATACGCGATTTGGGTTCTGTTGAGGCCTCAGAAATCCGTGGCAACAACAAGGGGGATAACCACTTGGTCTGGACCTTAAAGCAGCTTCTTTTCCATTTGGGATAGTGGCTCCGATTGGAGATAATGGGACCAGTTTTCCAATTTTGGGTTTTATATGATTGTTGAGTTTCTTTCAAATGATTTTCTGGAAGAATAACTAAAAAAATAGGACAACTTTATTCTAAGATGCAAAACTTCGAATTAAATTTGATCTAATCTAACTCGGGGTAATGCTAATTTTATGCGATCTAAAATGATGTCTATTCAGTCTGTGATGATTTAGATCTATCACAGACTTAATAGAATTAATACTTTTGTAAGATAATCCTTTTGAGAAAATAGTTAATCAGAGGAAGATGTGAAACATATTGCATATATTCTGATGATCATATATAAAACAAATAAATTTCTATTCTGATATCATACAATAGTGCAACTGATACGTCAAACATAAATAATTGATTTCATACATAATTCATGAAAGCTAGATTTACAACTAATTCTAAAAAAAAGTTTAGCATACACGATAATAGTACCAGATGTGTGTTGTCCTGCTCATCTGACCAGTGATAATAGGCCATAATCAATCTTCTATCAATAAGTCTTTCAGAGAATACAATAGTGCATCAATAATGATCAACCAAGATCATATATAATTGAAAATACCATGTTCCATTATCTTATCAAGACATCCACAAACATACAGTAATGCATTCTTTGTAAATGTTCTTAATAAAAATCCTGGACCCTTTTCTAAATGCATGATAAGGGTTTAAATACTATATTAACTACTTACAAAAATAGATTGTACAAAATATATTATGAGGAGGTTTCTAACAACCTTCCTCATTCCTAGTATCTAATTGCTAAAATTGAAATTGTCAAAACAAATTAACTAATGATCATGCTTGATGCTCAACTAGTGCCAGCTTTCTGTTCACAAATATCGAACATTGGTTGGAATTGTGGAGGCTTCCCAAACTGCATTTTCATTTGTCTAGTAAATATAGCATCAATTAAAAGTGGCAACATTTTTTGTATGGTATCTAGAGAACAATTCAATGTCATTATTTGACTATGAGGCTTAACAAAGAATTGCTAGTATGCTTCCCAATTAGTCTTTTTCAGCTATGCAATTTTTTCTTCTCGTATTTGACCTATATTTTTCCAAAGTTTATCCAATATTTTGAGATCAAGAATTGATTTAGGATCTCCTTATTTAATTAAACCAGAGATATGTAACATGTGGTTGATTGTTTTGACAATGCTCTTTGATATGCGTGATGCTCTAGATATTTCCAATTCTGCATGTTTTACCTGTGTATCCTAGTCAGTAAAGATAATATCTTTATAATTTTATTTGATCATTGGGAGATTTGATCTTCTTCCTTCCTCTGAATCTTGCCATTCAATATAGTAAGAAATTTTGGTATTGAGTTCATTAAACTCAATTCTCTGATCAATGACTGTATTAGTCAATTGTTCACTGATTTCCAAATGTGGAACTATGTCTCACATTTGTAAGAAAAAAAAAATTTTCTTGTTTTGAGAGTAGGCCATTTAATGCCAATGATTCTTTAATGAATTCCTCTGCAGTAGGAATGCCTTCATACTTTATAAGATTTTCTCTCAAATATTTAATCAGTGTGTCTTTGCTAGATAAGTCATTTTCACGACTTATCTTAAATACTTCCATATCTTGTTGTAATTTAAAGAGTCGTTTATCATCCTTCTCTTGAACCAAAATGGATACTTCATCTGCTTTTTCCATTGTTGCGGTAATATATGCTCCAAAAAATTGTGATAGACGAGTTAGGTTGTCGATTGGGTTTGACAAGGTGTCTTTCCATACAACTTCCATGATCTCATTACCTAGGGGTGTTTTAATACTTCTTCTCTTTCTCTGTTTCCTGACTACAGATTTATGAAGAGGGATGTAGAATACATCCAATGGAGGTATATCAGTTAATTTTAGAATAATTTCAGCAGTAGGAAATGCAAGAATAACTTCTATATCTTGGGAGATTGTACCAGGAATTTCGATGGTTTATTTTGCTGAAACTATCTGACCTTGGGGAGTCTAAAATTATGTATTTTTCTGTGTGGAAGTTCCCTTAGGGGTATCATAAATGTATTACTGACTGAAGTCCACAATTTATCTATCTCACTTTAATTTTGTGGGTTTTATTCTTCTGTTCTAATCACCTTTCTTGGTTCAGTCATATAACTAGTAATCAGGATATTTTGCGGAATATGCTTGAGTCTTTTCTCTCTATAGTCATAGAATCTGTGTAATTCCTTTGGGTTTATATTCAATCTAACAAAGTTTTTAACTTCTTCAAAAGTTTCAACATATTGCAAAACATCTTCAAATCTATCATTTGTGTGTATGACAGGTTTGATTTTGACTAATTGAGTAAATTTATAAGCGATCTTCTATGGGTCGAATTTCCTTGGCGGTAGAATAGGGAGCTTCAAAAGCTAAATTTTTTGGCATTCTTTTGACGCATGATTGAAATTCATGAGGGAGAATGAACTAAATTGAATTGGGAAACTTGGCCATAAATATTTTTTATTATCTTTCAGAGTTTTAGTGAGTCCATTGCCGACAGTTTGGTAAGCCACTTCTCTTTCCATTAGTTTATCTGAAACATACAAAGGAAGCATATGTGGAGGATTAGAGCTTCTGAATACTCTGATGTATGAAAATGATTCTTCAATGAAACATCTTCCTATCATTTGGAGATCTGTGATGTCTTCCTTAGTGAACCTAGGGCTCTCTCTATCAAACATTAACTGATGTAATGGTAATACAACCCCATAACATAACCTATGCAAGTGTGGTAAAAAATGATGTTCCCATATTTGTTTATGAATCAAATGAATAGGAGTAGGATCCTCGGGAGTCCATTTCCAACCGATAGTTTTAAAGCTGGTGGAGAAACAAATGGCATCGAAAACATATGCGCTTATGAAAAATTGGGGGATGGATTTGGAAGAAATAACTCTTGCCTGGCGATATTCAGTAATCGCTTTCGCTAGGCTTTCAGAAAGAATGGTTGCCCAATTCATGATGTGAGAATTAACACAGGAGTCAATCAAGGGAACCCAATTAATAGAGAACTTGGTGTTATCAAGGAGACCATATAATCTACACAACATTGATGCTGCAAAATTGTAGGGATTTTCAAGTGAAGCAATAGGATACATTCTTGATTTATCATGCTTAAAATTGTTATACATTTTCCTCCAGCCTTGAATCATTTTGAAAGGGTCTTTATTATCCTTTGCAAATTTTTGGACAAACTGGTTGTCATAGATGTCTTGTTGGTTGGGTAGTTTGTACATGATTTTCAAATCTTCAGCTCTAAAAGAACCTAAGATTTCATTCTTAATGGTTTTGAATTGTTTGCCTTCAATTTTTGAATTCTCAACCACCCATCTTATCATATCAGTATATGGTAAAAATATTGGTCCATGGTGCTATTATGTGAAGGAAGGAGCATGCGACATCTTTAAACTGTAAATATGAGGGCTTTGCATCGTCAGCAGTTTCCTTGACCTCCGTTACTTCAGGTTTTTCATCTTCGAGGATAGTATATATTGCTTGCCATGTTGTAGCACCTCCATCTGCACTGAAAACAATATCTATGAATGTGGATGAAATTTCTTTACATTCAAATTCTGCAATAGTTTGTTTGCCATGTTTCTGCATAACTTTGCGTATGGACATATCTTGAAGAAAAATCCCTATTAAAGATAAAGAAATGATTAAATTATGAAAGATATAGTGAAATGACCGATTTTAAAAGAAAATATCTAGGAAGCAGTTGTATCATTAATTAGCCGTAATAAAGCAATAATTGTTCGCATTGGGATGATGAAACATGATTAATTATTTCTGACATGATTTATTTTCACATTAAAACCTTTATTAAACCCTGTCAAATCCGTCGCATCGCGTTTTTTTGAACTTGTTTTGTGAAGCGAATTTCTTTAACAAGCTTTGCGTCATGCGATATGAAATTTCACTATATCGCGAAATCACAAAATCGCCTTTATCGAGATATCGCAACATCGGAATATTGATAAGTGATATCTTAAGTTTTGAAGGTATATGTGCTATGTGCGATTTATGATGCCGCTTGTGAATTTTAAATCACAAATTGCAAATCGAGATTTCATGTTTTGTGCTTAACTTTTAATGGGAAAAAGATTATGTGGGATGCGATTTGCGATAGGGTGATCACAAAGATATGAAAATGGAAATTATTAATTTCTTTTTTGTTTTTTGTTTTATTTTTTAAAAATAACAATGTTTTGGAGTTTTATTTTTTATTCAAAATGAAAAAATACATTTTAAGAAGGGTCCCTATTTATATTATCAAATTTTAAACTATTTTGAAAATAAAAATGGGGGGCTTTTTGCATAGCACAACAATTGGCAATTCACTTGGGAGAACCAGATATCTCTGATTGGTTTGTTTGATATTTCTAAACTTTCAAAACAAGAAAAATTTTATGAGAATAAGAATAGTATTATTCATGAATTAAACAATGCTTTTTCGAAATATAATCTATTTACCTATCTCATTTTTTTCTTAGTTAACCCCTTCAGTGATAACACATAGTTGTTTGTATCAGTCGATACTCTGATTTAAAAAGATAAAGTAGGTGTTCTCTAAAAATAGGTTTCATAGATTTTTACTCATTTATCACAGATAGAGCCACTTTTGCCAGCAGGAATTTATAGCCTCGATAGGGTTATTTTTTAACCAATATTGATTCATGGTCCCATCTGAATTTGATTTCTCATTTCAAATTTTAATTTACAATATAATTGAATTTCTTTTTTCTGACACATTCTCAAAATCATTGTCCAATTTTGGTGACCTGATAGTGACAATGTCATTCATTAATCGTAATTTAGATTGAACAAGCTGGCTCATGATGAGACCCCTTGTATTTTGATTTTTATAATCATTTAGCTATTACCTTGTTATGGTATGCAGTATTGGAAATATCAGTCTAGATTATTTCTCTATGATTATGATGAACAAGCTCATGACGAGACTTATTTTCTTTTGAGTTTGTATATTGTATATATTTCTTTTCTTTTCGAATTATAATTTGAAGAAGAAATTTTATCAGATGGGATGAATCATTAGCTCTCTTAAGAGTTATGGATGATAATTGTAGAGTTGGTAGATACCTTTTAGTAGAGTTAAAGGTTTCTTTCCTGACTGATACATAACATCTATATTTTATGACATTAAGAGTATTTTCAGAAAGTAAATGTCTTTAGTAAATTTCGAAATATTTCAAAAAAATAAGGTTTAATCAATTCTCATAGTTATAATTATATTTTTACTTTACTTATTTATAGAAGAAAAAAGACCAAATAAATTTATCATAAATTTTAAAACTTCGAATCAACCAAAAATTATGCTATTTTCAACTTTTATTTTCCTAAAGCAAAGTGAAATTTAAAGTTTGATTCCTAAGAGAAATATTTTTTAAGAATTTTACCATTCACAGGTAAGGAGTCTTTCCTAAGTAATAAGTCTTGTAACAAAAGGGTAGATAAGCCTACTTTTTCTATGATTTGAAATGGACCAAGCCATAGTATTTGGAATTTGGTATGTTTACCTTTTTCCTCATGTGCCTTATCCCATTTCAAAACAAGATCTCCAATTTCAAAAGCTTTTGGGCTGGTAGATGTTGTGTCAAACGAGGCTTTAACTATTTTTTGATGATGAGTATGTATAGCTTTGGATTTTTCTCTTTGTTCTTCCATTTTAAGAATTTGATCTTGTCTAAGTTGAAGGGAAGAAGAAGGATTTTCATCAATAAACTGCACTAAAGAAAATGACGGTATTTTTATATTTGTGGGTATAATTGCTTCTTTCCAATAAACTAATACAAATGGAGAAGTACCTATCGAGGCCTTCTAGGTGATTCTATCTTCCCAAAGAGCAAATAATAGTGCTTTGTGCCAATTTTTGTGATTTTGTTCTATAGTTCGTTTGAAGATTCTAATATGGTTTTTATTTGTAGATTTAGCAAATCCATTACCCTACGGATAATAGTTAGCTGAGTATTTTAATTTAAAACCTCTTTTCAAAGCAAATTCTATAACAGTGTTTCCAGAAAAGTAAGATGCATTGTCAAATATCAAAGCTGATGGGAGGCCAAACCTGGTGATTATGAACTGATCAATAAAGTTTGTAATATTTTATGTATTAACCACCTTTAATGGGATAGCTTCTACCCATTTTTTGAAATAATCTGTTGCAGTTATAATATGCTTATGTTGTTTAGAAGAGTTTGGAGTTATTTCACCTATGATATCTAACCCCCATTGTTCGAATGGTTGTTGGATATTTACTGGTTGTAGTGGAAATGTTGCTTTCCATTCTCTTCCTACTGCAGTTTGACATACTTTGCATTTTCTCAAATATTCATGTGCATCTTTAAATAGAGTTGGCCAAAAGTAATCGGCATGCAGTATTTTATGAGCTGTAGTGTTTCCTCCAAAATGACCTCTAGCTGGTCCATCATGTAATTCCTGCATTACTTTTTCAGCTTCAATTTTCTCTAAACATCTCAACAGTACAGAATCATAATTCTTCCTAAATAACACATAATCTATGATTTGATATTGATTCTCTTTAAGCCTTAGAGCATGCTTTGTTGTATAATTGAGATATAATGGAGCATATCCATTTTTTAAGAAAAATTTCAGATCAATGTATCGTGACTAAGAATCGTTTAGGCTTACCTTGGACAGTTTTATTTCATTTGATTGATCTTATTCTGTTGGTTAATGATAGGCTCTAGTTAACATCCTGCAAATACCTTGACCTTTAACAATTTTAGCAGGATGTATCTCTACATCATATTCTTGAAGTGCGGTAACCCTATTTTCTCCCTTCTCTCCTACCTCTCATTGGATTAATAATTGTCTTACTGCTAAGTAAGGTACTATTATTTTAGTATGTGTTTTTATGAGAAAAGGTCTAAAATTTTTCAAGGCTTTAAACATGGAAAAAAGCCTACTTTTCCACAGCTGAATAATTTAACTCAGCATCGTGAAGGTTAGAACTGAAAAACGAAATAGGTGCTTCAATGTTTTGATCATTTAGCTATGTAAAAATTGTTGCATATGATGTATCGGGACAGAATGTGTATAATAAAAATGGCTTAAGAAAATTAGGAGTTGTTACAGAAGGAGCTTAGATGATGGATGTTTTAATCAACTCAAAAGAGTTTCTCTCATCTTTTCTCCATTTAAAAGGTGAATTTTTCTTGATCATTGATTGCAGGGGTAAGATGATTTGGGAGAAATTAGGAACAAACCTTTTTACAAAATTAATTTGTCCTAAAAATGACTACATTGTTTTTTTATTGTATGGTAGATGAATGTTTTCGATTTCCTGAGTCGTATAAGGGTCAATATGGATTCCTTTTTTGTAGACAATGAACCCTAATAATTTACCTTCTGGTAAAGCGAAATAACATTTTTTAGGATTCAAGGAAATGCCAAATTTTTTACACCTTTCAAAAATATGTTTTAGGTGATTAATATGATTGTTTCTATGCTTGGAGTAGATAGTAATTTCATCTAAGTATATAAAATTTGAGCTGCTGATTAGTCCTTTGAAAGCTATATCCATAGCATGTTGAAATGTAGCACCAACATTAATCAGCCCAAATGATATTTTTTGGTATGTGTATGTTCCCCATTTTGTTCTAAATGTTGTCTTTAATCTATCATCTGGATGTACCATAATTTGATTGTATCATGAAAATTCGTCGAGAAAGACATCAATTCAGATCCTGCAACTAACTACAATATTTTTTCCATGGTAGGCAAAGGAAAATTATCCTTTTAGCAGGCTTTATTCAAATTTCTAAAGTATATGCAAATATTAATGTATGCATTCTTCTTTCTAACTAGGACCATGTTTGACACCCATTTTGAATGTCTAACAGGAAAAATAATTTTGGCTTTAAGAATTTTGTTTAATTCAGATTTAACCTGACTTTCTAAGTTTGGGTGGACCTTTCTAAGTTTTTGCTGAATGGAATTTTCATCTGAGATCATAGGTATGGTATGATGAATTATAGAAGTATCATATGTCTTGAGATCTTAATAATCCCATGCAAATATATTTTTATATGTTTTCAGAAACTTAATGAATAATTTCCTTTATTCAGGTTTTAAACCAATACCTAGGTTAATGTTTTGAGTTTTTTCTAATGTACCAATTTTGGGCCAGAATTTTGAATTACGAATAAATCAAGCTTCCCTAGACAAGTGCTAGTCTAGAACAAAAAGTGAAAGACTATATGACTATTTTTCCTAACTCAGAATAGATACACAGAGAGGATTGGAGGCTTACTTGATCAGTCACTTCCAAATGGCTCCTTCTGTCGCTTCCGTTGTAGCTTCAAATTCAAGTGGTTTGTGTGAAATGATTCCTGCAATAAAGAACACTGAAACAACAAAAGATGCAATAATATAGATATCTATTCAAGGCAGTTTGCTAAATCAGTAAAGAATAAACCATACACATCAACTAAGATCTTGCAATATGGAAAATCAAGTCCAATACAGGTGCATATAGGGAAACATAAGTAGTATTATTTATTGATGATAGAAGGAGAGGTTACAACCAAATGAATGATTTGAAGTGACCCTTCTAGAAAATTTCCCAAGCCTCATCACAGTATAAATCTCTCCAGTAGTAGCTACACAAATCTAGCTCTCAATTGAAAATTCTCCATCATTTATTTACTCAAATTCTTCCTCCTCAAGCACTTAGATTTGTGCTCAATTTATAGATGAACCGTAGGTTGTTTTTCAATCAATGACTTTCCAATAATAGGCAAGACATGTTTCCAGTCATGTAGATTTCAAATGGACACTTGGATCCAAAGCTTGACACATGTGAACTCTTCTAGAAGGCACTGGCCAAGTGGAGATTCTCGAACAATGAGAATTTCGCTCCCAATGTGACCAACACACCTGTGAATGTCGGAAAGTGCTTTGCAGAGTAGCCTTGCATGGGGCTACTTGCATATGAAATGCACTTAGGCCCCTTAGAGCCTATTTTGGTGAGCTCTCATATGCTATATAATAAGCTTCAAACCTTGGAAACCTTTGCTTGATGAAATTCTTGTTTGATTTGTCTTTTTTCTTGTCTTAGGGGATATTGCAACTGAAATGATAGGGAATGATAGAACCTTGATCATTGGTCCTAGAGATGATGTCCAGTTAACCATGTCATTGGGAATGGCACCCAAATTTACCTATAACAATTTCCCCCTAAAGCATGAGATCCAAATAATAAAAACATTTGATTGAGATGCTTTACGCTGTGATGGGCTTGGAAATGAAGCAGAGTGATCACCTACATCAATCTTACACTAAATTACATCATGATATATCCTCTTTGATCATAATTGTTGAGGGTAGGAATTCCCATGTTCAACACATAAAACAATCTAATAACATGTACATAATTCAGAAAGTCGTCTTTATTGGAATGTTGCCTAGATGTATGCATGCCTACAGATATAGGCCCATGTTTGGATAACAATCTATATGTAAAGTCACCGTACAGATGATGTGTACAAAAATCCTGAAATCACAGCCCGGATGAATGAAACTATATCCAGGGTCTTCTTATCTCATTTACTCAATTATTCGGGTACAAGTCTAGCCATGCGAATATATGATTTGTAGTCGAACATGGAAAGACATCATTTGATTACCAACCAATGAAGTGAGCTGTTGAAAAACGCGGGAGAACCACCATTAATTTCAATGGCCCTCAAGGTACTGTTGTACATTTCGTAAGGCACGTATAGATGATTTGATGTCGGAAGCTAAAAAAAATCTTTCAGTCAAAGGTCTGGAAGCGAGGATCTTGTCAATGCTGTAACAAGCCTCGTGGTACTGGAATCTGATGTTTCTAAGTGAACTTCCTAGATATTGATTTGTTGTTGACAGGAATTCACCTTATTACAAAATAGGATTTACTGATTTCAGAGATAAGGGTATGACTTGATATAGAAATTTTCAAGGATGACAGTCATGAAAATGAAGGTTTATGATTATTGCAGAAGGATGAGTTTTAAATCACTAGATGACTTCTCTCGAACATATCAACGACACTGTGATGAGTTGGAAGCATTGACCCAAAACTGAAGTGAAGGTATGATAAACCATAGGTATTAATGAACCGTCAAGATGATTACCCAACCCAAACAGTCATGGTGCATGGAGTGAAAGAAGTGTCATGTTCAAGAGAGACTTGCTACCAAAAAGAAATTTTTTCTCACTTTCCCCAAATTTTCCCTGGTCATTTGTCGACCAATACCTCTTTATTTTTTAACAAGCTTGAGGAGGTTAAAATTTTCTTGATCTAAAATTCAATCCTTCGGGCGAATAAAGTATCGCTATTTGATAATTTAACGAGTCTAGTGATGAATGAAACTTGATTCTTTCCATGATCGATAAGCCCATTGCTATTTTATGTTTTAACGAGCTTAATGAAAGTGATATCCCAGTCCTTTTTCATATTTAGAGAGTCTGAAAAAGAGGACGAAAGAGAACTCCAAAAGTAATTTTTCATAAATTTGTCACTCAGATCCAAAAAAGTGTAAAATAATATCTGAGAGAACCTCTTTGATCATGTTTAACCAAGGTATTCCTTTTTTGTAAATATTATATCTCAGTCCAAAAAAGGGTTAAATTTATACTGAGTAGATATCAATTCATTTACTTTAACGAGCTCGAAAATACAAGTGCTCGGCAATCTTTTCACATTATCGGAGTTTGAAAAGAGCTGAAAGAAGACTCCAGGGGTTCCTTTTTTGCTGTTATCGAAGCTCGAAAAAGAGATAAAAGTGTGCTTCAAATCATTTTTCATTTTTAACAAAGCTCGAAAAATAAGGAGAAAAAGTATGCTTTGTGGTCAAGTCATTCTTTGAATAAATCTGCACAACTAATCTGTTCATCAGTTATATGTCTTGTTTCAGAGAGACATCAAATGGATTAAAAATATATGTTTCATGATAAAAACATAATAAAAATATAGTCATAGCAATAAATTTAACTTGAAAACAATTAAATGACCACAAAAATTAGTTTCACTATTCATTTTTACCATTCCATAGTTACCATTTGCATTTTGGAGCTCTAAACCTGTTTTTTCCCCCGAACTTCAGTCGTTGATTGTGGTCATTTCTGTGAATGGATTTCGTCACCATTTGATCCCAGTTAGTAACATGAACCTCCTCTTCCCTTTGGTATTCATTTCATTTCCATTCTCTACAAGTTTTTAGGGTTTTAAGGCCCTAGGGTAAATTCTACCCAAAATGTTGGCAACACACCCTTGAATGTTAAAACCTGTGTTGCATAGAAAGTATAGTGAAGGGTACTTGCATGTGCAACGCACTGTCTCAGCCCATGGAGTGCGTTGGGTGTAGTTCAAGTTTTTTATTTTCATGTTGTGCCCAACATTTGCCTAGTTTTTTGCATTGAATGGAATCTAATGGATCTTATGATTGTATTTCAGGTTTCCATTAGATTATAATGATGATTACATGGAGGGAAAGAGAACATGAAGAAAAATATATGATTTCCTTGAATGATCTGGGTACTGTAAGATCCCTAAGAGATTGTGGACTACTTAAGTACTTCAAATTGTTGGGAATGAGGCAACAAATAGAACTCTTGGAGTTCTTAGTTCGAGCATGGGATTCGGTGATAGAGGAATTTCACGTTAAGAACAAATTGGTTCCCATAACAGTTGAGGACATGTATTTTCTCACAGTTTTGTCGAGGAGAGGTTTTCCCATTTCTCTCACAGGGTCTACCGTTGGAGGAGAGACAATGAGAGATTATGTTATGCAGTATTTCTATCTAGGGGAAGAACCTAGAAAAGATGGAAAAATAAACATCCGATATGTTAGGGATTTACCTTTGAGAACCATCCTTTTCACGATCGCTAAACTTGCTAGCACCGTTACACTACATATAGCAAACAGATCATATATGTAGTACGTGCTAGAGCCAACAGTCTTCAACTGGTCTGACACCGTTCTATCTGAGATAAAGGAACAACTGAACAAAGCAAAGGGAGGAAGGAATAAAAATTTTAGTTATGGTTCAATCCTTATCTCCTTCGCTTTGGAACGGATTCCACTGATGTAGCCACAACATGTAACACTGGATATATCTAGTCCTAGAGATCCTCAAATGCAGAGATGAGTAGAACTCATGGGTCGACATGTAGGTCAATTGACCGTTGTGTTCTCTACTGCATTCTTTGCCTAGTTCCAACGACAGATTATCGCTATCAATGAGTACGCATACACAGGCGTCAACTTCCGAGGAGATCCAGATCTAGTATTACTCGAAGGCGCTCAATGGGGTGCAATAGGTCATAATGATTTGACCATGTTTTTTGATTTTTTAAAGGTTTATACAATGTTTTTTTGTTTTTATTTCTTTCCAAGACTAAACTAAATGTTTGATGTAATGCAAATATCAGTTGTGTTCAACCAGTAGAGGAACCAGAGCGCGAAGAAAATGCACCAACACAGAGGGTTGTCGAGAGAGTAGTCCTTCAAGACCTTGATATGGATGAGACTCTAGCTGAGCTTCAACAGCACATAGAGGGGTTGACCTTCAGAATTTTAGATTGCCGGATCGAAGAGCTTCCCATGCGACTACAATGACACACTATTGGGGTTCCTAACCGTTGGATGCGGTTGCTCCGTAGGATTGCTAGATCTATAGCATGTTACCATGAGCACCACTAGTTTACTTATGAAATTTTGCATACATTTTGAGGTCAAATGACCATTGTGTCTTGGGAAATTTTTTTGTAAAAACCTATAACTATATATCTATATGATTTCAAAGTTTTTCTTATGTTTATTGTGCAATCCTATTCAATGATGTGAATGTTTTCTTTACATATGTTGGAAATGTTTTTCTAAAACTTGATTAGCTAATGAATCAGTTAATGTGTTCAAATTTCTGGAAATGTGTTGATATTGAAAAAAATCAAAATGTGTTTCCAAAAGTCGAACTCTTAGGAAAAATCTAAGAAGTGTTGGATTTCTAACAGTATAAACACTAGTAAGTTGTAATACCACAAGTTGTGAGTCTAACCTTACGATTATGCGGTTAATACCAAATGAAATGGTATCAGAGAGAAGTTCGATCAATGCGCTATACTCAATGATATTGTTCGTCAATCTACCAACACAAATCCCTTGAAAACTCAATAACTCATCATTCAGAGCTAAAATGGCCCATGCTACAGAGGATAGATTCTGCATACTATGACTAGCACCATTAGCATATCCAACAAATGGTTCCGAAGATTCAGACATTTGTGATAAAATGTAAAGCGGATTACTAATGTCAAGAAAACTCTAAAAACAAATTAATATAGTGAATGAAAATCAACAACATATATACAATATAATACAAAAAAGTACTACACTCATGATTAATCATAATAATGTTTAAGATAAAACCCATTTCTAGGCTGTGCCAATGGAATCCCATCGTAATCAACTAACTCATAGGCACCCTTAGCAAGAAATATTTTGAAAATATAGGGGCCATGCCACAATGGCTCGAATTTACCTATACCTATTACATTAGCTTCTTGATCGTAAATAAGGACAATGTCGCCCTCTAAGTATGTGTGAGGCTGGACATTTTTGTCATATTGCACTTTTATATGTCTCTTATGCACTTCGTTGGCCAATTGGGCTTCACGACGCGCTTCATCAAGATGGATGAGGTTAAGGAGACACACTTATTCTTCTGAGGTGTGAGGTAACAAGTCTATTGCGAGATTTAATGATGATATTTCACATTGGATTGGTAAGATAGGTTCCAAACCATACACCAATTAAAAAGGAGTAAATCCAGTTGCGTTTCTCACCGAAGTTTGATACGCCCAAAAAGCGAGGTACAAGATCAAATTCTAGTTCCTTTTATGGAATCCTATCATTCGTTGAAGCATTCGTTTAAGAATTTTGTTAATAGCCTCAACTTTTCCATTTGATTATGGATAATGAGTAGAATTATCATGCGACAATCCTAACTTGGCAGTCAATTCAGACATCATATGGTTTCGAAAATGCTTCCCATGATCTGTAACTATAGCCTGTGGGACCCCAAACCATGCAATAACGTGGTTGAAGAAAAACAATGCAGTTGTTTGTCCTATGTTATTGAATGTAGGCATCTCTTCGGCCCATTTGGTAAAATAGTCGACTGCGACAATAATATAACCATGCCCCCAGACGAAGGAGGGTTATAGGTCATGAAGTCAATACCCCATTTCGTAAATGGTCCAGCAGAGACAACAGGATGAATTGGTGCTGGTGGTTTGCGAACTTTTATAATAAAAAATCTAGCATGCATGACAACTTCTAATTGCAAGGATGTAGTCTCAAAAAATAGTAGGCCAAAATTAACCGACGCGAAGCATATTCTGTGTGGTAGCATATCTAGATAGGTGTCCACCACAAGCCCCAACATGAAAAGCATTTAATACTTTTCGACCTCCTCATGAGTGAGGCACCTCCTTAAAATTGTATTGACACCACGACGATAAAGTGTATCATCGACAATCAGATAATATTTGGCTTGGTATCGAATATGTTGTTGTTCAAAGCGAGAGGTATTAGGTCGAAAATTTTGGGTTTGGAGATAAATGATGAAATCCCCATACCAAGGATTAGATGATCCGATCAGAAACAGAGACTCATCAAGAATTGATGGTTCCAATGTAGTTGCAAGGCTATCAAAGGGAAGGTCACAGAGAAGCTCAACCAAAACTAGAGACTTCTTTGACTTGGATTTGATGAATTCCAAATCAAATTCCTGCAAAATGACAATCCATTTTGAATATTTCCCCCCTAGAAATTGACATGATAAGATATAAGTCATGGGGTTACAATCCGAAACTATTGTTGCTTTTAGGAGCAGGATATAATGAAAAAATATTTGGACAGCTTGAACAGCTTCCAAGGCAAGATTTTCTACATACAAGTACTTAGCTTTCGTATCATTGAGATTATGTCTCAAATAATAGATCATATGTTCAATTCCATCTTCTACTTGGACCAGAACCATAGTAACGGTCATTTCAACCGCGACGATATATAGGATATAATCATTTTGATAATTAGGAGGATAAATTAATGATGCTCGGACAAGAGTGTCCTTGACAGCATCAAAAGAACCTTGCACAACTTGATCCCAATGGAAGGGAACCCCATTTTTCAATAATTGAGTAAATCCTTTAGCCATTTCAGCGTAGTTTGGAATGAACCTTCTTAGGAAGTTAGCCTTTCCTTGAATTTTTTGTATCTGAATTAAATTTGATGGTGCAAGAAAATCAAGAATGGTATGTACTTTCAATGGGTCTATTTGAATTCCTTCTTTTGAGACTACGAATCTAAGAAATCAACCAAAACCAACACAAAATACACATTTATGTGGATTGAGGTGTATTTTGTAGTGTCAGAAATGTAAGAAAATGGCTCTCAAATGCATCGGGTGATCAGTCTGATTTCGTGAATGTGCTGGTAAATCATCTAGAGTTGGTTGTGTTATCACCCTATTATTATTATTATTATTATTATTATTATTATTTTGAACTCTGTAAGTTTACACTATTTTTTTCATAGTTTCAAGTAGGTCTTGAGTCACTTTAGTCTTGATAAAGGGCAGGTCATAGATTTAGAAGTATCAAAGGTCAGTTTTCAATTTCAAATAAAGTCTTTTAGTCTCATTCCATGATTAAAAAGTCTTATCATTCACTTGGAAATCATGTCATTAGGTTTTAGATGAAAATCCCTGCAATTAGCCACAAAACTGCAGTTTCGTAGGGTGGTTAGTTCAGAAAATGGGTTTTGCAGCACAAAATAATTGCTACTTTCGTAGTGCAAAGTGTGAAAAATACACTATGTGTGCTACGAAAGTGCAGATTCTTACAAGGTCGTGTCAAAACCTAGAAATTGTCAGAAATCCATTAAGTAATGATGGGGTAACATCATGGTGAGTCAGTTAGAGGTCATATTCGAAGTACTTAACCATTCATATCCATCATTATCATAGCATGGGTGTCATATTGGAAAATGGGATTTCAAAATTCGAAAACTATTATCTGCTCTAGTCATTCTAGTCTACATTTGTTCATACTAAACTGTGAAACATCTCTATTTCAAACTCTAAAGTATTAGAGTTAAGCCTGTGGATGTTCTATACCAAGGCTATTTTCATACATAATCAAGTGAGGCTTCCAAATCAAATCAAGTGAGGCTGTTCCTTTTTCTCAAGCGAGGTTGCCAAATTAAATCAGGAGAGGTTGTTTCATAAATTCTGAAGGAAGCCAACAGAGTTTTTTCTAAAACAAACATGGCTGAGGAGAAAAAGAACCACAGAGGAGGACACTGTTTGAGATCTAAACCTGAAAGAATAAAAGTTTTAGATGAAGATCAAACAGTCATGGATGCTTTCAGTAAAGCAGGTTGTTTAAAATTCTATGAAAAGTTGCAAGGTGGACATACTCAGGTATCCAAAGAGTTTGCATTACATTTCAGTGGGACGAATACAAAGGTTGGAATGTTAAACATGTCAGTGACACCTGAAATCATAGCTCTAGTGACTGAAATACCTAAAGGATAGGAAACATGGTTTAAGGGTTTTAGATTTGATATGGAGGCATGCAATATGTTTATGAAGCCAGAATATGCAGAGATGGACCTGAACAATGCAATTCCTAGAAACTGTATTAAGGATAGCTATGCCAAATTAATGTTCAACATCCAAAGATATTTCACATGCGAAGGCAGGTAGCAAAAAGTCTACACCTATCATTTCAAACTCCTATTACATTTCACATGTATGATATCTCTGAATTTACCATTTTTCCTATATAAAGGTATTGACAAAATGGTTGATAAAGTTCAAGTAAAATCTGAGGGTTGTGAAACATCTCTGTTTCACCATGGTTTAATTAAATTGTTTGGTTTGAATGAAATCCAAAAGATTAATAGGGACTGTTCTTCTTTTCTTTTTATAAGTGGATTTGAAATGGAATGTCTAACCCCATTTAAAAACCCTAAGGAAAAGGAAAATCCATCACCATCAGTATAATTCAGTCAACCAGTAGATATAAGGACAGGAAGGTTTGTGAAATTTAAGCCAAGGAAACAAGTGAAAGATAAGGTAGAAAGAACACCAGTGATTGTTACAGAAACTCCTTCACCTACAAAACAAGGATTAAAAAGTACTAAGGAAGCTAAACAAAAAAAAATAGCTAGTAAGCAAGTGGTTCAAAGAATTGCAAGGAGTCAAGCTACAACATCAAAAGGAAAGACAATAGCTTCAGGATCAAATGACAGTCTAGGATTTAAAGGAAACTTGGATGACATACTGCATGCAATAGACATAGAAGAATCACCTATTGTGCATGCTGATTTCCTAGGAATAAATGAAAGCAAACAGAAAAAGATGAAGTCAACAAAGAAGTTGGAGTTTAAGGGTGAAGATGCAACATTTGTTTTCCAAGCTAGGAAGCTTGTAACTAGACATTCTAAAAGGTTCAAGGAACTTAATGCAGAAGTTGAAGAAACCAATAAAGAAGCTACTGTTCTTGAAGAGATAGTTGATATTTCCTCACCTGTGGCAGAGCATGCAGAAAACAGAGTAATCACAACACAAGAATAAATGACCAAATATAAAAGCCCGGAGGAGAAGTTAAGATCAACAAACCATGAGATTACTAAGTTGAAGAAAAGATCCAGAAAACATGTCATTGAGAAAACAAAATTTAAGAGGATGAAAGCTATTTGGGAAGGTCAAATAGTCTCCAAATTAGAAATACCAAGCAGTGAAGAACAATTCTTCACATGGACAGTCCCAACTATTAAGGAGGAAAAGTTTGTAAGAGTGATCAACACTCATTTGAGAGCTAGCAATAGAAGGTTGATAAGATAGGTGGAAGATCTGGAGATACAATTGACAAGGTCTTAAGAAAAGTTAAAAAGGGAATGAAACATAATGATAAATCCACAAGAAAATATCTGATCAAAATGAAGGTAAATTTTGATGAATTGTATGTTTTCAGGGTCATATTGATGTGTTTTTGAAATAATACCAATACCCTTAAAGTTTAAGTATCTCCAAAGTATGAATTTTGAAGACAATTTTGACAAAACTGCTTACACAGTAGTTTCATAGAGCAGATAGTGCAAATCTGATGAAATCCGCAACGAAACTGCTGAAGCAGTCTTTTATCATATTTTCATATCAAATTTTGAGGGAATTTTGGTGAATTTTGTTTTGAAATTGCTAGTGGAAGTGTTTTAATGGAAAATGAAGGCTTCCCTTAAGAAAACAAATCAAAATCAGATTAGAAAAGGAGCTAAACATTGCGCTACGAAATGCTCTACGAAACTGTGTTGCTTTCATAATGCAGGTTTATTGTTACCTTTTTTTTCATTGTTCGAAGTTCATATTCTACACAGCTGAATAATTGAAGAGATATGGTGTAATATTTGGCAACAAGAGACATGTAGGCAAGATTCATTAATGGTCAAAGTGCCCAAAACAGATAAGGGAAACAAAGGGCCTAAAAAACAGGAAGACATGTTTCCTAAATTTTGGGAGAACATTATCATCAACAACATGGCTACATCAAGTTAAAGATCATCATCCAAATTTGACTTCATGGGAGTGTAGGTGGAAAAAGATGTAATAAATAATAGATAAGGTTGTTAGGAGGGTATTAAAGAGTTTTATTCCTATTAGAAATAGGAATTTTCATTAGGATTATAGCTGTCAATTTGTAATAAATGGTATGTTTATGATTAGAAAAGGTGCCAAAATCTATGAGTTCGATGTATCTAGTGGAGAAGAAGCAATCCTATTTTTTAAATGTTCTACAAAAAGCACAAAATCAAAATCCACAAGGTTGGACATTTTTGTAAGCAAAGACTGTTTTTTGTAGTAATGGTTTTTTTAGCTTAATATAGAGTTCTATTTAGACAACTCAAGATTCATGAGGAGTTCTTATCCATTATTGTTCTAATGGCATTCTTCAATATTTATATCTGTAGTGGTGTTTTTTTATGATACTTAGAATTCATTCATAATGCTCTAACTTCCTTCATATACAAACTAACTGTGTGTTTCACTGTTCTATATGTTTTACTCCCTGATTTGAACTCCAAATGCCTTGACTTCCATGCTAGATATACTGTGATGTTTTTTTTGAAGTTACCTTGACTCCATAGCCCAATGAATTTTTTCTAATGTGATTTACAACCAGTTATATCATCTATTTGTTTTACCTTAGAGTCAGCCATCTAATTATTTATCAAATATCATAAACTTTTGAGAGAGCCCTCTTAGTTTGAGGAGGCTAAGCCTCAACCAAAAGATTTTTCTGAAACAGTTACACAATGTTTACTTGATGAGCAGCCTATCAGGTTAGATTTTGTGATAATAGGTTGAACAATGTGCTTGATGTCGTTGAAAGCATAATCCATTTCTCTTTGAAAAGTTGCCCCAGCGTTCTTTAAACCAAACGAAAGTTTCATATATGTGAATGTGCCCCAGGGACAGATGAATGTTGTATTATGTTGGTCATCTAGGCGGATATTGATTTGATTGTAGCCGGAAAATCCATCCATGAACGAGAATATTTTGCAACCAGCACAATCGTCAATAATCTGGTCGATAAAGGGAGTAGGATATTTGTCTTTTGGACAAGCCATATTGACATCCCGATAATCGATGCATGCTCTAATGGTTTCTTGTTTTTTCATGATAGGAACGATATTGGAAACCCACTCAGTTAGCGGAACAGGGTAAATGAAACTAGCATGCAAAAAAATTTCAACTTCTACTTTAATGGCAGTGGCTTTCATTGGATGAATAGGACGAAGTTGTTGGCACATTGTTTTGACATCAGGATACATATTAATAGTGTGTTCAACTATACTAGTATCTATGTCTGGAATTTCCTCGTAAGACCAAGCGAATAAGTCATGAAATTCATGAAATAAAGAGAAATATCATTCAAGTTCTTATGGATAACAAGATACACCGAAATGAATATTTTCTACAATGCCAGGTTTCATCGAAATATCGATAGAAATGGTTTCTTCAATATTTGATAAATTTAACTCGGAGTCGATTGCATTAATCGGTAAAGAATTTGAAAAGAAAGTTTTGGTGGATGGGTGATATAGTTTAATGAGATTTTTTTCTTCATAATCAGGAATATGGGAACGATGATGATAATCTTCCCATGGTTCTCCTTCTGAAATCATAGCTTCCAAAATATTTTCATCTGTCAAAAACTTTGAGGAAAATGGATGAGATGGAGTACCAAAATATAAGGAATGATCAACCCAAACACTCGGCGATGCTGATTTCATATTTGCGGCCCAAGCCAAATATATTGATTGCTATGACAGCTCAATAGGGTTGGCCGGTAAAAATTCATCCAACATAGAAATATCAGAATCACCCGTACTCTCCCTTAAGCCAGATAGAGTGGAAGGGATCATGTAGTAGGTCTCTATACTTGCAATTTATGTCGACGTCACGGGCGACGGTAATGCAAAGGTTCCCATAAGAGTGGAATCCTTTAAAAGTCCTACACCAATGTTCTGAATTTTGTTGGGGTAAGTGAACGAACGGAACGCTTCCAGTTACCTGCGAAGCAGAGGAAAAAAAGGATAATTGATTAATGACTGTGATTGTACCTTTATGTGGAAAGGAAATCATTCTAAAGTATGTAGAAACAATGGCAGTCATTGCATATACTCATGGTCTTCCAAGTAAAATATTATAGTCAAGGGGTCCGTCAACAACTTCGACATCAATATTTATTGTTTTGCCCCCTAATTCAACATGCAGGTTATTGATAATACCTTGAGGTTTATATGTTCTTCCATTAAAAGCCTTCAACATTGTTGATGATTGTGATAATCATGGCGAGCCAAGTGAATTCCAATAGTTTAGAGACCTAATGCACGTAGATGCTCCCTCATGAATAATAGTGCAATGAACAAGGTGATTGAGAACATTTACTTGTATGGAGAATGCCAATTCTGCTGGTAGCTATGGTACATAACTCGTATGATTAAAGACGACAAGATTAGAATCAGTAGGATCAACTCCACCAATGGCCAACAATAAAGCCTACTTCTGGGAGGGACAATTTTGTAATACCTCAAGAGTATACATAGCTGAAGGGGGTTGAGCCAAATCTTCAACTATATTATAATTTTGTGTAGCTTTTGCTCGAGGATTATATGTTGATTTATGAATTACTCCCTTCAGTGGCTTAATTTTCAATTCAGGAATAACTGTAGGTGTTACTAATTCAGTGGATGGATTCATTGTCAAGGTAGTAGGTTGATCAATGGCTAGAATACCATATTATTTATTCCACGTCGACACCAAAATATCTTGTGAAGGTTTTTTGGTGGATAACATTAACACTTGGGAACTAGGAGTTGGATCTGTAGCAACCAAATTAGTGTCCGGATTTGGAAATGGGTATGTCAACACAGCTGATGCATGGGAATTATTGATGATTTTTGAGACTTCAGCATGGTGAGGGAAATCCCTTACAAATTGTTCCTCATTACAGATTATGCATGGATAACGAGGTTTCCATGGTCCAGACAGTTGATTAGATGATCTTTCCTATGGGTTAGAAGTTTTATTTTTATTTTATTTCCCCTTTTTCTTACTTCCTGGTTGCTTGTCACTTTTGCCTTTGTCAAATGACATGGCAATAATTTCGGAAGTAGGAGCAGGATCAGATGCAGTAGCATGGTGTGTGTTTGCAGAACCTATCAAGCCCTCTCTAGCATGAGAGTCCTTTATTTGAGGAGTAACATTGAAATTAGATCACGGTGCATTAGGGATTTTTTCATAGAGTGTGTCAGACTGGGTGTAAATCAAGTCTAAATATTGGGCACGAGTGATAACTTCCTCTTCCATGGTGATGCCACCCTTAGCCACATCCTCAGTTATAGATGGTAACAGAGACTTAATGAACCATTCAGCAAGAAGTTGATCTGGAACAAATGTCTTAACCATTCGTCGACAACGATGCCACTCATGAATATGATTAGAAATGTGAGTATCATTAGTTTGTTTGAAGTTGTTCAAGAGTTCCGTTCCAGTTTCATATCTGATTGGTAACTGGAAATGGGTCAAAAAGATAATAGCTAGGGTAGTTAAATTGTCAAAAGAAGCTCTAGGTAACTCAATGTACCATTTAGCAGTCGGACCTATGAGCGTACGCTGAAAAAGACGTAGTCGAACAGAATCATCATTTAGGGAATTTGATGAACACCATAAATGATAAGTCATGACATGAGTCGAAAAATATTCTCCAGGGTTTCCATTGAATTTAGGAATATAAGATGGTAATTTATGGGGTATCACCGGCCACCAATGAGCATAATTGATAGGATCATTGGTTAACCAGTTTAAATATGGTAATTCCAAGTTTGTAACAAAAGGCAACTGTCGATTAAGGTCAGGTTGAGCATAGCCAGGGTAAGATGGAATTGCTTGAGCAATAGACCTTTGAGCACCAGCATACGGAATCTACTGTTGGTAACCCAGATAGGGGTTGTTTTGCATAGAAAACGCTTGAGGATTCTATTGACCAAAACCTGGATATGTTACTTGTTGAAATGAAGTTTGAGGCATTTGTGCCTGTGGCTGCCAAGGGGTCTATCTACCAATGTTATAACCCAAATTAGTATAACTTGGATTCGGTTGATATGTATAATGAGGTTGCGCTTGTGACATCCCATAAAATGGTACACCATCTTGTGAATAATGATCCCTTATATAGGTGGTTGTAAATTAACCAAAGTATTTTGAGTCCGTGGACCCAACAATTGATGATATTGAGTCGAAGAACCCACCTGATAAGGTTGATGTACAATATTTTGGTTCTATAACAGGGGTATAGATGTATTAACAAGTGGTAATGAAGTGGGTGTAACAGGTTGAACTGGTTGATACGAGTGTACAACCATTTGTGGTTGGATAGGCAGAGTGGGCTGCCATTGACAAACATTCATGTCAAGATTAGTTTGACAAAAATTTATGGAGTACTATCATATTGGGTGACCAAATTTTTCCCCCTAACATGAGGAGAATAATAATACGGAAAATAATTTTCTCCAAATATTGGGAGTCCATTTGATATGTTACTTAAAGGAATTGACCCAAAAGGACTGACTTGATATTGCCCTGATGATGTATGTAATGAATCAAGTAGTTTAGTACTAACGATAGGACTACCAATTAAAACACCAGATGATGAGATTGGAAAAGACCAATATCATGAAGATGCACCAGAGAAAGTGCCAAATAATGATTTGTAACCTGTTGGGACTGAAGGGCCACCATGCAAATATGACTCTGGTGAGGTTGTGAACATCGACGAAGTAGTGAGGGTAGGATTTGACGTAATTGGAACAACAAACGCCACCGAAGATGTTGGTTCAAACATGGTTGTTTAACCAAATGTATACCCTTGAAAATCGACAGGAGATTGAATGGGAACAGGATCAACAAAATCAGATGGAAACAATTGAGGAAAAGAATCGTATAGGTAAAGGTCCCCCCAAAAATGGGTTGGAGTTAAAGGTGTATCGTCTTGTGGGATTTCTTCAATTGCAATTAAACCAGGAGGAAGAACTTCACCATCAGGCCCAAAATATATTTCAGGCGGTTAACTGTGTAATACGAGAGATTCAATAGCTACATAACTTTGTGGGGTGACCCAGGTTGGAACAACTTCCAGTTGTTCGACGTCAGGATTCAGATGTTTTGGCAAAGAAGAGACAGGATCTTGATCAATTGGTGATTGAACAACACTGGGTCCAAGAGGTATGGTCTCAACAATTGAATGGATTGTGACCATGGGTAGCTATGAAGACTATGTTTCGACAATAGTAGAAAAATTGAGATGTGTGGAAACAATTTGAGCTAACTCTGGTTTAAAAGATGATGTTTCACTTGAGGTACGGATTGTACTTGATTCAGCAGATCGTGATCGCCTTTGCCTACCGGAAGTAACTTCTGGCGGTAAAGGTGGTTTTATAGCTAATATACGCAAACAACGGGGGATAGGATTTTGTTCTTTCATGATTACTGATTTATTTTAACCAAAAAATAAATAAACAAAAATAATTTAATGCTAGGAAAAAGGGTTTACCAAAAAACTGTGAACTGTAGAATACCTCCTGGCGAACCAAGAAGTATGGACAGAAAATCTCCTTGAATGTTGTGTTTGGTGTATCAAAATTTCAAGGCGGCCGACTCGATTCACTATGGATGGATAGCACCTAAATTTTGTCCTCCCAAATATATCTGAAGGTACGTGGAGGCCCAAGTCTGTATTAGTGTTTTCTAATGTGAAACCACACAGTGAGAGCACCCCTTTATACTTATCGTACTATAACACCGCCTGATATACCTGAAAGTACATGGACGATCTATGATATACTTACATACATGGAGTGAGGTATCACACTCGGAATGTATCGCAGAAAAGTTAACGACAACTGCTATGTTTTACGATGCCTGAACACGTCTCTAGCCTAGACCTTCTAAATGTTATCGTTATGGTTCCAATGCTTTGTTAGGTAAATTGAGGTTAATTTTATGTTGATCTTGCTTAACAATTTTCCTTTCAAAGATTCACCGTGATGATGTGTATGAAATTCCTAAAATGCAAGCTAAGAATGATAAACAAAATTTCACTTTCATCCTTTTCAATGAAAAACCTAGCTACTAAGGGAAGAGAGCAAATAATTTGTAAGCAAACAAATCAATGATTTCAAACTAAATGCATATTTCCTAATATTCCTTTTGCAAAACACACATTATTCTACAAGCAAATGCAAGTTTTTCTTTTCAGTTTCCTTAATGTTATAAATGCAGAAAAGAAACTAAGTGCACTAAATCAACTATTCAAATACTTTTTACTTTCGAGAAACAAAAAATACAAACAACAATTTCTCTTTTGAATGAAAAATGAGGATTTCAGCAACAATTTCTCCTATTAAGGAAATGAAGATTTTACAACAATTTCCTATTTCGAAAGCAAATGATTCTTAATGAGACCATAAAAATTACTTTGAAATCAATGTTTCAATGATAAAGAATTTTTTTTTTAAACCAACATTGAACAAATTTTCAGTCAAAGGAGGAAGAAGTATATAAAGTCACTGGTCAATTGAGGATCAAACTTTTCAAAACATAGAAGCAAATAAAATTGAAGAAAATTGCAAAGGAAAATTCAAGGGAATTTGGGTGTTTGCAGGAGTCAACATAGTCTCTAAGGGGAGACAGTGCTCTGCAACACAGGCTAGGAAGGGAGACAGTGCTCCGCAAAGCACTGTGTCTAGTCTAAGGGTGCGTTGGGTGCAGTATACAAAGAAAAATACTACTATTTAACTCATTTTCTTTGAAAATTTGACTTTGAAAAATTTTAATCTTTATGAGTAACAAATACTGGGTGGATAAACAAAGAAAATCAGAGGCTTAAACACCTAGAACTAAGAGAAATATTCCCCAGCGGAGTCGCCAATTTTTTGGGCCAGAATTGTGAATTGCGGATAAATCACGCTTCCCTAAATAGGTGCTAGTCTAGAACAACAGGTGAAAGTCTATATGACTATTTTTCCTAACTCAGAATAGATACACAAAGAGGATTGGAGGCTTACTTGATCAGTCCCTTCCAAATGGCTCCTTCTGTCGCTTCCGTTGTAGCTTCAAATTAAAGCAGTTTGTGCGAAATTATTCCCTCAAGAAAGAACACTGAAACAATAGAATATGCAATAATATAGATATCTATTCAAGTTATTTTTCTAAATCATTAAATCATAAACTATACACATCAACTAAGATATTTCAATATGGGAAATCAAAGCCAATACAGATGCATGTAGGAAAAAATAAGTGGTATTCTTTATTGATGATAGAAGGAGAGGTTATAACCAAATGAATGATTTGAAGAAACCCTTCCAGAAACATTGCCAAGCCTCATCATAGTATAAATCTCTCTAGCAGCAGCTACACAAATATAGCTCTCAATTGAAAATTCTCCAGCATTTCTCTACTCAAATTCTTCCTCCTCAAGCACTTAGATTTGTGCTCAATTTATAGATGAACTGTAGGTTGTTTTGCAATCAATGACTTTCCAATAATAGGAAAGACATGTTTCCAGTCATGTAGATGTCAAATGGACACTTGGATCCAAAGCTTGACACATGTGAACTATTCTAGAAGGCACTAGCCAAGTGGAGATTCTGGAACAATGAGAATTTTTCTCCCAATGTGACCAATGCCCCTGTGAATGTCAGGAAGTGCATTGTAGATCAGCGTTGCATGGCACTACCTACATATGCAATGCACTTAGACCCCTTAGAGCCTGTGTTGCTGAGCTCTCATATTCTATATAATAAGCTTCAAACCTTGGAAACCTTTGCATGATTTGTCTTGTTTATTTTCTTAGGGCATGTAGCAACTGAAATGATAGGAAATGATATACCCTTGATCATTGGTCCTAGAGATGATGTCCAGTTAACCAGGTCATTAGGAATGGTGCCCAAATTTACCTATAACAACCAAGATTAATCAATTCAAATTTTAAAGTAGAACTCTAGGTTTTTCAATTGGTAATCTTCTTAAACCTATCTTTCAAATCATAGAAATCTTCCATTTTGACTACAGATTTGGGAATTGGATTAGCATTTTGTTTATTTTCAATCTATAATTCATGTTCACATTCATATATTATTTTACCCTTGTAATATCCATATGATGTAATAAATTTCACTATATCTGCATCGTTATTAAATACTCTCTAATTTGTTACATTATCAGGAATGGAAGGCCTAAAAATTAACTCAACTGAAAATTTGTCTCTGCTAAATTCTTTAGATGCTATTAGCTTAGATGCTACATTAGCAAGTAAATTAGCACTTGCATTTTGTAATCTAGGAACTGTGGAGATATTGAATGCAAAAAAATGGGATGTAAGGCTTTGAGCTAAAGCTTGATAATGTTTCAAATGTCCAGAAATACAATGAATTGTGTTTCTGGCTAGTCTAAAAATTATCTCAGAATATCCATATACCTGCAAATATTTAATATTTAATCCAATAGATTTGTACAGACCTTGTATCAATGCTTCAGATTCAGTGGTATTATTCATGCATTGAAATTCGAGTTTGCAAGCTAGCATTTTTTTCTCTCCTTGTGGATTGATTAAAATGCAACCTTCTCCTGCACCATCTTCTAATTTTGAACCATCAAAGTATAAAGTCCAAGAAAAATAATGTTTTGAAATTTTATTTCTAAGATTAATACATTTAGAAGTGTCTATTTGAGAAAAAATTTCAATTTGAGAAATAGCAGTATTTATTGAAAAAGGTGAAATCTGGGCATTGAATGATCCAAGAAACGATTCAACTAAGTAATTTCCAATAATATTATTAGTGAAAGCTACAGGTTCATTTGTTTCTTAAAGTTCAGTGACTATATGTTTCATAAATTTTTCGCGATCAACACTGATTTGATTTGGTTTACCATTGTATGGTAACCATATATGTGACCAATCGGTATTGAAATATCCATGTAACTTTTCAGACCAATCCCTGCTTAAAATAAGACCATAAAATTCAAGGATATCCATAATCAAAATGTCTATTACTTGTATTACCTTTGGATTGGATGATAATCTAATGGATACTGACAACATTTCTCCAATGACCTCGACTTTTGTTCTATCTAATTGAACTATATGAACTATATGTACAACAGATTTTTGAGGAGTGACATTCAGTTTTGTACACACCGTTCTTGGCATGATGTTTGAAGAATCTCCTGAATCAATAAGACAATTATGAACATTTTTTTTTTAAATCTCATAAGTCAAAAGTAAATGAGGAGTGTGAGAAATAGATCTATCACCAATTAAAACAAGATCATCGGGATTTACTTTGTTTGAAGATGACAGAGGTTTTCCCATATATTTAGAAGCTTGGGCTATAATTCGTGGTTGTAGAGGATCTACAGGGATTGCCTTGAGTTCTCTGAGTAAAATTTCCTGCTGTTTTTTGAGTTTGGTCATTTCATGTAATGAAATGTTTGCTATTTTTCATATCTTCAACTATATTGTATTCCACTGTATATGAAACTATTAAATTTTTGGAAGTTTTAAGAGGATCTAGTGAAATAGGATCTGTCTGAACAATTTTAAAATTTTTAGCTACTTTTTTCTCCTTTGTAGGGAGAATGAAGTCCCATAACCCATTCATTTCAACTTCTTCTTCAGAATCTGGTTCCTTTTCAAATGGCGAGGGATCTTAAATATCTTGCTCGGATTCAACATTTGAAATCATATTTGGAGGCTGAGATGGTGAAGAGGAGTTTTTCTTATATGGGTGATATGATTTCTTAGGCACTGATGTTTCAAAAAGTTGTCTCTTTATCTCAATCATGTCATTTGACATAGTTTTTAACACTTTTTAAGACCTTCAAGATCGAATGGATATTTTGAGACTTTCTTTTTGGAATCTTGACTAAATGTCACTTTCTTTGATTTCATGTCTTCTATCTCTGATCGTTTTTTCAAAGCGAAGATTATTTTCTCTACAGTGAGATATTATTTCATGTTTTCTAAAAGGGCAGCTTTACCATCTCTATATAAAAAAATAGCTATATTAGAAGGCAAAGAAGAAATATACCAATCTATTTGTACATCAATAGTAGGCTTGGAATCGGTTGGGATTTTTTTTAATAACTTATTAAATATGGAGTTGAAATATTTGATCCTTTTGTTGGATTTTGTTTTTAGATTGGAAAGAGCATTGATTAAAGATGCAACAGTTCTATCATCTCCAAATTTTACAAGAAAAAGTTGTTCAAAAGTTGCCCAATCTGCAATAGATCTTGTTGGAAGTGAAAAGTACCAGGATCCAGAAGATCCTTGTAAGGTATAAGGAAACAATATTACTAAAATATCTTCATGAGAAAATCCATTAAGATTCATGCCCAACATAAAAAAATTTATATGTTCTTCATCAGGAAGACCATCATCTAGATTATATTTAGGTAGCCATTTTTTGGATGATCTGGAAGGGCATGTGGATTTGCAACCAATACAACACTAGGATTAGTCCAAGGCCAATTAGCCATAATTGGATTTGAAGTTTGCGAAGATACAAAAGTAGATCCAGAAGTAGGGGGAATGGAGGTAGAACTTACAACTAGAACAATACTACTTGTGATAGTACTGATTGTTTGAGTAGAAGAAATGGAAGAATAAGAAGATGTAGATTGAGTAGGATGTGAGGAAGGAACTGAAGGGAAAGATGACATGAATTCACTCCTATGTGACTTAGATATAGATACAAAAACTTTTTTTGTGATGTAATTCTATTGGGAACTCAAAAGGAGGGATTCCAAGTTTCTCGCTTTTGGATCGAGTTAATATACAAGTTCCTTTAAATAGGGAAGTAGCACTTTCTTCAGAAGTTTCGAGATTAACAGGATTTTCAACATAAATAGATATTCCTTCTAATTTTTGAAATAAAGACTGAACTTCAGGAAAATAAGGAGTATATTCTGAAGCAGATGATTGTCGAGATATTTCAGGGGATGAGGGAAGGTTTCTACAATTTCCGATTTCTGAGTTGGTGATTTATAGTTTGATCGAGAAGATGTAGGATGTTTTTGGGGAGATCAAATCTTATGAGGGCTTCTATTTTTACGTTTATATTTGCATTCCATTCATAGCTAGGCCCTCCTTCTAGCGCCAAAAATGTTGAGGCCTCAGAAATCTGTGGCAACAGCAAGGGGGTTAACCACCCAGTCTAGACCTAAAAGAATATCCTTTTCTGTTTGGGATAGTGGCCCCGACTGGAGATAATGGGACCAATTTCCCAATTTTTGGTTTTATATTATTGTTGAGTTTCTTTCAAATTATTTGTAGGAAGAATAACTAAAAAACTAGGACAACTTTATTCTAAGATGCAAAACTTTGAATTAAATATGATCTAATCTAACCTGGGGTAATGTTGATTTTATGCGGTCTAAAATGATGTCTATTCAGTCTGTGATGATTTAGATCAATCACAGAATTAATAGAATGAATACTTTTGTAAGATAATCCTTTTGAGAAAATAGTTAATCAGAGGAAGATGTGAAACATATCACATATTTTCTCATGATCATATATAAAAAAAAATCAATTTATATTCTGATATCATACAGTAATGACACTGATACTTCAAATAGAAATAATTTCTTTCATACATAATTCATGAAAGCTAGATTTAACACTAATGTTAAAATAGAGTTTAGCATACACGATAATAGTACCAAATGTGTGTTTTCCTACTCATCTGACCAGTGATAATAGGCCATAATCAATATTCTATCAATAAGTCTTTCAGAGAATACAATAGTGCATCAACCATGATCAACCAAGATGATATATAATTGAAAATACCATGTTCCATTATCTTATCAAGACATCCACAAACATACAGTAATGCATTCTTTGTAAATTTTCTTAATAAAAATCCTGGACCCTTCTCTAAATGCATGAGAATGGTTTAAATACTATATTAACTACTTACAAAAATAGATTTTACAAAATATCTTATGAGGAGGTTTCTAACAACCTTCCTCATTCCTAGTATCTAATTTCTAAAATTGAAATTGTCAAAACAAATTAACTCATGATCATGCTTGATGATCGACTAGTGCCAACTGTGATTTTCTATTCACAAATATTGGACATTGGTTGGACTTGTGGAGGCTTCCCTAACTGTGTTTTCATCTCTCTAGTAAATATAGCATCAAGTAAAAGTGGCAACATTTTTTGTATGGAATCTAGAGAACAATTCAATGTCATTATTTGACTATGACGGCTTAACCAAGAATTGCCAGTATGCATCCCAATTAGTCTTTTTCAGCTGTGCAATTGTTTCTTCTCGTATTTGACATATATTTTTCCAACTTTGATCCAATATTTTGAGATCAAGAATCGATTTAGGATCTCCTTCTTTAATTAAACGGAGGTATGTAACATGTGGTTGATTGTTTTGACAATGCTTTTTGATATGCCTGATGCTCTAACTATTTCCAATTCTGCTTGTTTTATCTGTGTATCTCAGTCAGTAAAGAGAATATCTTTATAAGTTTCTTTGATATTTGGGAGATTTGATCTTATTCCTTCCTCTGAATCCTGCCATTCAATATAGTTAGAAATTTTGGTATTGAGTTCATTAAACTCAATTCTCTGATCAATGACTGTATTAGTCAATTTTTCACTGATTTCCAAATGTGGAACTATGTCTCACATTTCTAAGACAAACAAATCTTGTTGTTTTGAGAGTAGGGTATTTAATTCCAATGCTTCTTTAATGAATTCCTCTGTAGTAGGAATGCCTTCATACTTTATAAGATTTTCTGCCAAACCTTTAATCAGTGTGTCTTTACTGGATAAGTCATTTTCATGACTTATCTTAAGTACTTCCATATCTTGCTGTAATTTAAAGAGTTGTTGCTCGGCATTTTGATTCAAATTGTTTCTTTCTTCATCTAATTTTTGATGTAGTTGCATTATTTTATCACCCTTCTCTTGAACCAAAATAGATAATTTGGATACTTTTTCCATTGTTGTGGTAGTATATGCTCCAGAAAATTGTGATAGCCGAGTTAGGTTGTCAATTGGGTTTGAGGGGGTGTCTTTCCATACAACTTCCATGATCTCATTACCTGGGGGTGTTTCAATCCTTCTTCTCTTTCTCTATTTCCTGACTACAGCTTTATGAAGAGGGTTGTAGAATACATCCAATGGAGGGATATCAATTACTTTTAGAATAATTTCAGCAGTAGGAAATGCAAGAATAACTTCTGTATCTTGGGAGCTTGTCTCAAGACTTTCGATGGTTTCTTTTTCTGAAACTATCTGACCCTGGGGAGTTTGAAATTCTGTATTCTTCTGTGTGGATGATCCCTCTGGGGTATCCATCAATGTATTACTAACTGAAGTCCACAATTTATCTAGCTCACTTTCATTCTGTTGGCATGATTCTTCTGTTCTGATCACCTTACTTGTTTCATTCATATAACTAGTAATTAGGATATTATGTGGAATTCTCTTGAGTCTTTTCTCTCTATAATCATATAATATTTGTAATTCTTCCGGCTTTAGTTTCAATTTGACAAAGTTTTGAACTTCTTCAAAAGTTTCAACAGATTGTAAAACGTCTTCAAATCTATCATCTATGTGTATGACAGGTTTGATTTTGACTAACTGAGTAAATTTATAAGCAATCTTCTCTGGTTCGAATTTCCTTGGAGGTAGAACAGGGAGCTTCAAAATCTGAATTTTATGGCATTATTTCGATGCATGATTGAAATTCATGAGGGAGAATGAACCACACAAAATTGGGAAACTTGGCCATAAACATTTTTTATTATCTTTCAGAGTTTTAGTGAGTCCATTGCCGATAGTTTGGTAAGCCACTTCTCTTGCCATTAATTTATCTGAAACATACAAATGAAGCACATGTGGAGGAGCAGAGCTTCCGAATACTCTGATGTATGAAAATTATTCTTCAATGAAACATCTTTCTATCATTTGGAGATCTGTGATGGCTTCCTTAGTGAACCTGGGGCTCTCTCTATCAAACATTAACTCATGTAATGGTAATACAACCCCATAACATAACCTGTGGAAGTGTGGTACAAAATGGTGTTCCCATATATGCTTATGACTTAAATTAATAGGAGTACGGTCCTAGGAAGTCCATTTCCAACTCATAGTTGGAAAGCTTGTGGAGAAACAAATGGCCTCGAAAAAATATGCACTAATGAAAAGTTGGGGGATGGATTTGGAAGAAATAACTCTTTCCTAGCGATATTCAGTAATCGCTTTGGCTAGGTTTTCAGAAAGAATGGTTTCCCAATTTATGATGTGAGAATTAACACAGGAGTCAATCAAGGGAGCCCAATTAATAGAGAACTTGGTGTTATCGGGGAGACTATATAATCTGCCCAACATTGATGCTGCAAAATTGTAGGGATTTGCAAGTGAAGCAATAGGATACATACCTGATTTATCATGCTTAAACTTGTTATCCATTTTCCTCCAACCTTGAATCATTTTGAAAGGGTCTTCATTATCCTTTGCAAATTTTTCGACAAAATGGTTGTCATAGATGTCTTGTTGGTCGGGTATTTTTTACATGATTTTCAAATCTTAAGCTCTAAAAGAACCTAAGATTTCATTCTTAATGCTTTTGAATTGTCTGACTTCAATTTTTTAATTCTCAACCACCCATCTTATCATATCAGTATATGGTAAAAGCCTGGCCCTTGCTGTTAATCTGTGAAGGAAGGAGCATGCGACATCTTTAAACTATATATCTGAGGGCTTTGCATCATAAAAAGTTGCCTTGACCTCCACTACTTCAGGTTTTTCATCTTTGAGGATAGTATAGATGGCTTGCCATGTTGTAGCACCTCCATCTATAGTGCAAACAATATCTGTGAATGTGGACGATATTTCTGCACATTCAAATTCCGCAATAGTTTGTTTGCCGTGTTACTGCATAACTTTGAGTATGGACATCTCTTGAAGAAAAATCCCTATTAAAGATAGAGAAACGATTAAATGATGAAATATATAGTGAAATGAACGATTTTAAAATAAAAGATCTAGGAAGCAGCTATATCATTAAATAGCCGTAATAAAATAATAATTGTTCGCATTGGGATGATGAAACATGATTGATTATTTTTGACATGATTTATTTTAACATTAAAACATTTATTCAACCCTGTCAAATCCGTCGCATCATGTTTTTTTGAACTTGTTTTGTGAAGCGAATTTCTTTAACAAGCTTTGTGTCATGTGATATGCGATTTCGCAATATCGTGAAATCGCAAAATCGCCTTTATCGGGATATCGCAACATCGGAATATTGATAAGTGATGTCTTAAGTTTTGAAGGTATATGTGTGATGTGAAATTTATGATGCCGCTTGCGAAGTTTAAATCGCAAATCAAAAATCAAGATTTCATGTTTTGTGCTTAACTTTTAATGGGAAAAAGATTATGCAGGATGCGATTTACGATACGATGATCACAAAGATATGAAAATGGAAATTATTAATTTTTTTTGTTTTTTGTTTTATTTTTTAAAAACAACAATGTTTTGGAGTTCGATTTCTAATTCAAAATGAAAAAATAATTTTTAAGAAGGGTCCCTATTTATATTATCAAATTTTAAACTATTTTGAAAATAAAAATGGGGGGTTTGTTGCATAGTGCAACAAGTTCATTAAAGCTGTGTATGGAATTCAGCAAATAAAAAGTCAAAAATGATTAGTAAGCTCTAAATAGTGATTTACCCCCCCCCCCCCCCTTCTCAATATTTTTCCCAAAAATTGGTATCAGAGCAGGTCCTTCTGAAGAAGCTTAATTACTAGAAGGAAGGTCAGCTAAGATGAGCAATCAAGATGGGAAAACATCTATCATGCCTCCTCTCTTCAACGGAAACAACTTAATATTCTGGAATACAAGGACAAGATCCTATATTTAGTCTCTTGGAGCAGATGTATGGGCTATAGTTGAAGGAGGTTATCAATATCCAAATTCAGTTCCAACATATGCAGCAACAAGAAAGAACTATGAAACTAATACAAAGGTGGTCAATGCATTATTGGGAAGTTTGACTGAATTAGAATGTGTCAAAGTCATGTAGTTGAATACAACAATGGATATATGGGACAAAAGTGTTCTAAGCTATGAAGGTGATGCCAAGGTAAAAAGTACTAAACTCCAAACTCTTAGAATTCAATATGAAAAACTAAGAATGCATAATGAGGAAATTATTGCCAGTTTCTTTTTATGTCTATATGATATTGTAAATCATATGAGAAATCTAGGTGAAACCATATCTGACACTACTCTATAGAAATTTTTTAAAGATCTCTAACTCCAAAATTTGAGTCAAAAGGGTCTGCTATTGAAGAGAAGCAGAATCTACAAACTCTTACTATTTTTCAACTTCATGGGATTCTGACTGCTTGTGAAATGACAAAAGGAGGTCCATCTGAAGTAAAATAAGTTGTTTTCAAAGCTGCTGCAAAAGGAAAGGAGGCAGATGAACAAGAAGGATCAGGGTAAGTTTCAGAAGAAGATGTGATAAATTTTGTAAAGAAGCTACAACTTGGCATAGGAAGGTTCAGAGGTAAGCCTCCTTTTAAATTTTTTTCTTGTGGAAGAGTTGCTCATTATGTTGCTAAATGTCCCCATAAAGATAGTCATGAAAATGGAAAGGAAGTGGTTAAAGGAAATATGAAACAGTTTATCAATAGAAAAAGCTATTATACTCATGAAGATAGTGATGGTCTATCAAATAGTGAAAAAGGAGAATATGATCAAGATATTAGACTACTTATGGCCTTTGAAAAGTACTCTAGTGATAATTTCATGGATGCTTTAGAATAAAATTACTTTCTTGAAGAAATAAATCATCTCAAAATATGCCTGGAAGAAAAAAAAAATTCTATAGATACTCTAAAAACCAGCTTATAGAAAAGGAGAAGAACAATGAAAAATTAGAATGTGAAATAGTAAGTCTAAGAAAGGAAATTGAGAAAGTGAAAACTTTAAATCTTATATTTGCCAAAGGATATGAAACCTTAGATGAAACTATCAAGGTACAACACTCTCCTCTTATAAAGACAAGTCTTGGATATATTGGAGAATCATTTCAGTCTTCAACACCAAGCTATCTAAATGTAGCTAAAGCCAGCCTACAACATTCTGTCTCTCAGCAAAAGAACAAACAAAATACACAGGTAAAGCATGACCAATTCAATACAAGGAAGAACAATAAAAGAAATATCAATTAGCAGGAAAACATAAATAGAAGGTTTCATGATCAAAAAAATTTCTTCTTTAATGGACAATGTTTCTCATGTCATAATTTTGGTCATAAGGTTGCTCAATGTGTTGCATATAAGACCATCATGACCAAATAAGAAAGAAAGAAAATAAATGAGACTGGAATAAAGAAGAATACTTATAACAACTTTTCTCCTCTTCAAAATGAAATTGAATGTGATTATTGCAATAACTTTGGTCATGAAGAATCTTAATGCAGGAGAAAACTTTAGCCAAAAGAGCACATGCCTTCAAATCCCAAGGTTTGGCGAAAGAAGGACTTACAGGTTGAAAGCTGTGGCATAGCTTTATTTATAGAAGGGGAAGAAAATCAATGGTAAATTGATAGCGGATGCTCAAAACAGATGACAGGTGATAGAAATAAACTCCTTTCATACAATGCTCTAGAGAAAAAAAAAAAAAAAAGTTACTTTTGGAAATGACTCTCCTACTGTCATTAAAGGAAATGGTTATATTTTAATAAAAGAAAAGGTGAAAGCTAACAATGTTATGTATGTGAATGGATTAAAGCACAACCTATTAAGTGTGATTCAAATGTGTGATCAAGGAAATGAAGTTGTCTTTAGCTCAAAAGAATGTGTAGTATGTGAACTTGACACAGGAAAAACTATAATAAAAGGAACTAGAACACCAAGCAATCTGTATGTATTGCAAGGTGGCCAAGAACAATGCTACTTGGGTAAATCTTCAGAAAATTGGTTATGGCACAGAAGGTTGGGACATTTGAGCTTCTCTCAAATAAGAAAATCCAGTAGACTCAAAGTTGTTTGTGATCTTCCCAGCATCACTCTACCTGAAAGTACCATATGTAAATCATGCCAATTTAGTAAGCAAACCAGAGTGAAATTCAATGCTAAATAAGTATTAGCATGTAAGCCTCTTGAACTTATACATACTTATCTATGTGGTCATGTAAGGAAAAAGTCACCTCGTGGAGAACAATACTATATTTTATTTATTGATGACTTCTCTAGAATGTGTTGGATCGGTTTACTGAAACATAAATATGAAGAATTTGAAAAATTTAAGATCTTCAAAGATTTGGTTGAAAATGAATTAGATCTAAAAATCAAATGTCTTAGATCTGATCGAGGAGGAGAATATATATCAGATGAATTATTTGATTTCTGTGAACATAATAGCATAAAAAGACAATTTTATGTAGCTGGAACCCCACAAAAAAATGGCGTGGCAGAAAGGATGAATAGAACAATTCAACAAATGGCTTGGGCTATGCTTGATGAATCTGGAACTCCTAGTACCTTTTGGGGAGAAGAAACACATACTGCAGTAAATATTCTAAACAAGGCTCATGTTTGGGTGAACAGTGATAAAACTCCTTATGAACTTTGGTATGGAAATCTTCCCACTATAAAGCATTTTAGAGTTTTTGGAAGAAAATGTTTTATCAAGAACAATGATGAAAAAATTGGTAAGTTTTAACCTAGATCAGATGAAGGAATATTGCTTGGTTACTCTTATAGAATTAAAGCATATAAATGTTACAATAAAAGACTTCGGAAGATTGTTGAATGTATTGATGTTGTAATTGACAAGTCTCTCTCAGCTCCTAAAAAGGAAATACCAACAACAAATGAAGATGATGATGATGTATATTTTCCCACATCAAATAGTGAAAATATAGAAGGTGAACCCAATGAAGCATCATAAGAAGATCTATCTGAAAAGGCTCCATCCATGTATGTTCAAAATAATAATCAAGTGTCTCAAATTTTGGGAGAAAAGGGATTAGGTGTTCCAACAAGAAGAACTCTTGTAGGATCTCCTATTTATCTGGAATTCTTATCCACTATTGAACCAAAAAAATTTAGTCAAGATAGTAAAGATGAATGTTGGATTCAAGACATGAATGAAGAACTTGATCAGATTGAAAGAATCATACTTGGGAATTAGTTCCAAGACCTCATGATAAAAATTCGATTGCAACAAAATGGATATTCAAAAACAAGTTAAATGAAAATGGAGATGTTATTAGAAACAAATCTAGAATTTTTTGTAAAG
Organism: Pinus albicaulis; assembly: GCA_034641835.2. Lineage (NCBI taxonomy): Eukaryota > Viridiplantae > Streptophyta > Pinopsida > Pinales > Pinaceae > Pinus > Pinus albicaulis. The sequence continues at coordinate 1,022,032,681 of CM076578.1, forward strand.
GGTATGCTCAACAAGAAGGTATATAATTTGAAGAAACATTTTCTCCTATAGCTAGACTTGAAGCCATCAGAATGTTTCTTTATTTTTCAGGTTTTCAACAATTCAAATTTATCAAATGGATGTTAAATATGCTTTCCCCAATGGTGATCTAGAAGAAGAAGTTTATATAGAACCACCAAAAGGATTCATTTTAGGAAATGATGAAAAACTTGTTTTCAAACTTAAAAAGGCTTTATATGGTTCCAAACAAGCTCCTCGGGCATGGTACTATCGTCTTGACAAATATCTCCATCAACAAGGTTTTACAAAGGGATCTACTGATAGTAACTTATACACAAAAATTGAGAATGATAAACTATTGATTGTAGTTGTATATGTTGATGACATCATTTTTGGAAGTAATGAAGAGTCTATGAGTCAGAAATTTGCTTCTGTTATGCAACAATAATTTGAAATGTCTTTACTTGGGGAACTAACACTTTTTCTTGGCTTACAAGTGCAATAAGCAACAAATGGAATATTTTTATCACAAGAAAAATATCTTAAGAAAATTATGAAGAAGTATGGGATGAAAGACTGCAAACCTGTGAGTGTGCCAATGGTAACTGGATGTAACCTCAGTTCTCATGATGATTCTCCCATGGTGAATCAACTAGAATATAGATCCATGATTGGAAGTCTACTTTATCTAACCGGGACAAGACCTAACATTATGCATGCAGTTGGGATTGTTGGATGATTCCAAACCAATCCAAAAGAGTCTCACCTTCAGGTTGTAAAAAGAATATTCAAATTTCTACAAGGAACTCAAGACTTTGGTTTATGGTATCCAAAGAATGCTGATCTTACTCTTCATGCTTACACAGATGCGAATTGGGTTGGAAATGTTGATGATCGAAAAAGTACTAGTGGTGGTGCATTCTATATGGGGCCTTGATTAGTATCTTGGTTCAACAAGAAACAAAATTCTATTGCCTTATCTACAATAGAAGCAGAAAATGTGGCTGTCGCATCATGTTGCACACAACTCCTTTGGATGATGCAAACTTTACAATACATTCAAATCAAATCCTCACCTCCCATCTCCATTTTATGTGATAATAAAAGTGCCATTAGTATCTCAAAGGATCCTGTTATGCATTCGAAGACCAAGCACATTCCTATCAAGTTTCACTTCGTACGTGAACAAGTGCTTGAACAAAAGGTTAAATTGGAGTATGTTCCATTCAAAGAACAAGTTGCTAATATATTTACTAAAACTCTTCCCAGGGAAGCATTCAAATATATCAGACAAAATCTAGGAGTTTTCTATGCCTCTTTGATCAAATCTGCTTAATTTAAGAAGTTTAAATTTGATACGTTGGTTTCATAAATATAAATCCCGTATATACGCGAGTTTCAGGGGATAAAACTAGGTATGGGTTTTGCTAACAGAAATTATCTGGGTCAGCGCTTAGAACAGTTGTGGTGTTGTTGGGTAATCTTGTTGTTGTTCCAGTATTCATATTTTTGTATCATTCTCTGATTAATATGATTTTATGAATTGGTTGTTGAAGAAGTTCAGGATGCATAAGCTTAGGGGGAGCACCTGACTAGCTAAAAATGATGCATTTTTGACATTTTGATTGGTTTCTGATATCTCTCTTGAGATCTTCTGGTCCTGTTTATGAAAATTCATTTCTGTAAGGGACTATTGTCACTCATGATGTAAATTGTTATATTCAGTCATGTAAGGACTTGTTTGAATTTGTAAACCCACTTGGTTGGGTATTTGAGTCAATTATGTAATTCCACTTGGTTGAATCGTTGATGTAAGTATGAATTATTGGTAATCATACTCGGTTGAGTTATAGAGTTTGAAAAGTATGTCTGGAGATTAAGCATGACCTTAGGGAGAGCATGGTCAAAATTGTGCCCTTTTCCCTTGATGTCAAAAGGGGAGAGTATTTTGGGTGTTTGAATAATGGTTTTGTTTAATGTATCTATCTGTATCTATTGTGGTGATAAAACACCATTATGGTTGCCATCAAGTCTGAAGGGGGAGATTATTGGCAATATGATTCTTATGTCTTCTATGTTGTCCTTGATGGAAACTCTCTAGTAAAATATGGAGTATATGTCTTCTGGAGAAGCTCAACAATCTATCAGAAGAAATGAGTAATGTCCAACAGAATATTGGTTAAATTTCATATTGCAGGTTCTATACACGGGTTTGTACAGGCCAAGTCGTGTACACGCAAATAAGAATGATCCAAGTCATGTATGCCTTTTACGCTCTAAAAATATGATACCAGGGGGCATTACCTTGGTATTAGCCCACAGGATTAAGCGCTATGTCATCATTTTGATTTTTTCCAAGAATACCATCGGTAGTTGTGTGGTTTTGACTCATGGTATAGGTAAAGGCTAAATCTATATAAGGAGAAGAAGAAAATAGTGAAATGTGTACATGTGGAAGGGATGTCACTGAATACTTCTCTCTAAAGTATACCTACATGGGATGAAATCTGTTTTATTGGTAGATCTGAATCTATGATGCACCCTTGGATACAATGATGGATCAGGATCTCTAAACGTGAAATGACTATGTTTTTGCATGATCTATTGAAGAGATGATTAGATCTGAGACCTAGCGCATGTTTACTGAGGTATAATGAAGAAATATGGGTAATTTCTATAACAATCTGCAGAATTAATAATAACAAATCTATACACTAGCTCATCTTGGTAAAAGCACGTATATACGCAGCTTTGTCTTAGAAAAGGCACGTATGGAAGTCAAGGATTTTTTAAGCTTATTACAGAGGTTCTCTGTTTATTGCTACTATATTTCTGTTGTTTGTCAATGAAGTCTTCATGTATATCTGGGATTCTTGAATGTTGTGTATAATGCTAAGTTGATTATTTACAAATCTGATCAATGAGTAAGTAAATATTTTTTATGATGTCTTCTGATCAAGGGTTTTGCAATACTGAAAAGATATCTCACTGAAAGACTCAAATCTGGATCTGAGACTAACCATATTATGAAAAATAGTATTCACAGATCAATACACAGGTTGGTGTAAAGGAAAGCGCGTATACACACGGGTTGAGAAAAGAAAAGTAGCATATGCATTTTAAGATAATGAATGTTCAGGGTTGAGTTTGATTCTACATACTAATTCTGAAATCTAGGTTATTTTTGTGGTCTAGTTATAGTGATCTCATTGTTATGATTGAAGTATTCAGTGAAGTTTATTGTTGTTGATCTTTATGAAGGGTTGTGTTGAAGATGTGTGATCTAGTGTGAAAATTGATGAAATGTGGTCTGTAGTGGTTCTGAGGGTTCAAGCCTTTAGGGTGGAAGTAGAAGCTTCCTACCAGTAGAAGTTGGTGTTCTGATCAGGGGGTTGAAGATCCCTTATAGTAGTGGCTAGTAAACGAGATCACGGATTGTAGCTCCCTTCCAATAGTAGCTGGAAAATGAGAGAAGGTTGCAGCCTTCTACTAGTACATGCATGCGTACTGATATGAGTCTGCATCAGTACAATATTGTAATAATTTTTCCATATAATAAATATTGAAGACAGAGAAGATAGCAGCAGTGGTTTTCTCCCAAATTGGGTTTTCACCTTAAATCTTGGTGTTCATGTGTGTTTCTCTTGTGTGATGATTTATTCTGTTTTTATTGCACATATTTACTGCTTAAGTAACAGATGCATAACTGATAAATTGATTTAAAGATTGTTTCTAAAAGTTTTGCTAACAATAAAATTATATCAATATATGCATGTTACTGTTGGTATATGCTCGTGTATACGTGAGTTGGGTTCATTAAAGCAATGTATGGAATGCAACAAAGAAAAAGTTAAAAATGATCAGTAAGCTCTAAATACTAATTCACCCCCCCCTCTCAGTATTTTTTCCAACAAGAATTCCACTAATCAATGTCCTCTGCCTGAGATCAAAGCAGCATATTTAGTAGATCAAGAAGCTATCAATGCACTTTATGCGATGGCGCCTCAAAAACCATGGCAACCACGTCTTGCAGGTATGTCACAACTTCATTTTAAATTTCCTTATGATCAAAATTATATGTGGAATATTCCAATGCCCTGGCAGCCTTTCCCCCCTCAACGACCTTGGTAGGGGAACTATTCCTATCCCGCTGCATAAAGTTTCCCAACTCAAAAATTTTATCCTTCGCCGTCCACACCATAACAAATGATACAACCGAAACAAAAAATTAAACTGACTACCGCACCAAATCAACCTCGTCCCACACAACTACCTACTCAGCCAATGTCTAACCCCAACAATAAAGCCATCCAATCCACTCACAATATTGGATTTATCACTTATCCCACTTTTCCTACATACTGTATTGCACCACAGTCGCTGCAGGAAAATTCTATTCTTGTGCTGCAGATATTCCCTGTTCCGTTGAAAGAAATATATGTTCCCGTGTTGCAGGAATTATCTGTGCCACTGTAGGAATTCCCTGTGCCACTGTAGGAAATTAAACTTAGATCGAGAAAAGTGGTGACTCAACCCGAAATAATTGAAGAGATTGTAGAGGAAGATAGCTTCGAAATACCTGAAGATGAAACCACACCTAAACCAACAAAATCATCTAGGCCACAATAATATTCCTCATTCCATATAGTCCAGCCTCCTTTTCCAGAGAGGTTCAAAATGGAAATAAAAACAAAACAACCCAAGTTCGATCTTGTGTTTGAACTAAGAAATATGTGCATCAACATCCCATTGCTACAGGCAATCAATGACAACCCAATATATGCCAAAAAATATAAGGAACTATGTATCAAGAAACCAGGAAGACAAAAGAGATAACCATCCATAATTCAAGTAGGTGGAAATATTTCAATTTTAATGTCCACAGGATTTGTTACTGAAAAATATGTCCACCCAGGAATCGTTGTGGTTACAACCTTTATCAATGGGTATCCCATAAAGAAAACTTTGATTAATTTAGGTGTAGCCATTAATGTGATGACTATGGAGAATTTATCTCATATAGGATCGTTTTAATTATTACGCACTCCTACCATGTTAGAATTAGTAGATAGGTCTAACTTTAAGCTAGAAGAGGCATTAGAAGACATTGTCATCTCGTTAGATTCTTGGGAGTACCCTACAAAATTTTATGTTCTTCAACCTAAAAACAACTTGGAAGGGAATCAATTTATCTTGGGGAGGCCGTGGTTAGCCACGGATGATGCCTACATAGGGTGTATATATGGAAACATGACCATCACTCATGAGGCTAAAACAAAGCACATCAATTTGTATCCCCCCGCTAAACCCCTCTTGAGATTGGAGAATACACATTGGGTTGAAGAAGAAGAGCATGATTCTGAGTGTACCCAACAAATCTTAATAATAGCCCAAGCCATGAGTCTTGAGGAAAATTCTCAGGTAAATCTGATAAATTGTTGTATTTCTAATCCTGATTTTCCGCAACATTTAGAAGAACAATCTAGTCATAATTTAGATATCATTGTTGATCTGCAAGATTTTTATGAACATAGTACAAATTTTGAATTACATTCAACCCTATTATCTAAATTTCTTGCATATTCAATTACTGAATGGGGGAGTAAGGTAGTGGAAATTTTCCCTGAAAAATATTTAACCATTAATTCTGCCTTAACTCTTGAACAAGAGAAGCGATTAATTCAAACATTGAAAAAAAATTCAGATACATTTTCATGGGAATATATAGGCATGAGGGGAATTCACCTAGACACATGTAGTCATCATATTTATATAGAAGAAAATGCTAGGTTTATGAGACAGCCAGAAAGGAGGATGAACTCCTCTTTAAGGGAAATTGTACAAGATGAATTTCAGAAGTTATTAAATGTAGGGTTCATCTATCCTATCTTAGATAGACAGTGGGTGTCCCCACTAGTTATTGTCCCCAAAAAGAATAGCAAATGGTGAGTGTGTGTATATTACCGGGAATTAAATAAATCTACATTAAAATACCATTTCCCTTTACCGTTTATAGACCATGTACTAGACACTCTAACAGGGAAAAAGTACTTTTCCTTCCTAGATTGGTTCAATGGATACAATTAGATTAGGATAGCTCCAGAGATCAAGAGAAGACAACATTTATATGTCCCTGGGGTACCTATGCATATAAATTATTACCGTTTGGTCTATGCAACACACCTACCACATTTCAACAGGTGATCCTTGGTATTTTTTCTAATCTTTTGCATGATTGTGTAGAAGTTTATATGGATGCTTTTACAGTCATGGGTGATAATTTTGATGAGGCTTTACGTAGTCTTGCAATTTTTTTGTAGAGATGTAGAGAAAATAATATTTCATTAAGTAATGAAAAGTGCTTTATGATTATGACTGAAGGTATTGTTTTAGGTCATCATGTTTTTTTCTACAGTAATTAAAGTTGATCTGACAAAAAATGAAGTTATTGTAAATCTTCCCCCACCAATCAATAAAAATGGGGTGCAGATTTTTCTTGGACATGTAGGTTACTACAGAAGGTTTGTTGAAAATTTTACAAAGGTAGCCTCTCCATTGTTTAAATTATTGACTAAATGAATTTCATTGGAATGATGAGTGTCAAGCTGCATTTGATCAACTCAAGGAAAAACTTTCTTCAACACCTGTCTTGAGAGGCCCATATTGCAATTTTACCTTCCATATTTCCACTGATGTCTTCTGATTCAGCCATAGGAGCGATATTGGGTCAAAAGGAGGATCATGTAACCCATGTTATTTATTTTTCTAGTAAAAATTTTACTCTTGCAGAACTGAATTACACGGTAACTAAAAAAAATATTCTTGCTATGATTTATGATATTAACAAGTTTAGACACTACATCACGGGTTATGAATTTTTTGTACACACAAATCATTTCGCTATTTGTTATCTCATGAATAAAATAATCACTAATGGGAAAATCATAAGGTGGTTTTTGCTGCTGCGGGAATTTGAAATCACGATATTGGATAGGTCAGGAAAAGAAAATCAGGTAGTTGATTTCTTGTCTAGGCTCAACCATGCAGGTGAGGACGTTCCTATTAATGATAACTTTCCAAATGAAAATTTGTTTGACATATCTGTTAAAACACCTTGGTTCACAGACATGGCTAATTATCTTACTACAGGAAATTTTCCACCTTAATTTTCATCTAATCAGAAAAAGAGAATTATTAGAAAAAGTGTTGATTAGTCTTGGATTAGGGGAGATATCTTTTTCACTGGACCTAATTTGATTATTCGTAGGTTTGTCAGGGAAGATGATATCTATGACATCTTGAGAGCCTATCATGATGAACCTTATGGAGGAAACTTTGAAAACAAGTGGAACACTTATAAGATCCTTCGCTTAGGTTATTATTGGCCTAGTCTTTTCAAAGATGCAAAGGAGTATGTTTGGAAGTGTGATAGCTGCCAAAGAATGTCACGACCTGTACAATTAGAAAATATGCCTTTGTAGCCACAAGTTCTCATTGAACCCTTCGAGAGGTGGGCTCTTGATTGTGTAGGTCCCACCAATCCTACATCTAAAGGTAAGAAGTATATCTTGGTTTGTACTAATTATGTTACAAAGTGGGTGGAGGCAAGAGCACTACCTGGAGCAATAGAAAAAAATAGTGGTAAATTTTCTTTTCTATGATATTTTTGTGATATTTGGAGTACCTAGAGAAATAGTTACTAATTAAGGTGCTCAGTTTGTGTCTATTCTTATGTAGGGAGCTGTGAAAAAATATCATATTACCCATAGGAAGTCCACCCCTTATCATCCACAATTCAATGCACAGGTGGAATCAACCAATAAGGTGTTGGAGACAATCCTTACCAAAGTAGTGAAATTACACAAAAGGGATTGGTCTGACCAACTTCCTCAGGCATTGTGGGATTATAGGATCACATAGAGGAGTAACAATGGATTTTCTCCATATGAATTAGTGTATGGAAAACAATTTTTTCCACCCATTTAATTTTAGATCATAATTTTCAAGATGGAAACATATTTGGGTATAGACCTTGATGAAGCACAACATTGGAGAATCTTGTAACTCAATGAGTTGGATGAGATTAGATGTGATGCTTTTCAGCATACTAAATTTATCCAGCAACAAAGGGCTAAATGGCATGACAGATACATCAAAAAGAAGCAATTAAAATAAGGAGACCGGGCATTGTTGTATGATTCAAAATTTAATAACTTTAAAGGGAAATTCAATACACATTGGATAGGCCCCTATGAGATCGAGAAAGATTTTGACATGGATCTGTTCGGATTAAAAATATTGATGATGGGAATGTTGCTTTCTTGGTGAATGATGTTGGGAAAAATACTGAGAGGGGGGGGTGAATCAGTATTTAGTGCAGACTGAAAAATTTTACTTTTCCTTAACAAAACCCATACGCTACTTTATTGAAGCCAACTCGCGTATTACCAGAGATCTCATTATGCAGATAATTCTTTACTTAGATCATTGCATCATTCATTCATTAGATGTTTAGTAAGTAAGAAACATGTGCAAGAAGAATGTATTGAAATCATCATACAAGGCAACACACATGAACACCAGGATTTAAGGTGGAAACCCAAGTCGGGAGAAAACCACCGCTACTGTCGTCTCAGCCTTCAATATTTATTATAAAGAAAACTTCTTACAACCATGTACTGGCGCAGACTCATACTAGCACGCAGGCACCCACCTGCAGAAGGCTACAACCTTCTCTCGTTTACCAGCCTCTCCTGGAAGGGAGCTACAACCCCCTGCTCTCGTTTACCAGCCTCTCCTGGAAGGGAGCTACAACCCCCTGCTCTCATTTACCAACCTCTCCTGGAAGGGAGCTACTACCCCCTGCTCTCGTTTACCAACTACCACTGGAAGGGAGCTACAACCCCCTCACTGAAGGCTTCGACCCTCAGCACCACCATGGACCACGTGTCATCAATTTTCATACTGGATCCAACAGCTTCCATAAAACACACCTTGTAGGCCACTTTTCATCATATTTTTAAACTGGACCCACTCCACACATTTAAGCTCAACATTCATCAAACTGAAACTTATAACCCCATCAATTCATTCATTGAATCATCAACCAATCAACCAACTACTCGATCTTCAATTAACATAATCAGCGGCATATTCATCATTCAAACAACCCAGTTCTGTATGAATACATCATTGACAGATAGCAGTAAAACAGCAAAACAGATCAGACATTTCATTCCACTTACATCAACAAACCCTAGATTCCATACGTGCTTTTACTTCACTGAACCTGCGTATGTACGCGCTTTCATGCACACTAACCCGTGTATACTCCTGTGCATTCTTCAGAAAACCCTATCTTCCCATACACGCTTTTCCTTAAGCAGACCCGCGTATACACGCGATTTTACTGAAGCGAACATGCGTATACATCTGTAACTTTTCAGGACTGTGCAGCTCTTCAGATCAGATAAACAACTCAGATTGCATCGTTTACTTCAGAAAGTATTTCGCCTCATCTCAGATCTAAACGTTCCATAAACAGATCTAGAAAATACATATACATTTCAGATCTATAGATCCCTCTTCATCATTTTCTTCATAGGTGCATCACTAATTCAGATCTATCAATAAATAATAGAGTTCATCCATGCAGATATACTTCAGAGTGAAGTATTCATTAAAACCCAGACCCATAATCACTTGCACTACTATTCTCTTCTCCTTTTATAGGTTTAGCCTTTATCAATACCATGAGTCAAAACCACTCAACATCCGATGGTATTCCTAGACAGGATCAAATAGATAATCCAGCGCTCAATACAATGGGTAAATACCATGGTCAAGTCCCTGGTTTTATAAATTTAGAGAGCAATAGGGCATACGCGACTTGGCACGTACTTTTCCGCGTGCATACACTATTTCTTCTTAACAAACCTGCGTATGCCTTGTGACATACCTAGTTCAACATTATTCTGGCACTTTCTGAGCTACTTCTGAACTGATCTGTAGATACATCAGATTTACATCATTAACAACTCATCAAGTCAGTTTTTATCAAGGACAACTTCATTAGGCAGGTTCCATCAAAGTCAACACATTGTATCACACTGCCAACAATCTCCCCCTTAAATCATCAAGTAGGTTGTCATCAACTTTATCAAGTAGGTTGCCATCAAGGACAACACTCTGCATCATATTTCCAACAATCTTATTTCATCAAGTAGGTTGCCATCAAGGACAACATATGCCAACAATCTCCCCCTTTGGACTTGATGGCAACCATGATGGTGTTTGATCATCACAACAGATAGATACATTGAATATAACCATTATGAAAACACCCTGATGCTCTCCCCTTATTCAAACACCATGTTACTCTCCCCCTTTTACATCAAGGGAAAAGGGCAGATGAAAACCAAAACAAGGTTTTTCTCCTCATGTAGAAAGAAGAGCTCTGTAGATCTGATGTGCACTGAAGTTACCTTGCTCCCCCTGAGTTCATGCTGAATCTTCAAACATATTATTCAATGAAGTACATGACTCTATGACCTTTCCTATCACCAAGGACTCATACTTACAACAAATATCCAACCAAGTGGATTTACATATATGACTCAAGTACCCAACCAAGTGGGTTTACACATTTTGACTCAACTACCCAACTAAGTGGGTTTACAAATTTGAACAAGTCCTTACATGACTGAATATTACAATTTTACATCATAGGTCTCATCATGACCTTTTCATCAAATTACACATATGACATTTTATAATCAAGACCAAGGAATCTCAAATATGAGATCAACAAATCACGAGAATGCCAACAATGCATCCTATCCACATGACCAATGCTCCCCCTTATCTTGTGCATCCTGAACACTTTCAACAGTAGATCATCAAGGCATATTTATCAAGAAACATCAGAGAATGAGATAGAATTATGAGCACTAGAGCACCACCAGAGATACCAAACAGTACTGCAGCTGTGCTAAAGAATGTTGACCCAGAAGAATTTTGTCAGAAAATACCCATACGCGGTTTTCTGTGTATGAACTCACGTATATACACGACTTTCTTTGAGGAAATCCGTGTATCCAACTTAATCTTCTGAAATTTAATCAGATCTGATCCTCTGCATGGAAGAGACTACTCTCAACTTCTGTCTGAGATATTCGAACGCTTCCCTGGAATATATGAGAGAAGAAAGATAGGACAATGTAGTTGTGTTTTTGAGTGTCATCCAACAGTTGTAGCATAAGCACATTAGTAACCAAGCCTTCAGACTCTTTGCAACATCATATTATTCCCAAAAGGAATTATCAGACCACAACAACTTCTTCAATATGTATTAAGCAATCATCCATGTGATCTGATATCACCAAGATCTTCATGATTCATAATCATGATGTAACATGTGTAGGAATTATGTATAAAAGGTCTCAACAATGACAAAAGTCATCAGCAACAAACTCTGCATGATCTATCCTTATCTCTGAATCATAAGACTTCCAACTCATCCATGTGTGAAAACAAAAGATACTTTTCAGAAAAAAGCAAACAGAGCTCATCCATAATCTTATCATAAGAAATAATGTATCATGACATCATCATTTTGAGCAAGAGCTAAGGAATAATCAGATACAATGCCAACAATTCAAACATTAGCTGTTATATTGATACTCCCCCTGAGTTTGTATCACCTGTACCTGTCTTCTTCACATCCGATGCACTGTCAGCAATAAACATAACCAGAATTACCAAACCAACCATGAGAATCACCATACATTGCTCCCCCTATGATGATACATTACTAATCTCTATAATGTATCTCACATAATTCCTGTAGTCATTATGAGAAATAAGCTTTAGAAGCGGATGACTGCAGTAGGATTATTATTCCCTACGTTTTTGACCGGTCCTCCTTCCTTTTCTAGCTTTGCTTGAAATTTCTTATTGTGTGCTGGAAATTATCCAATTTCTCAGATCCATTCATCCTGCATTATTTTTCTACATGTCTATACTTGTTACAAGCATAACATCTTATGTGACCAGAAAAGTAAGCATAAGGATCATAATGTGTTTTTCTATTCTTTCTTCTATTGCAATCAGCTGCTTTATGACCATACTTGCTACATGAAAAAAAATATCCCTTGAAGAAACCAGAGTACCTTTCTGTGTAGAATTTGTTTATATGTGACTGAAATTATCTGCTTCTGCAATTGGCTGCAACATGCCCATAATTATGACATTTAAAGCATTCAACATTATTGATGCTTCTACAATTAGGAGGGAATGATTTCTTTTGAGAGTTCATGATTGTCGGTTGACCTTTGTTTCTTCCAACACTTCAGGTTTTGCATTGATATCCTTTGAATCTTTAGCACTTCCTTGTGAACTAGATTCTCCTTTAACAGTTTCATGAAAACCAAGACCAAATTTAACAGAGGGAGACCTTTGACTAATAAGAATATTGTCCAGAATCTTAGTACTATCTTGAAACTTCAAGAGTTTATCTTTTTATTCTAATTTACGTTTTAAAATATTTACCTCAACCTCCAAACTTTGGCATTGCTTCTTCATGCTTTCTTCTTTCCTTCTTCCTTCTTCTACTTGATCATTCAATTTTAAAATCTCTTCCTTCAACTCATTTTCTTATTCTTCAAAAGTTTGTAAAAGTTCTTCATTCTTCTTATTTGATTTTTCCAGATCTTCTTTGAGGGAGATTATTTCTGCTTCAAGTTTTTCACTTCGATTGGTTACTTTATCCTGTTGTCTTTGATACATTTCTATCCGTCTTTGATACATTTCTATCTGACCATTCATCATATCTATCTGTTCTTTCATTCTAGAGATTATTTCTTTGTAGATAGATTCTTGCTTATTAGATGATCTTTGTTGTTCTTCAACTTTAATCTTGAGAGCTTCTTCTAGATCCATAACATTACTTTCACTATCTTCACCATTGCATGCACAAGAAGGTGAATCACAAGAACAACAATCAGTACCTATTTTTTCTTCTTCATTTTCTACTGCACATGTTTTATGAGATATCTCCTTTCTTTGAGTAGCCTTCTTCTTTTGCTTCCTTGCCATGAGCACTAGCATATCTTGGTTAAAATATTCTTCATCCTCATTTGACATTTCATCATTATATTCATTTGTATAATAGCTCTTTCCCTTTTCAAATGGTTTCCCTTTATCATGATTTTATTCATAAGGACATTTAGCAGCATAATGACCAACTCTTCCACAATTAAAACACTTGAAGGGAAGCTTACCTTTGAATCTTCCAGTACCTGGTTGGAGTCTTCTCACAAATTTTGCTTCTTCTTCTTCTGATATGTAACTTGATTCCTTGACAACTTCCTTTTCTTTTCCTTTTGCACATGCCTTAAAGGAAACTTCTCTGATTTGAGAGGGACCTTATTTTATCATTTCAAAAGCAGTTAGAATACCATGTAGTTGAACAACAGTAAGAGTTTGTAGATCTTGCCTTTCTTCAATAGCATATACTTTTGACTCAAATTTTGAAGACAAAGATCTTAAGAATTTTTCAACCAGAGTAGTATTGGTTATGGTTTCACCCAAACTTCTCATACGATTTACAATATCATCTAGACGTAAAAATAAAATGGCAATACTCTCATCACTATGCATCCTTAAATTTTCATATTCAATTCTGAGAGTTTGGAGTTTGGCACTTTTTACCTTTGTATCTCCTTCATAGCTTAGAATGATTTTGTCCCATATTTCTTTTGCTGAATTTAGTTGCATCACTTTAACAAATTTTGATTCAGATAGGCTTCCTAATAAAATATTGACTGCTTTGGCATTGATTTCATATTTCTTCCTTTCTGCTACATCAGTAGGAATAGTTGCCGGATACCGATAACCTTCTTCCACGATTGCCCATACTTCTGCACCAAGACTTTGAAAATATGGTTTTGTTTGTATCTTCCAGAATAACAGATTACTTCCATTGAATACAGGTGGCCTTAGAGAAATTACTCCTTCTTGACTTCCCATTTTGACGGATCTCCTTCAAGCGATCAAGCTCCTTCAGAAGAACCTGCTCTGATACGAATTTTTGGGAAAAATACTGAGAGGGGGGCGGGGGGGGGTTGAATCAGTATTTAGTGCAGACTGAAAACTTTTACTTTTCCTTAAAAAAACCCATACGCTACTTTACTGAAGCCAACTCGGGTATACACGCGGATATCCTCGATGAAACTCGTGTATTACCAGAGATCTCATTATGTAGATAATTATTTACTTAGATCATTGCATCATTCATTCATTAGATTTTTAGTAAGCAGTAAACATGTGAAGTAAGAACATAATAAATCATCACACATAAGCAACACATATGAACACCAGGATTTAAGGTGGAAACCCAATTCAGGAGAAAACCACCGCTGCCGTCATCTCAGTCTTCAATATTTATTATAAAGAAAACATCTTACAACATTGTGCTGCTCAGACTCATACCAGCACGCAGGCACCCACCTGCAGAAGGCTACAACCTTCTCTTGTTTACCAGCCTCTCCTAGAATGGAGCTACAACCCCCTGCTCTCGTTTACCAGCCTCTCCTGGAAGGGAGCTACAAACCCCTGCTCTCGTTTACCAGCTTCTCCTGGAAGGGAGCTACTACCCCCTGCTCTCATTTACCAGCTACCACTGGAAGGGAGCTACAACCCCCTCACTGAAGGCTTCGACCCTCAACACCACCATGGACCACGTTTCATCAATTTTCATACTGGATCCAATAGCTTCCATACAACACACCTTGTAGGCCACTTTTCATCATATTTTCAGACAGGACCCACTCCACACATTTAAGCTCAACATTCATCAAACTGAAACTTATAACCCCATCAATTCATTCATTGAATAATCAACCAATCAACCAAATACTTGATCTTCAATTAACATAATCAACAGCATATTCATCATTCAAAAAACCCAGTTCTGTATGAATACATCATTGACAGATAACAGTAAAATAGCAAAACAGATCAGACATTTCATTCCACTTACTTCAGCAAACCCTAGATTCCATACACGCTTTTACTTCACTGAACCTGCGTATGTATGCGCTTTCATGCACACTAACCCGTGTATACTTCTGTGAATTCTTCATAAAACCCTATCTTCCCATACGCACTTTTCCTTAAGCAGACCCACATATACACGCGCTTTTACTGAAGTGAACATGCGTATACATCTGTAACTTTTCAGGACTGTGCAGCTCTTCAGATCAGATAAACAACTCAGATTTCATCCTTTACTTCAGAAAGTATTTCGCCTCATCTCAGATCTTAACATTCCATAAACAGATCTAGAAAATACACATACGTTTCAGATCTAGAGATCCCTCTTCATCATTTTCTTCATAGGTGCATCACTAATTCAGATCTATCAATAAAGAACAGAGTTCATCCATGCAGATATACTTCAGAGTGAAGTATTGATTAAAACCCAGACCCATGCTCACTTGCACTATTATTTTCTTCTCCTTTTATAGGTTTAGCCTTTATCAATACCATGAGTCAAAACCACTCAACATCTGATGGTATTCCTAGATGGGATCAAATAGATAATCCAGCGCTCAATACAATGGGTCAATACCATGGTCAAGTCCCTGGTTTTATAAATTTAGAGCGCAATAGGGCATAAGCGACTTGGCACATACTTTTCTGTGTGCATACGCTACTTCTTCTTAACAAAACCGTGTATGCCTTGTGACATACCTAGTTCAACATTATTCTGGCACTTTCTGAGCTACTTTTGAACTGATCTGTAGATACATCATATTTACATCATTAACAACTCATCAAGTCAGTTTTCATCAAGGACAACTTCATTAGGTAGGTTCCATCAAAGTCAACACATTTTATCACACTGCCAACAATCTCCCCCTTAACTCATCAAGTAGGTTGTCATCAACTTTATCAAGTAGGTTGCCATCAAGGACAACACTCTGCATCATATTGCCAACAATATTATTTCATCTAGTAGGTTATCGTCAACTTCATCAAGTAGGTTGCCATCAAGGACAACATATGCCAACAAATGAGCGCAGACTCAATCTATATCAAAAACCCTAATTAAAGGAGGAATTTGTGGAAGAACTTGTTAAGAAGAAAGATTTGGAGATGGTAAGGGAAGGGATTATTCCTTCCACTATCTCTTCTTGATTTTCCTGTTGATACAATGAGCTTACTCTGTTCCACCTTGTGCTCAGTAAAACATGAGAGGAATGTCTATTGGGTGTATTTTTATTCCTTTTCCCAGGCCCGATGGACTAATTACGAAAAAGGAGCCCCCCTAAAGTCTTCTTTTTCAGTATTTCAGACTCTCTAAAATTGAAATCTGGTGAGCATGGACTGCCACTAGGCTTGTAAAAAACACAGGTTAGTATATCCTTTAGGATCCTCTCAATAAAATTTTTTTTATCATTTAAAATATGGATTACTCATGTTGGACTGATGTGGGATTTATTAAGGCCCTCCTTCCAACCATCTTGGCCCATCGACATCAGCAACTTATCTGGGTGCATGATTAGAGCCTTGTGATGCCTTGAAGCTTGTATTCCCTAATGACAGGCGATCTCACTAGCAACAATGGAGAAGCATTATGGATCCTTTAGTACTGGATCCTACAGGGGGTTCAACAATAGCTCCAAAATTCACAGTTGATAGGATGCATCATGGTACCTTGGTCCTCACTCTCATTAATGGTGATGGTCCTCGCATTGGTTAACAATTGACCTCAATGGTTGGTAATCCAATGAGATCATTGCACATTTGAAATCAACACCTTCATTCATGTGAAATGGGATATACATAGACAGTGGAGAAGATCAGTTTCAATTCTCGCAGAAGGATCAAAATTTATTTCAATTCCTGCAGACACAGTCTCAATTCCTTCAGAACGATCAACAATTATTTCAATTCCTGCAGACACAGCCTCAATTCCTACAGAAGGTTCGACAAACATAGTTTTGTTTCCTGTAGACACAGTCTCAATTCTTGCAGAAGGTTCAATAGACATGGTCTCAATTCCTGCAGAAGGTTTGAAAAACACAATTTCAATTCCTACAGAATGTTCAACATTCACACTTTAATTTTTACAAAACATTTGACAGGTAGTATTCCATTTCTTGCAGCAACACCTTGGGTTCTTGAAAGACAAAAAGTATAGATAGAACCTTAGTTTAAATTATTTGATATAGTACTAACAGTAATTTATATGGATCAAAGTCATGAATTATGTGATCAAATTTCTGATGTAATGTTAGTAAGTTATCATTGCAAGGAGAATCAACCACATCAAGGACTAGACTGTTGGAGATAGTATCGGTAAGGTAAATTTGGTGATAATTTTATTGAGTTAAGATATAATGACACTTTAATTTAAATAAGTTACATGAATTAGACTATGGTAACCCTTGGGGAAAAGTGGTTGTAAGGCTTTGCAGTGTAAATCCCATGACCTGTCATCATGATTCTGACATCACGGTGGTTGTACATTCGATGCCTATCCTACAGGTTAGATCATGATGGTCATCATGATCATGACCTATCATTCGGAAACACCATGATTTTCGATATTTCCCAATTAATCCCCTTTCTTTGTCAAGAAATCTATTGCAAAGTTCTCGGTCTGTATTCCTTAAAATGTGTGCATTATCCTCTCCTGCCTACATTCTTGTGAGCTGCATTTTCTTTATCGCTTCCTTCCTCAGCTGCTTTGTCCATTTCCTCCTTCATCATGTCTAAACCATTACCCCAAATTCAATTTTAACCACAAAGCCTCGCACTGCTGGAAGTTGACCCTCGCATCAAAGAAAGGATAGAAAAATACGGATGGTTGCCGTTCTTTCAGAATTTTAGTGGTCATAACTGTGAAGTGATGAATTCATTCGCCTTAAAATTTAATGGTTATAAGGCATAGGTCATAAATGTTCAATTTCAATTAAGATAGGACCTTGAGGATTTGGTATGTGGGGTTCCTCAAGATGGGGAATGATGGTTTAAGAATCAACGCTTCAACAAGGGAATGTGCACATATTTCCTTCGAAAGGATCATTAAAAAATTGACTGGGGCAAGGGGATTCCACAAAAATTTCTGAGAAGTAAGTACCGTCACCTGTTGTTCTTCCTGTAGAAGTATATAACATGCAAAGGTCACTTTGGCCTCGCATTTCTATTTCACATTTTTCTTCTCAGACAATTTCGAGATCAGACCATAAATTTTCCATATTATTTGAATATTTCCTTAGCCAAAATTTCCAAGGCCATGAAAGAAAGTGTCACCCATATAGAGGAAAACATCTATCACCCTAGGCTGGTGAAAATAATCATGATGGAGGTCCTATAGAAAAAGAAAAAGACATGGGAGGACTTTTTGGATGAGAAGAATTTTGTGGAAGATAGAGACCCTGAATCTCCAGTGCTCGAGGAGGAACAACCGGTAGATAAGCCTAAGAAGAAATCATGAAATCATGGGCCACAAGAGAAAGAGGATGACAGGGATGAATAAGTAATGGTGACCGGGGAAACCACTAGAGAAACTATAAAATTTTCCCAGCAAAAGGGACCTTCTACCCCCGCTAGAAGATTTACGAGGATCCAAGCTGCTAAGCTGGCTATTAAGGATACCATAAAAGGGGTAACACCTCCCAAAAATTATGATAAAAAGAAATGAATGTCCCATGGTTTGGCCAAGGGAAAGGAGAAGGTGGAATTGACCACATTCATTTATAAGGACACTATGTCCTTCCAGAGCCCTTTACTGCAGGAAAGCATAAACGAAACTATGGAAGAGCAGCAAGGGCAGGGGGAACTTAGTGTTCCCCAATCTTCCTAGGGACATCATGAGGGGGAAGATACTCCCCAAAGGAAGTAGTCTCAATAGGCACTAGAAGAGACCATTAAAGAGCTCACCATTTCAAAGCAAGCCTTAAGGAATGAAAACACGCCCCTGAAGGAGAACAGTTCTGAATGTAGAAAGAGCATGAGGAGTGACGTGAGAAAGCAACTCGCATTATGAAAAAGAAGCAAGCTCAGATAGACCATCTGAAGAAGAAGAAAAAAATGTATAGGGGTCAGATTCAGGTGGAGTCTAGTTGGGCCCAGTTGGATCATCTGGCTGTAGTAGCTGCGGCCTAGGTGAAAAACTGATTCTCTGTTTTTTTTAAGGCTTCTACAGTTTTGCTTGCATAGGGACATGCAAAAGTTTTGGTGTGGGGGAGATGTTCAGTCTCCATTTTTCCCATTTTTCACACCTTTCCGAAGCCTTACCTCTCCTATTTTTGAACTCCTTCTACCCTTAATTATGCTTAGTTTGGCTATATTTTCTAGTTTTGGCTAAAAGGGTACTATAAGTGTAAGGTATGTCAAATTAATATAATAAGTGTCATTTTTCCTTAGACTTAAATTATTCTTTGATATAGCTGTGACATTACTGAATTACTACACCCACTGATCTAAAACTTATGTGCATATTTTCTTTGATTCAAAGTAGCTCTGCAAAATCTTGAAGACACCTCGTGCAACCACAATTCCTACAGCATCTCCGGATTTCCTGTAGCAGATCCTGATTCCCTGTAGCAGTTTCAGATTTCCTGCAAAAGCCACGATTTCTTGCAGCCACTAATTTCCTACAGTGACATCAGTGGTTGACTATATTCTACTTATTTCCAGATATATCAAAGATATGGGTTTTGTGGGGAATTCGTTGCACATGAAGGATATCATATTGGATGCTTCAAACCTCTTTTTGAAACAACCCGAACTTACATATTTCTCCTCGTAACCATATTTCCTGTAGCTTCAGCTTGTAACAGAAATCATCTAATCCATGCTTTCAGTCATGATTAGACTCAACAAAAGCTAAATTCGATAGCCTAGACCTATATTGTTGGCTGATAGCTTATATTAGTCATTTGAGCCAAATACGAGCTTTAGAAATTGCATGAAATGGGATGTATTTCATATTGTAAGGGTTGTTGGGTTGGGATTTCAACTGATAAGAAATATATCAGACTGTACATGGCTGTATATTTTCATATTAATACAATATATTATGTTATGTCTATTTTTCTGAGCAACCTCTTTGATTTTGAAAGGCGTTGTGAGTGAGGGAGGGCTCCCTTTGCTCACAACTCCAGCAACGTAGTGTGTGTGTGTTTAATATCTTTTTATGGAGTAATAATTATTTTACAAAACTAATGCATTCTTTCTAAATTTTCGGTAGCAGATTGTTAATTGATTAAATGGTTAAGTTTCTTATGTTAATGTGTTAATTTCATTTGATCAAAGCTTGGATTTATTATTGTCTAAGTTGGTTTCCTGATTGTGGTAATTTGATCTTTTATCTTTTCATGATCAATATCAGCAATATCGAGAGTTGTAGAGGGGTGTTATATTCGACTCCATAGCCTTTGCTACTAAGTATTGATGCAGGAAAGAGGCATTAGTTTGTGTGTGTATGAATAGTTAATCTATGAACACTTGCAGTAATCAGCCTGCATATATTTTGCATAGTATCTCAGAAGCTTACCTACCTTGGGTTGACAACTTATGATTGGAAAATTATAAGTGTGTAGTTTCACTGAACAATGTGTTTGTCGTGTATTATTTCTTTGTGATTTACTTGTTGTACATGTGTTTTTAACAACTAATTAACTCATGAATTTCTCATAAAAAACACAAAACTTGACACATAAACCCTCACATAAAGACACTCCTAAACACATTTATTTAATACTGATGAGGGAGCTAGCACAACAAAACTAGTTTGCCCATATTCAGATTAAGTTGGTATCAGATGATAGTTTATCTCATTTTATCCCTGAGATGGTTTGCCAAGGTAAGCTAGATAATTAGCTATTGGTTTTGAATTTGTTCAAGGATAATTTAACTGTGTGCGAGTTTATGTGCGTGAAGAGAAGGTCAAAGATTAAGGGCATAGCTCTCAAATCACAACAAATAATACTTTTATGCATTGCAAGTGTGATGGCAACTTCCATAAGCATTGTTTCTATTCGATATTCCTTAGAAATATTCTTTGATAAAGAGATGTTGCATAAGCTCTTCATCATGAATGATATGGTGCAAGAGATTTATGAAGATAAGAGGGAGAGCATTATAATTCAAGAGTACTTGATTTCCTTGAAGGAGGAGAAGCAAGAGCTTCTTGAAAAGATGCATGAGATGTAGAATTGGCTCCATATTTCAAATGAAAACCTAGCAAGGTTGCATGAGATGGAGACTCAAATCCATGATGCCAAGGAAAATTTAGCCAAGTATGTGCACGAAAAAGAGGTATGAAATTCAAGTTTATCTTCAATTTATTCTCAAAATGAATGTGTAGGTGATTTTGAAAGACACACTAAAGGAATATGGTCCAAATTATTTATGGAAATGGGCTATGAAGGTAAAGGATTGAGCAAACATGCACAAGGCATAGTTGAGCCAATTGTTTTTTTTTTTGTAAGTTGGACAATGATCTATTAATTGTACAAAAATACTATAAAATAAGTTGTTGGGCAGGGATAGTTGAAGGATATTAGTCGATACCTTCCCTAATCCATCCCCAAATATCAAAGTTATGGGCTGCCCCCAACGAGGAAACCAACCCTTAAAAAGTCTGAGATTTAAGTCTAAGATTGTCATATTTAGCTAGATAATATGAAACAATACTGTAAACTATAAAGATAGCATAAAGATGATATATCCAAAAAAAATACCAGGAACCTTAAGGAGGAACTGCCAATTCTTATTTCCAACTACATTCTCAGTAGGGTTTTCTTCCATAATCTGGCAGCCATACACATGGATGATCTCTTATTCTTTTGCAGAAAGGATGTGCGGGGCTCTGGGAGGAGCAGGAGGAGGGGAGGTCACAACTGGAACCTCTACATCTTCATCCTTGCACCATATACCATCCTCAGGCATAATCCAGACACCCATCTCTTCCATTGTAGGCATATTCACAAGGAGACTGTTGGTCTTTCGCGGTAGAGGTGGCATAGAGCTAGGAATGGTGGATTTCATGTATCCCCTTTTGCCAGCAGTCAGAACAAGAGTAGAAGGTGTAGAGCTCACGCCAAGGGATTCATGAGAGCTAGGATTTCCGAAAGGGTAAGCCAGGGATAAAGTGAAGGAGTATTATGAGGGCTCAAGATCCACCCCCAAAGAGTGATGGGCATTGCCATGGTGCCTGTGTGCAGTGTGAACGCCACGTAAATTACCCCGTATGGGCTTCTGACACTATTTGGGGGAATAAATCAGCAGACAGGAGAGGAGACGGGTGTCTCAAATAAGGCATAGTGGGGGTGGAGGCAAGGGTGAGGAGCTTGGGCTCTAAGAGCATACAGGTTGCAAAGGGAACAGAGAGGATCAGAATGAGTGAAGACATAATGGTTAACAAGGTGGTGGGAGTGCTGATTATAGCTCCAAGGAACATTAAAGGTGGGCGATAAGTGATTCAGATGGCGAAGGGAGGAGTTTATGCCAACCTCCTGACTCTCATTGATGGTGGACGTCATTTTTTGTCATTGATTTGAAACATGCCAAAGAGACTTGGCCATCCTACAGAGTGCCGACAGAGAAGATAGAGTGAGTGCCATTTTCCAATGATGACGGTGTGGAATATTCTTCCTCCCTAAGCTGGGCAAGGAGGATTTAAGAGATTTATCCATCATCCGTAGGGCTATTAATGTAGTAGTTCACCCTTCCACACATTATTCCCACAGCGTTGGCATGTGGAGGCCTCGTGTGTGGCTTATGATGCATAAAAACCACATTCGAGAGCTCGAGGTCCTTATGCATAAGATTGATGCAACTCCTACAAAGAGACTTATACGTGACAACCTGGAAGTTAGAGGTGAAGTGTGGGGAGTTGTAATAAAAAAAATTATAGGCCAAGAAGTCTACTACATATTTTGCTTTTATGCGCACATGGAGGAAAGTAATATCTTTGTAGTGTTGCAGAAAATGTTCTAGATGCTTGAAGCGAGTTTCCAATCTCCAGCTGTTGGTAACTTTTGCAAATGATGATCTGAGTAGGAGGTGAGTGGCAGCTTGAATGATGATTTGTGAGTCCCCTTCAGCTTCTAGTGGGAAGAGTTTTTCTTGTATAAGGCCCTCCAAATCTACAAATTTGTTTCTATCCCATCCTATGGATCCATAGAATATGTGTAGAGGATTTTTGTTTGAGTCTCTGAAGATTCCTCCAAAGCTTGCTTCCCCTAGATTGCATTTGGAGGCTCCATCAAAATTGAGTTTGAAGAAACCATCAGGGGGAAGTGACCAAAATTCCGAAGAGAATAAAAGAGTGTTCATATGAGAGGTGATCTCATTGGGGTGGGCAAGACCCATGCTCCAATTTTTCCAAATGAGGATTTCGGTGGTGGTTGATTGTTGGCTTGAGGGGTCCTGACCCAGGTTCGGTGTGCAAGGTTTTCCAAAAAAACCCCTATACTACTGGCCCTTTTGACAATGACCTGCTTGCACAGGTCACAGTCTCACCCGAAGTAGTATGGGTGGGTGCTGGAACCAGGTTTTCGCACCTTGAGCAAGGAAGGGTAAGGCAAGCAGGGCTGCGTTCTGTTCAGATTACCTTGTCTCCACACATGGTTAAATATGTATCCAATTGCATCCATGTGTGCTAGATCTACAATTATATGCTTTTCATAACATCAACACAACGTTACATAACCAGAACAGAACAAATCTAGATCCAATTCAATACACAGACTTTCGTAGCATGATATAACTAGAACGAAATAGATCCAATCATTCAATATACAGACCTTCGCAGCGCAAAGACAGAAAATGCATAATGCAGTAATTACCAGCAATTCATTCAATAGTACTCACAGATTTAGATCTAATAATTCTGTGTATTCATTCATTCATCAACCTCTCCTTACAATTCCCTTCCCAACCTGCACACACAGCAGCAGGGTTCGCACATAGCTGGACTAGGATATCCGCACACACAGCCAATAGGAGTTCGTTCCCCAAAAACCCAAAAATATCACTTACACAACAGATCGCATCAATAGCTCATCAAATCCTATCCCTTTCGATACAAAATACATCTCTATTTATAACAATCTGGCTCCAAATTTCCTATGGTCCGCAACCCATGGTTTTCGGACCCCTAGTTTACCCTTTAACCCATTACAATGCATTCGGGGCTTTGACTCACCCCAAAATCCCTGCACTATACTAAATATAATAAAAAATAACCAAAATGGACCAGTTTCGTAGCTTGTTAGGAGACCTTGTTCCAACAGTCCTCCAACACAATCTTGTGACTCGTCCTGAGTCACTTTACCAGTGGGTCACTGATCTGTGTTTGCAGAGTATCCAGAGAGCAGGAAAGCGGAGGGAGGACCACTTGGCTTTGGGACGCAACATACTATGCGAGAGTGACCATCTTTTGGGAAGGTGGATCATCTGTAGCCATGGTAACACTTTCTAATAACTGATTAAGGAACTTATTGGTGTCATCAATGTCATGTGTTAACTGGAGGGATGAGGTAGTCCAGGGCTTTAGACGTTCTGTGACAACGTACTATTTCTATTGAAGTTTTTCAATCTCATCCTAGAGGTCATTGTTGTTTTTCAATTGTGGTAAGCATTGGGCAGGTACCAAAGTAGACAACGTAGCACTGATTTCTTCAATAGCCTTTTCGCATTGGTGTAAGTCCTGATTGATTTGTTGAAGAACAGGGTCACGCTGGACCGAAGACCAAAGATGTATGGTTGATTACATTAGAGCAGTACCTTGATCAATTTGCCCCTTGATATTTGTAGTGGCTTCTGTGATAAGTGTAGTACGTTGGGCACAGGCTTCTGGGGGTGTGTCGGGCTGTAGACTGGAATGTAATTCTGAAACCTCCTGGTGGGAGGCTTTGAAAGCAACCACCAGTTTTTCCACTTTACTTCTAGGCGTGTCCTCAGCCGTGATGCCCTTGGTGACTTCCGTGCACAGCTAGTGGATCAAAGTCTCCAGCTCCGCCTGTTGTGACTAAGACTGGGCTACTGCCTGAGTCTTCTGGACAAGGGTGTGCTGGGAAACTGTAAGCTGTCTGGTGGTGGATTGAGCACAATTGCCAATTTCTTGGGTGACACCATGAAGGAGAGACTCCAAGGCTGCGGGGGTCAACCAATCGAGGGCTAGTTGTCTTGTCCCCTAGAAATTAGGTGTATTAGTTACGCGAGGGTTATTTCTTAGCAACAGTTGTCTACCTTCCCCCAACACAGGCTTGCTCCCTAAGGAGCTCTTGGTCCAAGGCCACAAGACCTTTTGTACTTGTCCTATTAAGGCTTTAAGGGGGGTTGATTCTGGGGCCAACTGTTTGTCCCTTAGTCGTGCCACCGTTGTAGAGGCAGTCTGGCGCATAGGACCATTATCTGTGGAAGTTGTACGTGACGTCGGGAACTCGGGTCTTGCGCGTGGGTCATTCGAAACCTTTCTTATGAAAGGTATGTTGCAGATGTTCAGGCCTATCCCTTCTTTAGTCCTTCCCTTAGGGGTCTTAAAGAGGGGTTCATTTATGATACGAATACATCGCAGTGTTGAAGCTTCCCCTAAATGGTTCTGCCATGCTTCTAGCTCCTCACTAGGATCCTCAGTATCTTCCTTGTAGCCTAATACGTCATCCTAAGGCAAGCTGCCCTCATCTTGAACTGCTACCTTGTGATATATTCCCCCTTCATTGGTGTAGGCTCTGCATATATTTTAACTTGTGTCCCTTTGCTGCCTATTATCAAGTTTTCCAGTAAAGTCTACATAGCCCGCAGTGCCTGAGGGTTGCACAACAACCTTATGCATACTTGTAAGAAAGTTTTAATATCCTCCGCTGGTTCCATATCTCCTTGGTGTGTGGCTGGTGAACACTTAGCCTCAAAGAGGTCCCTTCGTGCTTTTATAAATGTTTCCTTGATTTTTCCCAAGTCTAATCCTTCTTGGTTGTCAACTACCTTGTGGATTAGTGAGTGAGCTTAATCCTTTTCCTTAGCTTCCCCAGTCGCTAATCCACTGCGTGTTATTATATTGAATTTCGCCTCCTGACCTTGGGTCATGTGCTTCTTCTGCGCAGAAAAAAACTGCTTCTCCTGTATCCTGGTTTTTAGGGTTAGGCAGTCTTCCAGTGCATGGTTCCACTGTCTACAATACTTGCAGGAATTTCGTAGGCAGTCTCTTGAAAAATTTCCTACATTTCCACAGTTATAACAGACCAGTTGGCCTCTACTCCGACCTGTGCTTCCACTTAGGCTTTTATCCCTCTTTTCATGGGGGAAGTCATCCTTACTTGAGGGGGTTCTTGGTGACGTAGGGTCGTCTTTCTTGTTCACTCCTTTGGTTCAACTTTTCTTTTCATGGCCAACTGATCGGCAACATCGGTACCAACATTTTTCTAGTGCGAACATCGGGGTACCTTACGATTTGGTTGTGCAGCTTTCCTCGCACCAGCGTGGAGGCCCGTTTGAGCTCCATTGTTCCGAGCTACATGCCCCCGGTGCTGCTGTGTGACCTTGTTCCGTACTAGCCCTTCTTCTGTTTCCCTACTACAAATCTTGGATTTATTGGTGCATTTCTTCTACTTATTCATGGATCTGTTATATTGCTAGTGTGGCGTCCTCAAGAGGTGTAGCTTCCAATCTCATAGCAGCCTCCAAGGCCTTGTCTTGCGAACTAAAATTTTTGCGATTCATGGGTATACGCAGGTGAGGGAGTAGCATGGAAATAAACCACTTTGTATGCTGTCTATCATCATACTCAAACCCCCCTTCCCTAATTGCCTTCTTTAACTGTTGATCTGCCTCCCATACTGACTCCGATGTACCTTGTTTGAATTCTTTTACGTCTGTTACTAGCTGGGAATAAGATTTCAGCTTTTGAAATTGTTTCTCTAGAGCACCCTTGATATCTTGAATGGGGGTGGTTCCATGCTGGGAAATGTATCGCATATACCAGTCCAAAGCTTTGTCTTGAAATTCTAACGACAGCTGTGCCCTCTTTATCGTGTCATTTTCCACGTTCTGCACAGTCCAAACAGAGTCTGCGACGAACCAAAACTGTTCCATGTCCTCATCTCCTACCCCTTTGAAGGTAGGTAGTTTCAAATGCGCAGCCATATCACTATCTAGGGATGATGTTATAGGTGAATTCTTACCCTTGTGTTCCCTAGGTGGTGATGTAGCCGGTTCCTTCACCAGGATATAGGCGGCCCTTTCTCTGTCAAGGTTGGTCCGATAATACTGGCCACTGCTTGTTGTGCTCCCGTCTAGATCCGAGGTCATTCAGTCGGTATGGCTACACAGAATGCTCTTCTTGCATAGAAACTTCTTGATTAGTAATGTAATGTCCTCAAAAAATTACCCCAAAATCCTTTGAAGAATCATCACTCAGCCTCAGAGTATGATACAAACTGATCAATGGCAAACTCTGTCACAAAGCCTCCTAGCACACTATCCACCCAGTGATCCACTGTGCGTGTAGTAGTATTATCGGTTCTTTCCAGTTGTTCAAGTAGATCTGGAGTCCATTGAGTGACTCGCTCATCCTTCTAACACTTCTGGAATTCTACCATCTTGTCCAGCCACTCCTGAAGCTTAATTGCAAAGGTTACAAAGAATATTTCGTAGCTTTCAGTAAGAACATGCCTATTTTTCCACCTTTCCGTCGTTAACCTTTTACTTAGGTTTTATTTTACTGAAAACTCCTGGATTTGCCTTTTGAACCAGTCCTCAATCTATTTTCTTTTATGCTTCTAGTATTCTCTTGTCATTACGCGATTCCTCTCTCAAACTTCTTTTATTCCCGACAACGGAACCATTTGTCGGCTTGAGGGGTCCTGACCCAGGTTTGGTGTGAAAGGTTTGCCAACAAACCCCTATAATACTGGTCCTTTCAGCAATGAATTTCTTTTTCAGGTCAAATTCTCACCCGAAGTAGTATGGGTGGGTACTGGAACCAGGTTTCCGCACCCTGAGAAAGGATCGGTAAGGCAAGAAGAGCTGCGTTATGTTTCTTTAATTCCTAGATTACCTTGTCCTGCATAGGGTTAATTATGTATCTATTTTCATCCACGTATGACAACTAATTCCAAGTACAGCAGCAACTTAGATCTGAATTTAGGATCCAAAAAGTGGGGAAAAGCAGTGATTTTGACACTAAAATAGATTTATTCACAAAGCTGCGTTAAATTAAGGGAAATTCCAGAATTTTATTTCATATTAGGTCATGAGGGACCTATGATCCAAATTTCAGCTTAAAAAAATCATTCTAGCTATGTTAAACAGTTCCTCCATCCCCAGATATGCTTAAAAATGTTGATTTCCCATGACTTTGAGTATGCAGAAAATGGTTGAAGCATGCAGAGTGTAATTTCTGAAGAAATTACACAAAATATTTCTGAAACATTATATCTGAAGTTTATTATCACTGAGCATGAAGAAAAATGGAGATTCAGCTCCTTTTATACATCAAAAGATCACCCGGCAAGGGAATTTCATGAAAGAACAAAATACAAGTATCAGATCTGTAGAATATGGATCTGGAAAATGCAGAATCATTTTAACTATGATTACATAGATGAAATGTACAAAATTAGATAAGAGGGCTGTAATACAACTTTCCGGAAGAAGGGATGGCCCTTCCCCAAGAAAACAAGCACCAAACTAGGGTAGAAACCCTGCTGCAACAATGCACTGGAGAAATAACGCAGTTTCTAAAGTATACTGCGTAGATGATGATGGAATTTCCTTTGGCCCGATGCCAATATTTTAAACTGAAGCTCAATGCTTCCTCACTAATCTTCCAGAGAAAGGAATGCTCCCTTTTCTGCAAAACTAGACCTGGAAGTGCTGTTGAAAACCCCTCACTGCAACACCCAGCAACACAGTATTATTCTGCTGCAGAAATAATGCTGTCTTGATGGAGGAAGCTTGGCCTAAAGCCTAGGTGTGAGGCATTTTAGAACATACCCCTTCAAGAGCTCCTCAATGAAGGAGGAGGAATTCCTAAACATGAAATTCTTCTCTCTAGCTAAACAGCCAGAGACTTTGAATTGCCTATTCAATCTCAAAATTGAATTATCTTCAACAAAAAAATTTTGTGGCCTTCCTATTTATTTTATAACATTAGGGTTTGGGAAACCTTAAACCTCCTCCAATGAGTTATCCCTTTTCACATGAAGGGTATCCATCTAGAACCGCGTTGATCAATAAGGAGGTTCAATGCATCTAGACACTGCTGAGATTTGGTCTTGTTGACCTAGTCAACCTTCTCCATTCCTTTTCAAACCTAAGTGTATTTTATTGAAATGGCCTAGATTTTTCCATGTTCACATTTGGAATTGATTTATTTTTCTGATTAGGAGTTTTAGATTCCCTCCTTTACACTTTTATTCAGGAGTTAAGAAAATTGAAAATAAAATGAAATATTCCCATTAGCTGCAAAATGTGGGAACATTATAGTCTCCCCCGAAAAAATGTTTCTTGCCCTCAAGAAAATCTTATTGTATATGAAAATCATCTACTCCCCTCCAAATGGCATCCACATAAGGGAGGCTTCCTCCATTTTCTGCAATGGGTTATGTATGTTTGGTTCCAAAGCTGTCTTCCACAAGTGCATGAGATGACTTCCAACTGTAAGGTTAGATGTCCTCTTCTTATCATGAAGTAAAAAATGACAATTACATGATGTACAACACCATCATAAACGCATGAGAGACATAGAATAAATTAGCTCCTTCCATAAAGTAAAAGCTTCCTCATGCAAGAACATTCCTCCATCCATGTTTTATGAGCTTGATTAAGCATTGTTATGCTTTCCTTCTTAGCCCTGTTGGCCTTGTTGGATCCAAACTCCATCATTTCGGCGTTATTCAAAAGAAGAAGTGAAGGAGAAACATGGGTGGACAAGGATTTCAAACCATATTCTTCTAATAACGACCACCAGAGCAAGGCCCTTTGCTGCCATCCTCCATCTCCTCCATGTAATATGGGCAAGCCAATATTTCCAAAAGATGATGTAAATGCCCTCCCTTGCTGCAATTTATCTTTAATATATAAAGCATGAATCAGAAAATTATGAGCTATGGGGTGGTCACCATACTCATTTAAAAGCAACCAAAACAACAAGAGGTCTTGCTGCCTTCTTTCTTCCTCGTGTGCATCATGAAACCAAACCATACTAATAGACATATGATATGTCACATCATCCCAATACATAATATCATCATCAATGCACATCATGAGATCAATATGACGAATTCTACACAATGCAAAACACATAGACATAGGAGATGTCATGCGGTGGCCATACTCTCCCAAGTGAGTCAAAATTGTGCATGCCTTCTCTTGCTGCAACATATCATTGAAATCCAAGGCATGCTTCAGAAAATGATGAGCTATTAGGTAGTAATCATACTCAGCCAAGAGCAGCCATAGCAACAAGGACTTTTGCATCCCTCTTGCCTTATCAACATGTGGATCTTGGAGCAACAACACAATGATGGAATTGTGAAATGTCTCATCAACATAGTACAAGCAAGCTCCCTCATACCACATCATGTGGGAGTCATTCCTCCTCCCAAACCAAAGTACATGCATGAAATATCCCTCCAACTGAAATACATGTGGATAAATGAGACACATTTCAAACATGGGTGAATACATGGACATGAGATTTAACATGTAATGTCCAAACTCTCCTTTTAACAACCACATCAACCATGCTTCCCTTTCATATACTCTATTAATGGTGCATAAAGCATGAGATGAGAGAATGAGAATCTTTGGGTAGTGATCATGCTTACCCCAAAGCAACCAGTGTTTCCATGCCTCCTTATTTATTTCATGACCATTATTCAAGACATATATCAGAAAAATAGGTGCCTTTGGAGAGTGATAGGAGTCTCCCAAGGGAAACCAGCATAACCAAGCATGCTGGTCCATACATGTCTGCAAGTGATCATGTGATCTCTTTCTCATCATTCTCATCCACTCACTCCAATATGGAAGATGAGTGATGTGCTGCATAATCATGGCATCCTCCCTTTGTAGAATACCATCTCCTTTGAACCAATGAAGAACCTTGCATCTCATGAAATATTGAAATGCATCTTTGTTGAGATCTCTTAGTGAGACCTTTCTTCCATCTATGGCCCTCCAAAACTAGTTAGGCTTTAAATCTGCAATAAGTAGAAGTTTGTCTTTGAGTTGTAGCATGCTCATTGAGAGAGTGTCATATAGAGGGAAGAAAATGCTTCTCATCTCAAGATGTCTACTCTTCATATTATTCTTCTCCACTGCTTCAAGGTTGAAGCTACCTTTATAATGCTCCAAGAGAGCTGAAGACTCTTTGTCACAGTCACTAAGTGACAACACTATAGATCTGCAAAGTGATGCATTTACTATCTCAAAGAAAGTTTCATTACTGATCTCACAATCAGCCATTAAACATAGGATAGTACTAATCCCATTTCTTGAGACCATACATCTCAACCAAAGAGATTTAATGCAGCTCAACAATGATGCATAGGGATAGTTTCCAATATCATCCTTGATTAGATCATGCGTCCTCTGTGTTGTGACATGTCTTTGCTTCAAATCAGCATTTTGTTTTAATCCTTGGCTATGCATTAATCTTGAAACAATATGTGCTGAAATTTCATGCATACCTTGGATCAAGTGATACAGGGGAACCTCTTGATAGAGAACAAGAGTTCCTCCACCCGGATCAATGATGCCTCCAACTGCTGGCAAGAATGATGGCCTCCTTTCTTTAAGCATACCAGCGCTGGTATCTTCCTTTTCCTCCTCATGCATATCCTGATTCATGCATGGGACCCCATACGTTAAGAGCTCAAGACTACCTTGAAAAGATGCAAGTGCCTCTTCTCTAGATGCAAGCTCCTTAGCAGTAGGTGGTGAAAATGGAGATCTCTTGCCCAAAATGACAAGATTGACATTCTCCTTTGTTTCCTTGGGATATGTCTCTTTGTAGCTCATATTTTTCCTCTCCTCATCAAAATCCTTGATATTTTCTTCAATACTCTTCAATGTTTGAAAAAGAAGCAATCAGATCTCTTCTTCAGTCATTCTCCCTGCTTTGTGATGACAGGAAGTGTATAGTTCTTCCTCTTCATCTTGAAACCCTTTAGGAGTTTCTTTGCATCTCTCTTCTTCATTGATATACCTCTCACCTTCTTTAAAGAAAGTGGGTATAGTGGATATATGAGGAGATATAGGATTCTCCAGTCTTCTGATTTGCTGATAGGAAGTGATAGGGCTTCCTTATTCTTCTTGAAACCTTATGTAGGTCTCACTGCAGCTTTCTTCTTCTCGAAACCCTCTAGGAGTCTCAGTGCATCTTCTTTCTCTCTTCTGATTTACCTCTTTGGAGAGGCTCTTCTTAGATCTGAGCATTGATGAGAGTAAAATCATCCTCTCCATCATTTTGATCTCTGTTTCTTCTCTTCTATGATACTTCTGTAAAGTTCCCTCTTCAGGAGTATC
This sequence comes from Pinus albicaulis, assembly GCA_034641835.2. NCBI lineage: Eukaryota > Viridiplantae > Streptophyta > Pinopsida > Pinales > Pinaceae > Pinus > Pinus albicaulis. Next base: position 1,022,065,234 of record CM076578.1, read on the forward strand.
AAGATTCTATTCTAGAGATTGACTGCAGGGGAATTTATTGGATATGTCACCTTTGAGAAAATGATGAGATCCAGAGGCTACCTGGCCATCTACAAGCTCTGTCTATAGAGATTGAAAGATTCCTTCTTTAGGGATTCAACACTTTGGCTTGAAGCCACAGGCTGAGCCAAAGATCATGCTCTAATACCACTGTAATGTTCCTTTTTCAAGATTTTTCATAAATCATGCACTGAAAAATGAATTTTTAGGAAAATATGCAATGGAATAGGAAAATTTCTCTTGTATCCTTTATATCAGTCAATAAACAAACTAAATCCAAGATTTTAGCAGAAACAAATAAGACTAGGTGGGTTAAACAGATCTCCCACAACTAGTTATCTTCAAGAGAAGGCCTAATGAGGGGTTGCAGCAAAGTAAAATGCTCTACTAGAAGTGCAGAGAGCTATAATTGCATAAAAGGTTCTGATATACACTCAACAACCAATTCCAAGTACAGTAGCAACTTAGATCTGAATTTAGGATCCAGAAAGTGGGGAAACACAATGATTTCGACCCTAAAATAGATGTATTCAGAAATCTGTGTAAAATTAAGAAAATTCTGGGAGGTTATTTCATATTAGGTCATGAGGGACTTATTCTCTAAATTTCAGCTCAAACAAAGCATTCTAGTTACATTAAACATGTCCTCCATCCCCGGATATGCTTAAAAATGCTGATTTCCCATGACTTTGGGTATGCAGAAAATGGATGAAGCATGAAAAGCATAATTTATGAATAAATTAGACAAAATACGTCTAAAACATAATATATGAACTTTATTATCACTGATCATGAAGAAAAATGGAGATTCAGCTCCTTTTATACATCAAAAGATCACCCGGCAAGGGAATTTCATGAAAGAACAAAATACAAGTATCAGATTTGCAGAATATGGATCAGGAAAATGTAGAATCACTGAAACTTTGATTACGTGAACTGAAATGTAAAAAATTATAGAAGAGGGATGTAATACAACTTTCTGTAAGAAGGGATGGCCCTTCCCTAAGAAAACAAGCACCAAACTAGGGTAGAAACCCTGCTACAGCAATGCACTGGAAAAATAACACAGTTTTTGAAGTATAATGCATAGATGATGATGGAAGGTCCTTTGGCCTGATGCCAAGATTCGAAACTGAAACTCAATGCTTCCTCACTAATCTTCCAGAGAAAGGAATTCTCCCTTTTCTACAAAACTAGATCTGGAAGTGCTGTTGAAAACCAGCCACTGCAACAACCAGCAACGTAGTATTATTCTGCTGCAGAAATAACATTGTCTTGATGGAGGAAGCTTGGCCTCAAGCCTAGATGTGAGGCATTTCAGAACATAATCCTTCAAGATGTCCTCAATGAAGGAGGAGGAATTCCTAAACAGGAAATTCCTCTCTCTAGCTAAACAGCCAGAGATTTTGAATTGCCTATGCAATCTAAAAATTGAATTATCTTCAACAACCATTTCTTGTGGCCTTCCTCTTTATTTTATAACATTAGGTTTTGGGAAACCCTAAACCACCTCCAATGAGTTAACCCTTTTCACATGAAGGGTCTCCATCTATAACTGCGCTGATCAATAAGGAGGTTCAATGCATCTAGACACTGCTAAGATTTGGTCTTGTTGACCTAGCCAACCTTTTCCATTCCTTTTCACACCTAAGTGTATTTTATTGAAATGGCCTAGATTTTTCCATGTTCACATTGGGAATTGATTTATTTTTCTAATTAGGATTTTTAGAGTCCCTCCTTTACACTTTTATTCAGGAGTTAAGAAAATTGAAAAGAAAATTCAATATTCCCATTAGCGGCAAAATGTGGAAACATTACAATTCCCTTCCCAAACTGTGCACACAACAGCAGGGTATGTAGACAGCTGGACTAGGATCTTCGCACACATAGCCAGCAGGATTTTGTTCCCAAAAAACCCAAACAGATCTCTTACACAACAGATCGCTTCAATAGCTCATCAAATCATATCCCTTTCGATACAAAATACATCTCTATTTATAATAATCTAGCTCTGACTTTCCTATGGTTTGCAACCCATGGTTTTTGGATCCCTAGTTTACCCTTTAACCCATTACAATGCATTCAGGGCTTTGACCCACCCCAAAACCCCTGCGCTATACTAAATATAATAAAAAATAACCAAAATGGACCAGTTTCATAGCTTGTTAGGAGACCCCATTCCAACATTGACGGTAAGTCAAAATTTTCCCAACGTGTGAGGGAAAGAGTTTCCTTCAGATAGCTACACAATTTTCTCCATATCATTTCCCAGGGGGTCAGAGTGTCCTTGAATATTTTACTATTTCTTTCCTTCCAGAGAGTCCATGTTATAAGGCCATGAATTAGCTGCCAGAGGTGATTGAGGAGGTTGCACGAGAAAGGATCCTTTTGCCAATGGATGAGGGTTTGGATTATGTTTCCCCAAGATTTGTTGGTTCTTCTGCATAAAATTTCAATCATGTCCCAAAAGGTTTTGGATAGGGGGCATAGTTCTAGAAGATGATCGATTGATTTAGAATCATTTTGACAGAGTGGGCATCGAGAAGGTCCCACAAAGCCACACTTCAAGAGGTTGTCCCATGTGAGGATACGTCTTTTACTGAGTAGCCAAAGGTAGGTAGTGCCTTTGGGACAAAGTTTGGCATTCCAGATCTTCATCCATAAATTTTTCTGTTGACCAGGATCTAGAGGCTGATGCAGGTGGTACACCTCCCTGGTGGAGAAGTTACCATAAGGAGTGTGGCCCCAACGAAGAATATCTGGTCCCTCCTGGATTCTAATTTTCCATTTTTTTAATCCAGTCCAGAAATCAAGGTTTTGTTCATTTTTCCAATATGTATGCCAATAGTTCATCAGAAGAAAATTTTGAAATCCTTGAGTTACCTCTTAAGCCCATAAGTCTTGGACACTATTTTGCTCTCTTTCCTGTAAATTGGTTTTCCAAAGGGGATGATGGAAGAGGGAGGAGAGGCTTGGAAACTTCTACCATGAATCTTTCCAAAATATGGCTTTCATTCCTGATCAAATTTCCCATAAGCTATGAGTATGGATGAGGTGTTTGTGTTGAGTAGAATCCTTCCAAATAAAGGAGCCTCCAGGCTCTTGGTTGAATCTGATTAAGTTTCTCAAGGCCAATTTTCCGCATATTTGGCAGACCATAAATGAGCCCAAGGAATGTGAGTGTTGGAAACTGAATTCCACCAAATAAGAGAACTCATGATAATGTTGTTGTGCTCATGATCTCTTAGCCCGAGGCTGCCCTGGGATTTTAGAGAGCAAACATCCTTCCAGTTAACAAGCGCCCATTTTTTATTGTCCTTGTTACCACCCCAGAGAAAGGATATTTGTAGGTTTCAAATGGATTTGAGGACTCCGTTTGGAGTGGTAATAACAGATAAGAGATATAATTGCATAGATTGTAAGAAAAATTTGATGAGGACCAGGCGTCCCACCATGTTGAGTGAGCGATAGGTCCAAGAGGTAAGTCTGGCTTCTAGCTTGTTCAACAACTCTTTCCAAGAGGTATGCTTGATAGAAGAATCTGTGAGAGGAGCACCCAAATATTTGGAAGGAATCATATCAACAGTGAAGCCAAGGACCCTGGTGATGTTACGCTGAGAAATGGAGCACATGTTGAAGAATAAGTTTTGGGATTTTTCAGAGTTGATAGTGGTTCCAAAAGCTTCAAAGAATCAGTCAAGGAGGGTTCTAAGAGTTCTTGCTTCCTGCACCAAAGGATGGTCCATGATCATGTTATCATCCACAAACTGTTGGTGAGAGATAGGAGGTTTTTTGTGAAGAGAAAGGTCCTGGAGTGTTGGGTGTGGAGCCTGATTATCTTGTTTATTTTGTATCACAGCATTGAAACCCTTTACCTTAATGGGGCGGAAACGTCACCCGTAATTAAACACTGCCCAGGGGGTCCAGGGGGGGTGCTACAACTTTATGGAGCCCCACCTTGGGGGGGTGCCGAGGAAACACCCCCAAAGCTAAAAATAGATGTAAAATTGCCTTGTAAAAGTATAGTAATTTCTAGTCAATCTGGGCCGTTCATTAGGCGGATGATCTGACGGTAGAAGTTATGTTTAGTTTAGGGTTTTTTGCCCTAAAATTCAACTCCTCTCTTGTATGAGGGTATTATATTGCGGCTATGGATTATATGTGTATTCTTAGAGCGAGAAATAGATAGGGAGACTGTGAGAGAGAAAAGAGGATATTACAGCGGATCTGTTGTTGTGTCTCTTAATTTTGCTGGATAATAGAAAGGAAGGATTGGTTGTTCGGGGTGGACGTAGCCCAAACTGGGTGAACCATGTATATTTGTGTCTCTCTGGTGTTATGTTTTATGTGTTCTTTTGTTTTCTACATATTTTATGTGTTGCATTGCTTTGTAATATTTAATTTTCTAACAACTGGTATCAGAGCCGAAGGTCTATTTGGCTGATAAACTCATAGGAAAGAAGGGTTCCTGGTTCGAGTGGGAGTAATGGCAGAAGATGGTAAGTTTAAGGTCAAGAAATTTAATGGCCAAAACTTCCCACTGTGGAAGATGTAGATGGAATATTATCTGTATCAGAAAGATCTGTACCTACCATTGAGTGGAAAAACAAAGAAGCCAACGGCTATGATAGATGCAAAATGGGAGATTTTCGATAGAAAGGCACTTGGAACAATATGGTTGTGCCTCACGGTGTTGGTAGCCTTCAATATTTCGAAGGAAACAACAACAGAGGGTTTGATTAAGGCATTGGAGAAATTATATGAAAAACCCTCGGCCTCAAACAAGGTATTTCTTATAAAACGTTTATTTAATATGAAGATGTTGGAAGGTGGATATGTTGCAGACCATTTAAATGATTTTAATATAGTTACTAGTCAGTTAAGTTCTGTAGGGGTAAAATTTGATGATGAAGTTAGAGCTCTGTTATTTTTGTGCTCATTGCCAGAAAGCTGGAATGGTTTAGTTATGGCCATTAGTAACTATGTCTCTGGATCTAGTACTTTAAAGTTTGATGATGTTATCAGTGTTATCCTTAGTGAGAAAATGCAATGGAAAATCTCCGGTGAGACATCAGATAATGCTTTGAGTTCAGAGTCTAGGGGAAGAAGAATGGAAAGAGGAAAGAGCTCGGGATATCACAGTAAATCAAGGAAAGGCAGATCCAAGTCTAGATTGGGGATAGTGTGCTGGAAATGTGGGAAGAAAGGACACCTAAAGAAATACTGTAGATCTCAGAAAGGAAAAGGAGGAGACGCACAACAAGAAAACAATCATGAAGCAAATGTGATAGGTGATGTGTTATAATATGCTTTGATTCTTTCTTTCAAAAATGTTACTGATTCTTGGGTTGTAGATTCAGGGGCCTCATTCCATGCCACACCTGATAAGAAATATTTTCATGACTATGTTCAAGGAGATTTTGTACAAGTTCATTTGGGTGATGATAAACCCTGTAAAATTGTTGGAATGGGTAAGGTTCTTTTAAAAAAATAGAATGGAAAGCAATGGCTATTAAAGGAGGTAAGGCATGTTCCAGATCTGAAGAAAAATCAGATTTCAACAAGGCAGTTAGGCAATGAAGGTTGTGTGACAACTTTCATAGATAAAACCTGGAAGGTAATATCAAATGGTGAAAAGGTTGGTACATTGTATTTATGTAATGGTATTTCTAACTCTGGTAATGCTTTAACTTCCAAAGGAGCAGATGCAACATTATGGCATCATAGGCTCGGACACATGAGTGAGAAGGGGATGAAGATTCTTCACTCGAGAAATTTGTTGTCGGGTTTGAATAATGTTGATTTGGATTTCTGTGAGAATTGCATTTATGGAAAACAGAAGAGAGTTAGATTTCTTAGAGTTGGGAAAGAAAATAAGAGTGAAAAATTAGAGCTTGTGCATACAGATGTATGGGGACCTGCTCAGGTATCATATCTTGGTGGTTCTCATTATTATCTTACTTTTATTGATGATGCAACTAGAAAAACTTGGATTTATTGTATTCAAAATAAATCTGATGTATTTGATACTTTGAAGAAATGGAAAGCTTTGGTTGAGTTTGAGATAGGAAAGAAGTTGAAGTGTCTTGTATCAGACAGTGGAGGTGAATATTGCAGCAAAGAGTTTGATAGGTATTGTTCAGAGCATGGAATTCGCAGAGAGAAGATAGTTCCAATAACACCACAAGAAAATGGTGTGTCATAAAGGATGAATAGAAAAATCATGGAGCATGCAAGGTGCATGAGATTGCATGCAGGATTTCCTTTACAATTTTGGGCAGATGCTGTAGATACTATTGTTTATCTAATAAACAAAGAGCCTTCAAGTTCCTTGGATGGTGGTATTCCAGAGGAAGCATGGACAGGTAAAAAGTTAAACTACTCTTTTTTAAAGCCTTTTGGTTGTGAGTCCTTTGTCCATATTAATAAAGAAAATACAACAAAGCTTGAGGAAAAATCAAAGAAATGTACCTTTATTGGATATGGTGTTAATGATTTTGGTTATCGCTTATATGATTATGAAAATCACAAAATAATTAGGAGCAGAGATGTAATATTCAATGAAAAGGTATTGTATAAGAATCAGTTGCAGGAAAAGAAACAGGAAAAAGAAAACAAAGAATACACAGTTCTTGATGAGATCACAGAAAAGGTAAAGGTGCTTGAAAATAATAATAATCAAGAGCCACAACAACAACAACCACCACAACAGCAACATGCACCTCAAACACCTGAAAGTGGTGTTAGAAGATCTACCAGGATAAGTAGACCCCCTGAACGATACTCTCCTTCATTATATTATTTATTGTTGACTGATTCTGGTGAACCTGAATGTTATGAAGAAGCAATGCAAGTTGAAAGCAGGAAGAAGTGGGAGCTAGCCATGGAAGAAGAAATGGACTCCTTAATGCATAACCATACTTGGGACTTAGTCAGGTTGCCTGCAGGTAAAACTACATTACAGAATAAATGGGTTTATAGGCTGAAGGAAGAAGATGGAGGAAAACAAAGGTACAAAGATAGACTTGTGGTGAAGGGGTTTGCACAGAAGAAAGGTATTGATTTTGATGAAATATTTTCTCCTGTTTTTAAGATGACTTCAATCAGAACTATTTTAAGTCTTGTAGCAACGGAAGATTTACATCTTGAACAGTTAGATGTAAAGACAACATTTCTCCATGGAGATTTGGAGGAAGAGATATACATGCAGCAACCAGAAGGATATGAGGTAAAAGGGAAAGAAAATTTGGTGTGCAGGTTAAAGAAGAGCTTGTATGGCTTAAAACAGGCTCCAAGGCAGTGGTATCTAAAGTTTGACAAGTTTATGTCTGAACAAGGTTATACTAGATGTCACTCTGATCATTGTGTTTATCTAAAAAGGCAAAATGATGGCAGCTATATTATATTGTTATTTTATGTAGATGACATGCTTGTTGCAGGGTCTAACATGCAGGAAATAAATGTGCTCAAACAAAAATTGGCAAATTCATTTGCAATGAAGGATTTGGGAGCTGCAAAATAGATCCTTGGTATGAGAATAACCAGAGATAGGAAAAATAAAAAATTAACACTGTCTCAGAATGAGTACATACAAAAGGTGTTGAAAAGATTTAATATGCACAATGAAAAACCAATTAGTACACCTTTTTCTAGCCATTTCAAACTTAGTAAGGAGATGTGCCCAAAGACCCAAGAAGACATGGATTATATGTCTAAAGTTCCATATGCATCAGCAATTGGAAGCTTAATGTATGCAATGGTCTGCACAAGGCCTGATATTGCACATGCAGTGGGAGTTGTAAGCAGGTACATGAACAATCCAGGAAAAGAACATTGGATGGCAGTGAAATGGATTCTCAGATATTTGAGAGGAACCACAAATCAAGCATTATGCTTTAATGGAGATATGTTGATGCAGATATGGCAGGCGATAGAGATAATAAGAGGAGAGCTACAGGATATTTATTTACTGTAGGTGGAACAGCTGTTAGCTGGGTTTCAAAAATCCAAAGTGTTGTTGCACTTTCAATAACAGAAGTAGAGTATGTTGCTGCTACAGAGGCTAGTAAGGAAATGATTTGGTTACACAGGCTTATGGATGAATTGGGTACGAAGCATGATATGGGAACATTATATAGTGATAGCCAAAGTTCCATTAATCTTGCAAAGAACTCAACATTTCATTCCAAGACTAAACACATACAGCTCAAGTACCATTTCATACGGTCAGTATTGGAATATGGACAGTTGAAGCTGGAAAAGATACACACTAGCCAGAATCATGTAGATATGCTAACAAAAGTTGTAACTAGGGAGAAACTGACAATATGCTCAGTTTCAATTGGTCTTCAAGGATGACAATGAATATGAGAAAAAACTAGGTACAAAGAGGAGTCATTGTCTAGCAAATGAAGCAAGGGTGGAATTGCTATAATCAGTCTCCAAGTGGGAGGTTGTTGTGTGTGGAGGCCGATTATCTTGTTTATTTTGTATCACAGAATTGGACCCCTGTACCTTAATGGGGTGGAAATGATGCCCGTAATTAAACGATACCTGGGGGGTCCAGGGGGGTGGCTGCAACTTTATGGAGCCCTTCTAGTTAATCTGGGCCGTTCATTAGGAAGATGATCTGATGGTAGAAGTTATGTTCAGTTTAGGGTTTTTTTCCCTAGAAGGAAACCCCTCTCTTGTATGAGGGTATTGTATTGCGGTTGTGGATTGTATGTGTATTATCAGAGCGAGAAATAGATAGGGAGCTTGTGAGAGAGAATAGATGATATTACAACGGATATGTTGTAGGTTGTTTCTCTTCATTTTTTTGGATAATAGAAAGGAAGGATTGGATTTTCGGGGTGGGCGTAGCCCAAACTAGATGAACCACATATATCTGTGTCTCTCTGGTTTTATGTGTTTTGTGTGCTTATGTTTTCTGCATATTTTATGTGTTGCATTGCTCTGTAATATTTAATTTTCTAACATGGAGAGCTTGGGTACTGATAGCATGCTTAATCATACAACCTATACCTTCCCCCATTAACACAAAGAGAAATGGGGAAAGCGGGTCTCCTTGCTAGATGCCTCTGGAAGCGGTGAAGGTAGTCGAAGGGAGCCTATTGAAAAGGATTGAGAATAATGGAGAGGTGCTCATGCTCATGATCCATCAGACCCAAGTGTGGTAGAATCCAAAGGCTAAGAGAACATATCTGATGTAGGTCTAGCTGAGCTTATCAAAAATTTTGGATAGGTCAATTTTGAGGAGAATTATGGGCCTTTTCAAAGCTTTTAGTAAAGAATAGATGACTTCATGGGTGAGGATAATGCTATCAAAATGTTTCATTCCTTCAACATATCCTGTTTGTTTTGGTGATATAATCAGGGGGAGGAGAGACTTCAATCTATTAGCTATAACCTTAGAAATTATTTTGTAAATTACATTGCAAAGGGCTATTGGTCTATAATTTCTTGGAGATGCAACTTGATCCTCCTTAGGAATGAGAGTGAGAAAGGTTGCATTCAGTGTTTGGAGGACCCAATGGGAGTTGTCTGACTCTTCAACAAGGTCCTAGACTTCCTGATTCATGGCATACCAAAATTAGTGGAAGAAATTGGTGGTAAAGCTGTCTGCCCTAGGGGCTTTACCCTCGTTATGATAGAACACTGCTTGTTCTATTTATTGCATTGTGTATGGTTTAAGCAGCATTTGGTTATGCTCTTCATTGAATAACCTTGGGATATGTTGTGTGATATTCTCAGTGGCTTCTTGTCATTGATTCTTGGGCTCTTTGAGGATGTCTTTGAAGTAATCTAGTAATTCTTCTTCTATGTCTTTATGATTCTCTAGGCATTCACCATTTTGAGTCTTGAGGATAGAAATTCTATTGTGCATCATGTGTTTGATGGTAGAGCGATGGAAGAATCTTATGTTCCTCTCTCCCTCACTAAGCCATCGAATCCTGGATTTTTGTTTCCATAAAATTTATTCCTAATGTCTTCTATCTTCCATTTGGGTCATTAGAGTGGCTTCCAGGATGTTGGAATCTGCAGTTCTTACTTTTAGAATGATTCTTTGTTGGAGCTCCAAATTCTAGTGAGGATCGTATTCAGAATGGTGCAAGAGCATTTGGTTTCTTGCACAAAGAAAAATGTGGGGTTTTATTCAACTATTATTTTCTTGATTAACCGGTGCTTGGAGGGGATGTTTAGCCCTCTTATTTTCCATGAGATTAGCTTCATTAAGAACTGTTGGATATGATGGAATAGAACTTGGTTAACTTTGGATATCCTACAAATTCTATGAGTTCTTCTCCCAAAATGATAATTCGTTGCAGATCAATTCTTCTTCCTCTCTTTCTAGATTCTTTCAGAATGTGTTTGGTGTTAAGCAATGTTCCTCATTACATTCCTATAATGGGGAATTGTTGAGCTCGAGAGAGGACTTCCTCCAATTGTTGGATCTGCTGATTGGGGATTGAGAGGTAATCCTTTTACTTGCATGCATATTTGAGGATGATGATATCTAGATCTCTGTAGTCTATACACTCTGGTTCCTCTTCCATTGCTGTGGGTGTTTCAAAGGCAAATACTTTTCCTTTACCATAGTTAGCAGATGAAGGATGTTGGGATTGGTATTGAAAAGATGCTTCTAGGAAGGTCGAAGGCTTAGGAGGAGCTTGTGGTTCTGTTGTTTCCTACATCTGCAGATCTGAGGAGCTAGGAATAGCATAAATTTTCATATTCAGATTGACTATGGAATCGAAGCTATTTTTGGTTGAAGGAGTCTTGGTAGTTTGGGTTATGTTCAACTTCCCGGTATGTCTTCTCCATCCGGTGACTTTTGTAAAGCCCTTCGAATATTTGGCTGCAAGGTCTTTGTTTGTTGTGGAGCTTTGATTAAGAGGGAAATCAATGAAAATATGCCTACGTGCATGGAATTTTCGACATCTAACAGGCACATGTTCATAATCCATTGTTTGTATCCATTCATAATCATGATGGATAAGGCTTACCTCATCAGGAAGAGTTTTGGCTATGTGCATGTAAATGCAAACCCTGGCATAGGTTGAGTTCTTGTTGATTCTTATTTTTCTTGTGACTTTTATGAATTCCCCTAGAGTGTTTCCAATCTCTTTTAGGGTTAATTCATCCCAGTATTCTTGAGGTAAATAATAAATCTTAACCCAAACTGGAGCCCAGCTCAAGTCTTATTTATTGGGGTTAAAACGCTCGACCCAGTTTCAAAGAAAAAGACCTGCCGATTTGAAGAAGTATGGGCCACCATCTATGATCCTATTATTTTCTTCAATGCATGTGAAGATGGTGTTGAAGAAACCCTTTGAACCCAGATGGAGTTCTATGTGGCATTTGGGCTTCCATTTGAAGGTGATCCATTTAAGGAGGGATTTCTCAGTAGGAAAGAATACCATGAACTTGCCTATCAAGGCGCGATCCTTCATGTATTGGAGTTTTGCATTTATTCGGTGCACATGAAGCAAGATATTTTGTCGTTTTTCTGCTTTTGGAATGAATGTGGAAGAGGTGACAATTGCTACAATTGGAGCATCTATATATTTATTATTCATTGTGGGATGCATCCATGTGGTGCTAGAGGGTGGAATAGAGGTTTTTTGATGGGTGTTGTCAGACTCTTCCACCACGCTATTGGTTGGAGGGCCAGAGGAGGAGGGATCCACTGTCCCCCCATTGTGATCTGCCATGGAGTGAAGCCCTGCCATGCATGAGGAGAAGGGGAGAGGGAAATTGATTGTAGTGGAGAAAGTAAGGAGATGGTTGTAGGCCCAAGGGCCACCACAACCCTAGGTCATGGCCAAAGGGTTTCGAAATTGTAGAGCTCAAAAAATTGATCCCAAACAAGTCCAACCAAATTTACAAAAATAAAAAATAAAAAAATATTTGAGCCAATTTTTATTGAGGAAAGGCCTAGGTATTTGGGTCTTGGTTATGGACAACATGTTGGAAAATGCTCCAAAACCAAGGAGGCACATGAAGGTGTTCCAAGAAGGAATTTCATTTCATATTCATTATCTCAAGCTTGTGAAGTTTGTGTTCACAAGGAATGAAAAAGTTTTACACCCACTTTTCAGGAAGATGCTCATAAGTGTGCAACTAATGGACATGGAAAACAAGAGGATGTTGAAAGCTCTAAAATCATTGAAGCCATTGTTGGTATTCCAAAGAGATCCACTACGTCATCAAATTAACCTCCTCAATAAGGTGACAAAGGTGAATATGCAAGGTATAAATCTTCCTTTAATCAAGTTGATTTTGATTATGATAAACATGGTAAATATTCACATAATATTTGGAGAAAATTTACATGTTCCTTTTGTGGTTTGAATAACCATAATGTTTCGAGATGTTGGAAGAAGATAGACATGCAGAGGAAACTTTCTAAAAAAAGGATATAAAAATCAAAAGGTCCAATGGACAAGGAAAACCATGTGAAAAAAAAGATGAAATTAGTTTGCACTCATTTCCATAAGCAAGGTCATCTTGTAGACAAGTTTTGGAATTTGAATCCAACAAGTCATCCACAACATTTGAAGAAGGTGGAGAGAGATATTTATAAGAATGGAAAATAGGATTCCATAATTGATGTGGGTCAAGATGATTCACATGATGAAGTTCAACTGAAAGAAGCATCGTTGAAGTGGTTTGGAAAAAGATGGTTAGATTTCTTATCCAATTAAGGCCTTACATTTGTTTTGATGATTGATGCAACTCTTGCCTTATTGATGAATTTCTTTGCCAATTGAATGCATTTCTTTTTCTCTAGAATGCATGTTGCATGTTTACATCAGGAAGGTGTTTGAAAGTGGAGTATGTTGACTCACTATTATTGCAGCAAAATTTATCTTTTCAGCTCTTTGAGTACTTGTACATGCCAATGGGATTCGTGTAATTGTTATTGTACTTGCGAAAGAGTTGAGAATTGTATACATACATGAGATTTTGTGTGTGTGAACATTGGAATTTTTTATAGTTTCATTGTGCTTGAACATGCTTTTGTTTGACTTGAGAGTCAGTTGTTTGAAGAGGCATGTTTTTTCGACTTCTGTTTGGTCGATGAGTTTGAACACCAAAATGTAAGAGTACATGGTGATGTTAAAAATATGTGACATTTGTTTCTTTGAAGGAGGAAAAAGAAATGTCATCAAGTTATGCTTCTTGCATGATGTGTTTTTCAAGATGATGGTTTTTTCTTGTGACAAGATTTCGTAGGATTTTGGAAGGTCCCCTCTTGAGCGAGAGGCTCATGATTAGCCTTCATTCTCAAATCATGGCATGAGAAGCATGTCAATACTGTAGGATGATGGAAACAAGAAGCAGAAAGAGGGACAATATGCCAAAAACTTTGCAGCCAAAACAACAGCCATTGTAGAACATTTTGATGTGTTGATGCCAAGAAGTGAAAGAGATGGTGAATGCATTCTTTTGGATGTGGAATTTGGTACCATGGAGGTAAAAGAATGGTCATTTCTTTTCTTGTGATTAATAATATGGGAAATCATTGTTGTAGTTCACTCATATGGGTTTAACTTGGAAAAGTGGTTTCCAGGGAGAAATTTTCATCAAATGCATGTTTGTGCAAAGGAGGAACCTAATTCTCAGTGGGAAGGCCACCAGTCAATTTTCCAAGCATCGAGGGATCGCTTTGGAAAAACAAGATGTCTAATCAGTCATCAAAAAACCATCAAGTGTTGGATTGGGTCAACAAAAAAAGAAGGACATTGGTTGAAATGCCAAGCCATTTGCAAGGAAAGGCATGTCAGTGAACCAAGTGGTTCTCATGGAGATTTTTCCAAGTAGAATCAAGTTGATATAACTTGGGAAAGAGAAGAGTATTTAGGTCTCATCAGATAACTAGCTTTTGTGGGTCCAAAAGCTTGTTAGTGGGAAGGAGTGATTGGAATTTGGATTGGGGGGAATTCAAAGCACTTATAATTGCTCCAAAATAGAACGACTAGATAGGTCTCACTGCCAGGAATCCGGTGCACTTCGTTTCATCGAAAATCAACTTTGTATGTGAAATTTAGAGCCTACTGCCCGCTTAACCAAATAGGCGAATTTTGAAAAAAAAGTCAAACATGGTCAAAGGGGTCAAAATTTGGTCAAAATGGGAATTTCTTTGGCCCAATGCGAAGCTAACACTTGTTAAATGATGGTTGGTCAAATATCGAGGCTTGTTGGCACAATTTGATTGATTTTTAATGGACCAATTAGAAGCTCACACGTGGCTAGCCCAGAGGCCGCCACGTGCCCCCCAAAGGCAAAAATATTACAATGTTCAATTCTCGAATTTTATTAAATTTCACGTGGAAATTTTTTTATTTATTTACAGAAGGGCAGAGGTCGGGGTCGAACCTGCGACCTCCCCCACACAAGCGCACCAACTTTACCAATAGACCATAACATGTTACTTAACATGTCTGGCAACGAACATTTATTTGAATTTAAAACAAGTTTTGGGTGGAGCAAAGAAGGGCTAGCCCTTACCACAGAATCATGGCCTGTGACCCATGGTGGAGGCCAATGCTAATTAGCGGAGTTTAATCTCTAAATAGGTTTTAACCAACCATTAAGCCATGTGTTATGCGCTAAACAAATATTTAATATGATTTTTGTTTAAAACGCGCTGAACACGCTAACCTCATATTAATGCGTGCTTAACTTAGCACTAATCGAGGATTAATTTTGGCAGTAAAAATGGCAGAGACCCCAATTTCAGTGCCACTTACACATTTAGCGGTGCTAACTGGAATTCTCTAGATTTGTAGGGGTTTCCTAGGCCATAATTGAATGACGCATAACTAGAGAAGATTTTGACCAATTTTCGCTCAGAAAGAGTCATTCCTAGATGATTTTGATGCTCTAAGCATGATGGTGTAGGTTACAGAGGCATTGGAGCACTTTTGTAAGTGATATTTCCACTTTGAATATTAAAGAAGCTTAGGGCCATCATGAGAGGAGGTCATGCCTAGTCCACTTGAAGATCAATTGCAGAACTTGAAGAGTCTATTTTGAAGTTTTTGGGTCTTCTGCATCAAATGGAGTAGGTTTAAAATCCATTGGAGTACTGTAGGTGCATGTAATCAAATAATTTACCATTAATCCAAAGAGGACCTAGCCATTTGAAGCAGGTCCATGGAGATTTAGCTCAGGAGGGGTGAACTCCGTTATCAACTACCGTGTAATGTGTTTGTTGTGTATTATTTCTTTGCAATTTAATTTTTGTACATGTATTTTTAATAGCTAATTAACTCGTGAATTGCTCATAAAAAACACAAAACTGATGCATAAACCCTCACATAACTAGCTAATTTGAGGGTGAAAATGTGAAGTTGGTTTACACTTTTTGCCCTTTTTTGAGAAAAAACTTTCATTTTTTTTGGTTCTTCAACTTTCTGCAAGCTAAAACAATTTTTCTGTTTATAAGTTCATTTTGTGATAAAAATAAAAAATTTCAGAAATTTTGTTAGCTTTCTATTACTTATTTTTTGGAATTTGTTTATACACATTTGATATGTCAACATAGCGTTTCTTGAATGTGTGTTTTTTAACAATCAACGGATTCATAAGAAGTCATGTTAATACACAATTTTGTATTCTTTGAAAATTTGTGTTTTTGAGAAACAAAATGTGTTACAACAATCTAGATAGTGTCTACTTCGGTTTCTTCATATTTACAAAACCAATGGATGCATATCATAATTACTAGAATTTTTTGAACTGGTCCAATATGAAAAACTGCATATTTTGAATATGTTTCGCGACGCAAGAAATTTCTTAACATATAAGTTATAAACTAAAAATCTAAAAGCTACCCATTAGAGACGACGAACCAATGTAACGTACCATAATTTTTTCAATTTTTTTTACAATGTATTTCAGAAGATATAGAATTTTGATTTCACCGAATCACAATGACCTTCAGAAATTGTCTGCGTCCATTTTATTACAAAATTAATTAAAATTAGTAAATATTTATGAAATTCCATGAAAGTTATATTTCCTAAAAGTAGATTCAATTATGAAATGCTTGTCTTGGTTCCAACAGTTAATTGAGAATGTTTCATGGAGTTTAATCAGTCCAAAGTTGCAGAAACATATTCAGGGCTTGGATCTACATAACTGGTGATGTGTTAGTTTAGCCGAACTCTTAAAGAAATTTCGGTCGAACTGGTTTTTGCGCCGATGGCACATTAAATCAAATAGAAAAGTAGTTCGGCTAAAATATTTCTTAGAAGTTCGGTCGAACTTTTACTTATGTTTCCGTCGGCTGGAAAGTACTGTCGAGGCCCTCCAAAAAAACACTTCGCGGCAATATAAATTGCTACAAAACCATTCATCATTTTCGCATATTTTCGCACGTTTGGTCTGATTCTACAAAAGTCTTGATCTGATTTTGCAAAGAATTGTTTTGGGTTTAAGGACTTTTCTTGGAGGTACATTCAAAGGACTTTTCTTTGAGACACATTATTTTCGTACATTTGATCTGATTTTGCAAGGAATTTTTTTGGGTTTAAAGAATTTTCTTGGAGGTACATTCGAAATTTCTTGGAGGTATATTCAAAAAACATTTTTAAAGACTTTTCTTAGAGGTACATTCAAAAGACATTTCTTGTAGGTATGTGATACAGTTTTTTGGGCTTCATTTTTTTTTAAGTATGGATTTGGGCTTAATTTGGAAAGGACATTTTTTGGTTTTGGGTTGAAGTAAATAGTTTATAATGATTTTTTAAAATGAGTTTTTGAGTAACTTTTTAAATGAAATTTTTTTGTAGGAATTGGAAGGAAATATTTTGAACTTCGTTTCATTTTTATAAGACATTTTTTTCTTGAATTTTTTAAAGTAAGTCTTTTGGATTGGAGTATGTATTTTTTGCAAAATTTTTAAAATGAGTTTTTTTTTTTAAATTAAATCTTTTGTGATGTTTTTTTAATTGATTTTTTGTCTAAATTTTTGAAGGAAAATTTTTGAACTTCATACTCTATTATCATGGGAATCGAAGAAATTGTACGAGAAAATATGATCGAAAAAGAGACCTTGAAGAACGTAGAGAAGAGACAAGACAATCTCGCAAAAGAAAGATAGAAGCACTCTCAAATATTGAAGGGGAAAATCAACCTCAACTAGAAGTTGAAACAGGTATGTAAATGTAAATATTATGATTTTTATATATTTAAAATTTTCCTAGTGTAAAATGTGAAGCTTAATTTTTATTTGATGAACTAATTTGAAAAGTATTTTGCAATGTAAATAGAGAGAGATATTCCTCAAAACATTGATGATGAGATACAAAATTTTGAAAGAGAAAGTGAAAGAGATATTTAACCAATGATTGAAGATGGTGAAAATGATGAATGAAATTCAAGTGAAGAAATTGAATCGTAAGGTATGTGCAGATATACATGTGTGTGTGTGTGTGTGTGTGTGTGTGTGTGTGTTGAACACATGCACGTATTATTGAAATTATACATATATTTATTAATTTAGTTATTTATTGAATATGTAAACTTATTATGTACTATTCATTCGAATATGTACAGATGAAATCAATGTCGATGATGAGATGTTAGAAAATGTTGACACTCACACATATGGAGATAAAAAAGCTAACCATTATATACGATATCATGTTAACCACATTTTTTAGAAGTATTTCATAAAGGAAAATGTGACAGTTCAAGCCCAAATGTTGAAAGGTCTCCTATCATTAAGGAAATTAAAAGAAGCTACGACTTTATTGGGTATTCGAAAATCAACCAAAGAAAAAAAAAATGAAGGAAAATGTGATACAAAATATAAATAGTAATATAAATTCAATTAAAAGATCTAGACAGAAAAATGTTTTAGTTGTATGTAGAGCAATACATATGGCAGTGGTTTCATCAAGTACTAAAAAGAATCTATTGGTAAAATCTATGGCACAAGCATTAGGAACCTCGTGAAATTTTTTTCAGAAACATCGGAAATTTTGGTTGCAAATAGATGTAAATGATGAAATTGCTTATTTGAGAGCTATTTGTAGGCAACCATACAAATATAGACTTGGAGAAAATGTTAAAAAAATAATATATGAATATTGGTAGAACAATTCGCGTGTTTCGCCAACTGCAAGGCATGTGATGTGAAGAATAATAGCATGAAATCAGTACGAAGAACATGAAAAACATTTTTTGGAAACCACTCAAATAGATTTGTTCAACAAGTTCAAAGAAGAGAATCATGAAATTCATGTTTCAATCAATGCTTTTGTTCAACAAAAAACATGGCATGTAAAACCTATCATCGTACGCAACACTTGTTGTTGTTGTTATCATCTGGAATTTGAGTTATATTATGACACATTCCTTGATTTTGGTAGAACATTTTGGAAGGATTCACCTCCTCCTTCCACTATCCGTGATTTCATATCTCAAATTCTATGTGAAAGAGAAAGCGATGAACTATTTTATGAAAAGAAATGTGTTGGTGGTAAAAAATGTGACGATTGTGGAAATTTGACTAAATTTCAAAACAAATATCGTACTGATATAACTGATCAATCATTTTCCAACATGAAAGTGAAATTGAAGAGATATGAATATATCCATACATCAATTCAAGGTGGAAATAGTGTTAAAAGAATTGAATTATGAAAAGAAAAAAAATTTGTGATAGAATTTTTAAGAAAGTTTGAGGCAGAAATTTACAAATAAACCAAGCATTCCCATAGAGATCGATGGAAAGACTTGCAATTCAAAAATCCCGTGAGGTTTTTCCACCAGGGACCATTTTGTTAGTAATTTATTTTGCAGAAAACTACACATTTGTTCCACAAAAAGAAAATCAGAGTGAATACTATCATTCTGACCAAGTCTCCATGCTCGTCCATATTCTATATAGACATGCTGAAAAAAATGTCGATCATATAGAAAGCACCAGTGAAAATCGACATATTATTAAAGAATATCACTTTTATATCAGTGACGATCATACACATGATACATATTTTGTACAACATTGTTTTGGAAAAAATTATGATTCCTTGAAAAATCGTGGAATAAAATTCAATGAACATTGGATATGGTCAGACAAATGTGTAGGAAAATTCAAATCTGCACGATCATTCTTTTGGTTGTGTTGTCTTTATAATAAAACCTGCATTAAACATTGTTGGAATTTATTTGAGACTGGCCATGGAAAAGGAGAACATGATGGTGCAGGGGCATGCATAAAATGAGCACTTCAAAGATATCAAATGAACCCCACTGCAAGCTGACTTGTGGATGCGAAAGAAGTTTTTCAATGGTGCATCGCTGCTCTAAGCCATGAGACTAACCAATCAAGGGAAGTGCGAAGGTACATTCAATTTAATTTTTATTGGATATCTAATTTTAAACAGTGTACATTTATCACAATGA
Source organism: Pinus albicaulis (assembly GCA_034641835.2). Lineage (NCBI taxonomy): Eukaryota > Viridiplantae > Streptophyta > Pinopsida > Pinales > Pinaceae > Pinus > Pinus albicaulis. Next base: position 1,022,084,698 of record CM076578.1, read on the forward strand.
TTATCTTTGATTTTATTTTGATATCATATTTACATTCTTCTTTAAATTTTCCATATAAAGGTTTTTTTGGCATATTGGGATCGAAGACATAGATAGATCAATTGGAAATGACATTGAAACAATAAAAGGGACTCGAAAATTGCATTCGATTAAAACAAAGTCGTTTAGAAATGTGTTTGCATTGGATAAAAGAAAATGTTCTTATTTTTGTCATGTTTGCATAGGCAAAACAAAATCCAATGACGTTTGTGAACACAAAATGTATGTAAAAGATTGGAAACATACAGAGCTAATAACAAAGGGAAAAATGCTCGTTGCAATGTTTGAAGAAATGCAATCAGAGGAGACTACAATATCATCCAATGGTGATTGAGTTTCTGATCTTGTTAGAGAAGGTAACATTTGAATTGCTTTCTAATGATAAAGATCTAGAAATAAATTTGAATATGTATAATTTTGTCAAGTTTGTTTTATTGTGCAGGAGATGTTTTTGTTGTAATTGCACCTACTGACAACAATGAAAATGTGAAGTATTATTTGATGCATTGCACTGAATGAAAAATGAAATTATTAGAAGACTATAATGATCATGGATTCCCATATGAAAGAGGATCTGTTATACTAAAAGGTTATTTTTTTAGACAAACTAATCAAAGTGAGAATTTTGTTTACTTTGAAGACTATGAACCTGATTTCATAAGTTGTCAATATAGTCACTTGGTGTGTGCAGCACGCATAAAGTTGATCGAGGTTCAATCAAAGAAAAAAACGAATATTAAGAAATGGAAAATGTCAAAATCCGATCATGAACGGATTATTGAAGATGGCATTCCATTGGAATTTTTTTGATTGAACTGCCCAACAATTTATTCTCTTTGGATTATATGTTCTAGAACTTCCAGTACTCAATTAAAAATTGAGCTGCCTTGTTATGTTATCTTTGCAAGTGTTTGCACATGTACAAATTGTTTTGGTACATGCACACTCTAGTATCAACTGAAAGTAGCTTTTCTATACATGCATTGATGAAAAATGTTGCTTGTATTGGATATATATATATATATATATATATTTTCTAGAATGCAATTAACTGTTCAAGTAGTTTTACTATGTGCATTGATGAAAAAGGTTTCACGTACTCAATATATATGTTCTAGAATGCAATTAACTGGAAGTAGTTTTTCTATGTGCATTGATGAAAAATGTTGCACATACTAGATATATACACGAACTCAATGCACGCCCAATTTTTCTTGTGGGATTTTTTGGTAAAAAGTATCCCCAATTTAAATAAATCATCCACAATATAATTTTTTAGAAAGATTCCTTTCAGACAAGAGACGCAGAGCACTTCTCCGACTTTTGGTGGGATTTGACCCACATCTCTATTCCTGATTGAAAATCTAGTACAAAATTTGTCTGTCCAATGGTCGCATATGTTCTATGTGCATTGATGAAAAATGTTGTGCACGTATTGGATATATATATGTGTGTGTGTGTGTGTGTGTGTTCTAGAATGCAATTAATTTTTCAAGTAGTTTTCCCATGTGCATTGATGAAAAATGTTTCTCTTCATTGAAATTGTTTTTCGATGGAGAATCCTTAAAATATGATTTAGCTATTCCAACAAAAATGACAACCACGAATGTTATTTTGCTGACATGTTTTGTGGCATGTTAACTTTTCTTTACTCTTTTTTCAATTAGAGCTCAATTGATATGGTTAGTTGCATTGAAAAACTATGTTCTTCCCATTGGAAATTTTTTCACCCAAACAAGAGAAGAGTATGTAGAGATCAAAAGCAATCTTAAGATGCCAAATGTACTTCAACCATTCAAAACTTGAATTTTAAAAACTTTTTGATTATATGAAAACAAATTACTTCACATGTCATGCCAATTGTAGTTCAACTACCCAATAAAAACATTAAACATTTAACATTATATCACATGCCAAATGTAGATTGAAACCATCCAAAACTTAGTTTTAAAAACTTTTTGATTATATCACAACATTACTTCACATGCCATGCCAATTGTAGTTCAACTATCCAATAAAAACATTAAACATTTAACATTATATCACATGCCAAATGTAGATTGAAACCATCCAAAACTTAACTTTTAATTCAACAAAAAATTATAGATCACAACAATACTTCACATGCCAAATGTACTTCAAGCATCCAAAACTTAAGTTTTAAAAACAAAAAAAATTATAACACATCATTACATAACATGCCAAATGTACTTCATAAGCAAAACATTAATTTATAGATGACAACATTAACTAGTAGTTCAACTATCCAAAAAACTTAAAAGTTTTAAAAACCAAACAAATTATATAACAACATTACTTCACATTCACATGCCAAAAGTACTAAAACCATCCAAAACTTAACTTTTTGGAACAAAACAAATTATATTAACACTGTAATAAAATATTTCCAAAAATTGTAGATCTCACAAGTATCAAGTATCAAGTTATATATATATATATATATGACTGTGCATCTAGATAATATATAAAAAAGTAAATTTAAGACTAGAAATCTTGAAATCAAATCTACAAATCATGTCCATCAAATATAGATGGATGTAGTGTCTTTCCTATCAGAGTCTCAATCCGCGCGCTATCTTGCGAAGCATGGGAAACCTGTACACAATGCACATACAAACATTAAAATTTGATGTTTTAAAAATGAGTGAGAATATATAGAACTCCATGTAAAAACAAAATATAAAGAAAAATCATGCAATACCTCATGAGGTTCCCTCTCCATTTGTTTTCCTGCTACAAGTTCCCCCATGGGAACATCTCCAACAGCAAATTGTACAATATAGATGTATAGTTATATATATATATATATATATATTAACAAATTTCAGATGAAAATGCACGTGTACATATATAAACTTATTTTCAATAATATTAAAAAAAAAAGTTAGACAACTTGTTCAAATGGTTGAAATGGTGTGGATGTTCCTATCTCTGTCACTAGAGTCCGTGGATTAAAGAAATCTTCTATAGAAACCTAAAATTCAAAATTTTAAAAGTATAAAATAACTCAAGATCAAGATCTCAATTTATAATAAAACTTAAATAAACTTCAATTTATAAATTATAACTTAAAAAAAAACATATATATATATTTAAAAGTGAAAAATTGAATACTTATGTAGGTGAATTTGGGACATCTCCTAAGAGAGGCTCCAAAAGAAAATCTCCAAAAACCTAAAATTCAAAAAAATTAAAATAACTCAAGATATAGATATATATATCTCAATTTTTAATGGAACTTTTTGAGGTGGAATATATATATATATATATATATATATATATAACTTAAACATAAATTTTAAAAGTGAAAAATTGTCCATACTTGTTGTGGATGTGGCACATCTCCTAAGGAAGTAGAAGGTACATCTCCCAAGGAAGAAGAAGGTACCGCCATCCCAAAAACATCGGACGGAATCGGAATCTGTTAAAACATTTTATTATTATATATGTACATGTACATGTGTGCACAATTATTTATTTTAAAAATATCACTTAAAAAACACTAACATTTGTCAACATATCTTGATGGTGAGACCAATCTTCATTGTTTGAACCAGAAGCCCCGAACGTGATATTAACATGTTCGTCATTCATCATGCGTGACAACTGCAAATGGTGTTTTAACATATAATGATACATTTTTAATAGATTAATGTACATACAAATAAATGTATACATGTACATACACATGTATTTATTACAAATTGTACACATGTATTTATTACATATTGTACACATGTATGTGTTAAAATAATTGAACCCTAAGGTTATTAACACATACCGTTCCTATGCCCTATTCCTCATGAAGAATTAGGTCTTGCCAACCATTGCAACAATTCTTTGCATATATTCGGAGATCTTCAACACTCATGTTGTCAATCTCTTCATCTGTACAATACACAAAATTGGCACGTGCATTCTCACGTGCTCTTTGTCGATTTAGACAAACATCGACTCCACCTAATCTGTTGTGAACATTGTCGATGATGACATCCCTTACTTATTGAATTATTTGAGAAGTCGCATCCATCTTTAACCATAGAGTTTAAACCTAAAAAGGTCGACCTTTCCTCGGACCAAAAAATTCTGACGGAAGGTCATTGTAATTGGGTTTCATTTTCAAAAGAAATTTTGCGTAAATTTTTTTTGCAAAATAAACAGGAGCCTCGTTGTTCCATGGGAGCCTTCCATAGGCCGCAAGGTTCCTATCATACAAATAATGAGCTATATCAGGGTGCTTGAAATATTGCACCTTCAACATTTTTATTTTTGGCCCTTCCTTGAAATTAAACATTGACTTCGCCATGTCTTTTGTAACTCTTTGTTTTACATCCTCCCATTTATCGGGACCCATTACTATTTCCTTTATCTTTCTCATGACTTCTACAAATGTATCAGTCGTTGGCAGAAGATTTTTGTACACATTTACTAGTTCGCCCAATGAATGTGTAACTATTTCGAGGCTTTGTCGACTCTCAGAAGGTAGAGTCAAAGCCACAAGATCTCTCCGCAATTTTTCATGAAGTTGTTGACACCTTTCTAAGGTGCATTGCGCCATGTTTCTTTCCCATGGTATATCAGAAATTTTGGCTGGATAAGTTGTGGTGGGTAGACAACCTTCTTCGTGAATGTAGTGTTGTGCCCTGTGTTTATTTTGACCAATATTTGGAACATTTTCGGCCTCTGCATCACAAATTTGTACAAATTTAATGAAAAAAATATTAAAATTGATGGTGACCTTGACGTGGTTGGCTAGCATCTTCTCCACCCTGAAACTATTGATAACTAGAACGACCTTGCTGAGAACCAGCACCACCAACTATTGATTGGCCTCCGGGAGAATAAATATCACCACCGTCACTCAACCTTCTACCACTTATTGATGGCCCTATAAGGGGATTTGAACCACCACTAACCTCTTGAGAGGAGAGAGAAGCTTCATAAACATATACGAATTAATAATCAATTAAAAAATACATGCATGTACATATAAATACATGTGTACATATTCATTGATTAAATTGTGTTAAAACCATACCACAATTGAGTGAAACATGGGCATCCATGGATGGAGTAGAGACCCTTCTCTTCTTATTAGCTCCTAAAAAATAAAAAATGAAACTTATTAACAACTAATTTAACTCACAAAGTTGATAAAAAAAATCAATTCCATATGTACACACATGCATGGAGATTTAAGATTATATTTAAATTTACCATGAAAATCTCTCGATCCCTGATCCCCGCCTCTTGCAGAGATATGGGATTCTATTGATCTTCATCATTCATCCTCCATGATATATATATCTACGGTGGACATTTACAATTATTTTTTTAAATAACTAATTTAAATTAAATTCAAAATAAATTTCAGAAAATTAATGTAATTTAGTGTAAAAAAATTATGTAAAACACAACTTTCAAAGCACTAATTGATGTGTGAAACTCAATTTAAGCAAAAAAAAAGTTATAAAAATGATAAGTTCACCAAATTGTGTTTTACATGGTGGGAGCACACTTGGTATAAAATTGAAAAAAACACATTTTCATTAAAAAAGAAGTGAAACTCCATTTAAACAAACTCCATTTAAAACCCATATGTTTTGTATCAAATAACTTTTGGTTTCAATGGCAAACTTTTATGGCTAATTTGTGTTTTACATGTTGAATATATTTAAGGTTTTTTCTCTCTCATTGTTTGAGACCATGGATATGAAAATGAAAAACTATATACTTAGTTAAAAACTATGTTTTGTATGAAATTAATTTTTGTTTCTAAATACTATATACATGTTGACTATAGGGGCATTTACTGTAGGGGAATTTAGATCTATTCCAGAGATTGACTGTAGGGGCATTTACTAGATATGTCACCTTTCATAAAAGATGAGTTCTAGAGGCCACCTGGCCCTTTACAGACTCTGCCTATAGAAATACCATGGAAATGAAAATGAAAAACTTCTAATTATATCTATTCTAGAAATTGAATGTAGGGGCATTTACTAGATTAGGTTAAAACCTATGTTTTGTATCAAATCACTTTTGGTTTCAATGGCAAAATTTTATGGCTAATTTGTGTTTTACATGTTGAATATAAAAGGTTTTTTCTCACTCATTGTTTGAGACCATGGATATGAAAATGAAAATCTATATACTTGGTTAAAACCTATGTTTTGTATCAAATTACTTTTTGTTTCTAAATACTATATACATGTTGACTATAGGAGCATTTATTGTAGGGGAATTTAGATCTATTCCAGAGATTGACTGTAGGGGAATTTACTAGATATGTCACCTTTCATAAAAGATGAGATCCAGAGGCTACCTAGCCCTTTACAGACTCTGCTTATATAACTTCTAGAAGTTAACACTACATGTCCCAATTACACCCTCTGAAGGGTGTAGAGGACCCGTGAAATCACTCAAACTACTCTAAAGTTTGACGAAGAGCTACTTGGTAAGGAAAATCACTTGAGGAGGTAGATAATCCTAAATATGTTTTTAGGCTAAATAAGGAACTATATGGACTTAAAAAGCCACCAACAACATGGTAGTCTTTAAGCTATACAAGTAACTTAAAAAATGTGTTTCAAGGGGCTAATAATAATCTATGGATAAAGGCTCATGGTGATGAATTATTAATTGTGTTTAAGTATGTGGATTATATTATGTTTAGAATCAATAGAAATCATCTAGTAAAATATTTTGTGTTTCAAGGGGCTAATAGTAATCTATGGATAAAGGCTCATGGTGATGTTGTGAAAGAAATGGCTAAAATCATACAATTACAAAAACACAAGCATATATTCTGCACAAATGGTGTATGTGTAAACACACCCACACACACGATTACATTCAGATTACTCTTTTAAATAGAGTTTCTGAGATCCAACTTATTCCTAAATTAGATAGAGAGGTTGAGAAAATTTCTCAACCATCACAAACCAACTTCTTAAATATGGAATGTAAGCATTAACTCCAACATCCCCCCTTAATGATTACATTACATGAAAATAACAAAATAATCAAGCTTATCAGTAGATGCTCCATCAAGTTGCCTCATAACCCTCGGAAAGGTGTAGTTGGCAAGTTGGATTCCCGAGTTCTCTTCCTCAACTCCCGAATCAAGGACCTCCCGAAGTCAATTACTGGACAGCATCCCAATCTTTCGCATAACCTCATTAGGAAACCACTTCCATGTCTACCACTAATGAGGGATCCTTCCCTAGATCCGCAACTGCCATACTATCTGGACAACCATCCATATTGAGCCTTAATGCTACTTGATCTTTAAGTACTGGCATCAGACACATAGTTGAACTGCTGGTTATTTTTAAAAGAGTTTAACAGGTTCACTCTCTTCATTGAATTCATCATCGGAATTCAATTGGTATTCATCTGTGGTTATATTTGCTGATTCTTTCCCTTTTAACACATCACTAGCATGACTTCTGTAATTCCACGCTGTATGCCCAATTTTCCTGCAATAGTAGCATTCAATGTCACCTTTGTTTGCATTTTTCTTTCTCATCCTTGACTTTGTCCACAAGGCATTTTCTACATGAGAGTTCTCTTCGGCATCCTCTGGTTTCAGTCGCTTTTTCTCCCCCAGAAGTGCTAAAATTGTCTCTTGCAATGTTTGTGTAGACATTTGACTCAAAGTGAAAACAACATTACTATAACTTGAAGGAAGACTATTTAATAATACAACTTTAGCATCTTCATCCTCCACCTTAGTCCCAGCTTCACTTAATTGTCTTAAAAGAGACATTAAATTATTTATATGACTGGACATAGATGTCTCCTCATTCATTTTCAGACTAAATAATTGCAGCTTTATGGAAAATTTTGCATTTGTAGATTTTACACCAAACAATTGAGCCAAATGTTCCCATATTTCCTTTGATGTTTTAGTAAGATCTACATGATGTAATTGCGAATCAGAAAGAGCAAGTCCAATAATAGACTTAGCTTTGTCATCTCTATTTTTCCATTCAAGTAATTGTTTGGCATCTGTAGGTGCTGCTTCTGAACCATTCACTATTCCCCACAAGTTTTTATTCATTAATTGCAGTTATATTTTTACTTTCCACGAGGGAAAATTCAAACCACTGAATTTGTCTAACACCATAAACTCCATGATAAAAGAGAAGAAAAAATAAAATACCTTTTCTAAAATGGCGAGAAAATCCTGTTGAGGAAAAAATTATCTTACAGGCTTGGGAAAATCCGTGCGTTCCTCACCTCAATCTCCCTACAGAGATTGCGCTCGTTAACTTCCCTTTACCACCCAAAAGACATTTAAAATATAAAAAATTTGCTCATGCTTCAGCAAATTTCTTGGTTATAGTCTTGGAGTTCCCTCAGCCCTGGCCTACAGTTATCCTTTTCTTCGCGTACAGTGGAGAAGAAATATAAAAATAAATTAAACAAGCATGGAAAGATTGAAATCACATATGGAAATCCGAAGAAATTTCAGCTGTCTGCAAAAAAAAATTGTGATAGTCAATCGATCAGGCGGCCCTGCACATGGTCGGATGCTGTAAGAACCGCCATTTTAAAGATCCCGATAATTCCAGAATGTTTTCAGTCGATCGCCGCAAAGGATTAAAGGTCAGATGAAAACTTTGAATCGCAGTTACAAAACCCCCGCCATTGCTCGATCTTGAGAGCTCTCCCAGATCAGCAATCCGGTCCACGGTCGCAGCAAATGATTCACGCACGGCAAAGATCAATAGTGAAAGCTCCTCGCTGCGTCCAGACGCAATTCAATTAACATAATCTCCTGCTCCAAAAACACAGACTCACACCACACAGGCCATTCTGCGCTCCGATACCATGAAAGAAATGGCTAAAATCATACAATTACAAAAACACAAGCATATATTTTGCACAAATGGTGTATGTGTAAACACACCCACACACACGATTACATTCAGATTACTCTTTTAAATAGAGTTTCTGAGATCCAACTTATTCCTAAATTAGACAGAGAGGTTGAGAGAGTTTCTCAACCATCACAAACCAACTTCTTAAATATGGAATGTAAGCATTAACTCCAACATGTTGATCATAACCTTTACATCTATATGATAGGAATATTGATATACATAACAAGGTTTAGACTAGATATAATTTTGGAATTCAAGTTATGTGCAGATGATGGATGATGAATGACCTAAGTGAATCTCCATATCAATTGGATACAAGTTATGTGCAGATGATGGATGGTGAATGACCTAAGTGAATCTCCATATCAATTGGATGCAAGTTATGTGCAGATGATGGATGATGAATGAGGTGATGTTGATCATAACCTTTACATCTATATGATAGGAAGCTTAATATACATAACAAGGTTTAGACTAGATATAATTTTGGAATCTATATTAGTTGGAACATTTCAATCAACAACTAAACAGAGTCATCTATTACCAACAAACAGATATTAAGATACTTGAAAGAGACTACAAAAAATGGAATATAGTACCCAAAAGGTGAGAAATTCATCTATTACCAACAAAAAGATATTAAGATACTTGAAAGAGACTACAAACAATGGACTGTAGTACCAAAAAGGTGAGAAAATTACATTGACAACATATAGAGATTCAACTAGGCTTGTGTGGATGACATGAAAAGTACAAGTGTACAATGCATAATTCTACTTAGGAAGAGTCTTTTGTTTAATGGTTAAGCAAGGAAGAGTCATTACTTTCTCTATCTAGATTAGAAGTGGAATACATAGTAGTTACTTCTTTTTGAGTGTTTTGGATGAAATGGGCTCCACAAGATATTAAGGTAAATTTCAGTGAACCTATATATCTATTAAGTGTTTCAATACAAGTGTAATAATAATTTCAAAAATAAAATATTCTACTTCCTTCAATCACTAAACATATCATCATAAAGTACCACTTCCTCACACAACAAGTCTTTGAGAAAATAGTGAATATGGAATACATACCCACAAAGCCTCTTGTTAGAGAAGCATTTGAATATGTGAGAAACAAATTAGGGATAGTTCTTGTAAATTATCTTGTTAGAGAACCATTTGAATACGTGAGAAATAAATTAGGGATAGTTCTTGTAAATTATTGCCACTTATTTGACTTCAAAAGAAGAGCCTATGAAATTGAGTGCAATATCTATGTGGGAGAGTACACAATATCTAAGGGGGGGAATACAATATAAGGAAGAAATAAAAAGAGTAAAAATAAGCATATTATTGTGTCAATAATTTGTAGTCAAGAGGCATAACAAAGGACCATCATCAAATTCAAATTGAAATATCAAGTAGTCTTCTTCATGAAGAAGTAATATTAACTAGGATCATCATTTAAAGGGTTCATTTTTTAATGAAAATATTTATGAAAAAAAAGTACATATGTATATATAATTTATATAAACATGTTCCAAAATATTCTCAAATGTACACAGTAGTATTATAAATTTTCATATCTAATTAATAGATGTTGAAGATGAGTCTAGCTCATTCTTTATTGGAATTATCATAACATTCTCAAAAGCTCCTCCTGAATCTAAAAATGAATATGGAATGAGTGAGTCATTGTACATTATGATAAATCTTGTATTTAAATGACATTTGATCTATGAATAATATGGAATGAATCATTGTACATTATGATAAATATTGTATTTAAATGACATTTGATCTATGAATAAAAAATAAAACGGGATCTCTTCATGTATATATATGTGTGTGTGTGTGTGTGTGTGTGTGAGAGAGAGAGAGAAAGAGAGAGAGAGAGAGAGAGAAAGAAATAAAAATCAAAGGTAATTCCACCAAACCTAAAGGAGCATGTCCTAATACATTATTATGTTTGGTTTCTAGAAGCATTAATCATGAAGAGTCATGACAACCACATTTCCACCATACTATTTGCAAGTCTTATATGAAGATATGTAGTCTAATAACTAATTAGAAAGTTGTGTTACTTATATCATATGTGCTATACTTACATTCCACATTTCCACCATACTATTTGCAAGTTCTATATGAAGATATGTAGTATAATAACTAATTAGAAATTTGTGTTACTTATATTATATGTGCTAACATTAAATTGACCTTTATTGAGACGATATAACGGTTAGCTCAACTATAAGATCTTACATATGAATCAAGTGGAATACCTCATCTTACTAGATGTATAAACTCATACTTCTTATGGATAATAGATACAAGGAGGAATCATAACCAATGTAATCATGTTGAACAATGGGAATAAAGCTTAGTTTCATTAGGATAAGCTTACACACTACTTATACGTTTTACTATGAACAATGATCACAATATCTCCCTAATTACTGAGTGTGATTCATATCCAAGGGTTGGGGCTCTGAACTTAATGATAGAAATATATATATGGAAAGCTAGTACATCATTACAAAGCTCTCTATTGAAAAACGTCGTATCAATAAAATAGTGTGATTCATTTACTCGTGCATGCTTAGTTATAGTGATATCATGGGAATAATAGAGTACGTATTATCCCTAATAGCTTAGTGTTTGCAATATGCTCATTTTTATGACTATTTTATGATTACTATGACTACCATTTCTATTATACACATATAGTTTATCAAAGACTACCAGTACCATACTAGCTAATATGGGGATCATAGTACTACTTTACATGAGTATGGATATCATAAGCTTTAAGTGATCTCCTAGTTATAACACCATGGAGATATATGTACATATTCATAGTAATCAATACTTTCATCATTACTAGAAGAGCTAGTGATATCATCTTACGTGATTTGGTACATAGTAATTACCATAATTAATCACATACCTACTTGGGTAAGAAGAAATATTAAATGAAAATCAAAGTTAGGAAGTTAAGAAAGGGAATTAGAATATAAATTAAGGTAAGACCATGACCTTTTACCCAATATTAAAAAAAGGTGAGCAACCATATATATCATGAAAGAAGTTCAAGAAATATTATGATAAGAAATATTAAATGAAAATGGAAGTTAGGAATTTAGGAAAGGGAATTAGAATAGAAATTATGGTAAGACCGTGACCTTTTACCAAATATAATGATTCGGTTTATCTCCAAGGTCAAAAGGAAAATCAAAGTTAGGAAAGGGAATTAGAATAGAAATTAAGGTAAGACCATGACCTTTACCCAATATTGAACGAAGGATAGAAACCATATATATCATGAAGGAAGTTCATAATAAATATTATGATAAGAACTATTAAATGAAAATAAAATTTAGGAAAGGGAATTAGAATAGAAATTAAGGTGAGACCATGAATTTTTACCTAATATTGAACGAAGGTGAGCAACCATATATATCATGAAGGAAGTTCAAGAAATATTATGAACTTTTTTGCTTTAACTGCTTAGAACTAGTGATTACATAGATAAAATACCATAAGTATAACTGATGTATGATGTTATACCTAGTAGATAAGGGTTACATAAGCTAGGAACCATATATATTATGAAGGAAGTTCATAAAGAAATATTAAATGAAAGTCAAAGTTAGGAAAGGGAATTAGAATAGAAATTAAGGTAAGACCATGACCTTTTACCCAATATTGAACGAAGGTGAGCAACCATATATATCATGAAGGAAGTTCAAGAAATATTATGAACTTGCTTGCTTTAACTGCTTAGAAGTAGTGATTACATAGATAAAATACCATAAGTATAACTAATGTATGATTTTATAACTAGTAGATAAGGGTTACATAAGTTGTGAACAAGTAAGCATCATTGATCTTACTGGTTAAGTATAACTGATGTATGATGTTATAACTAGTAGATAAGGGTTACATAAGCTGTGAAAAAGTAAGCATCATTGATCATACTGGTTTCATAAGAGATGTATACAACCAATAACTCGAGCTATGGTAATTATACTAGTCTAATGTAGATACCATGAAGATAAGCATATCCATATTATTTATAACTAGTATATAAGGGTTACATAATTTGTGAAAAAGTAAGTGTCATTGATCATACTGGTTTCATAAGAGCTGTATACAACCAACAACCTGAGCTATGGTAATTATACTAGTCTAATGTAGATACCCTGAAGATAAGCATATCCATATTATGAAAGCTCTGTAATCTATGCTAATCTAATACACGTGTTGAATACTATCATGTTCTAACTAATCCCATAAGTATTGAGAAGTTACAAGTAATTAAGAATCATATAACAAGTTTGATTAGAGCTTACAGTTGGTCGATACACATAATAAGCTATGTAAACAAGGTTAGATTACATATATAATGGTAAATTAGTACAAGGCTTTTATTCACTATGAGGTTAAACACATAGATTGAGATAGTAATGATCATATAAGCTCTCTATATTATGGATATAGAGATACACTATAGCACTAGGATATCAAGAAGCCCAACTTATTACACATAGCTAGTAACATTTAGTTATTTCACAATAGAACTAATCGGGCATACATTACAATAGATTTTATACCATGAAAAACTACCCATATAGGTGATTACATGTAAGTGATTGGTTATGTTTTATACTCGTTATGATCTAAATATTATATATAAAAGCTTACAATCTTATATAATATGGTATGTATTAGTACTAGTTCATACATAGAGCTATTCCCCTTATAGAGTTAATCTTCACACCAGTGCTTATGGTTCTTCTTACACCTTACTGATATGTTACTCGTAATACAAGAGCTATTACCATTACTATTATATATAAAAGCTTATTATTTTATAGAATATGGTATGTATTAGTACTAGTTCATACATAGAGCTATTCCCTTTATAAAGCTAATATTCACACCAGTGCTTATGGTTCTTCTTACACCTTACGGATATGTTACTCTTAATACAAGAGCTATTACCATTACTTCTTTCCAAACATGGTTCTTACTCGTATTCAATGCTAGTATGATTCCCATGGACATTGTTGTATTAGCTTATTATAGAAGCTTAGATTCAAAGAGATAGTAGTAATTGATAGTCTTATCCTTATTAAACTATATTACAAAGCTGTAGTAATTGACAGTCTTATCAACACATTTCCAAAAAGCAAAGAGCCAAAAAAGCGTATACAGTTTAAAGAGATAATAGTAATTGACAGTCTTATCCTTATTAAACCCTATTACAAAGCTGTAGTAATTGACAATCTTATCAACACATTTCCAAAAAGAAGAGAGCCAAAAAAGCGTATACAATTTAAAGAGATAGTAGTAATAGACAATCTTATCCTTATTAAATTCTATTACAAAATTGTAGTAATTGAAAGTCTTATCCTTATTAAAATCTATTATAAAGTTGTAGTAATTGACAGTCTTATCAACACATTTCCAAAAAGCAGAGAGCCAAAAAAGCGTATACAGTTATATTGATTCATTGGTTCTTTGCATGTTTCTTAATTCATTGATATGTGAAAAAAACCAAAAATTTTATTCTTTTGGGGATTTTTGGGGTAAGTTTAAATTAATTTATAATGGGCCACAATTGTTATTACAAAATTCTATAAAAGAATGGTTCACAAACTATGTGACACTAGACTGGGGTAAACCTTGAGGTAGAAGTCAAATATGTTGCTAAACAACAATGAGTTGTGATGTATTTGCTTCAAAGATATGTAAAAGGTACATGAAAAACAAAAAGTTATATGCCAGGGGGAAAATGAAAAAATAGAGCCACACAAAAGAAACACTGACAAAAAAAAATTGGTGAAAGTAAAGCCATTCCTTTTTTAGGTTAATTGTTGTATAGAGAGGTAACCAATACAAACTATAGTATATGTGTTTGTTCAGAACATGATTTCTCTTCTGCATAAATTCCCTACATGATTTATTACAAAAATATATTCTATCTTATATTTTGGTTAAATAAATAGGCATCCAAATTTTTATAGAAAAACTAAAAGTTCCTCGAACTATATTTATGTCTCAAATTTTTTTTTCAAAACATAGTATGAAAATTTAACAAATAAAAAATGCAAAGAAATTACCCCTACCATTTTTTTTAACAGTAAAATAAAATATTCCTTGACTTTGGATTTAAAAATAATTGAAATTATCAGACGAGGATGGAATGTCAACTATTTAACATATGTTAGGTTTCTCGAATTCGGGTTTTCCATGAAAATTTTATGTTAAAGTTGTTTCGTTAATTTTTTTTTAAATATAACAAATCATAAATCTAAATGAAGCATTATATTTCAACTCAGTTCAAGATCTGAGACAGTTGGGACATGATAACAGGGAGAATGTTAAACGTACCTAGAAAGTCGCAGTAGAGGACGTTGAAGATGTTGAAGACAACAATCCCCGAAGACACTGAAGACAACGATCCCTGAAGACATTGTGGAAGACCTATGCAACAAAAAAAATAAGATTAAAACCAAATTAAAAAAAAAAAAAAACAACAAAAAAGAAATTACATAAATTTAAAATTTGGATTAAGTTACCTACTCAGCGTGGCGCAAATAAACAAAACTCCCACAGTGCAATATAAAATGAGGTAAATTTGCGTGGAACAACAATGAATCAAATAAATTCACGCGGGACAACAGTGAATCAGTGGGACAGAAATGAGCGTGCGAGATAAATGTGAACAGAAACCTGGAAAATTTTGCGGGCGATATATTTATAAAATAATAGTTCGGTCGAACTTTGTTTGCTGGTTTTCCAAAGTCTGGCGAAAAATTTGTTTGCCATTTCCGTTAGTACGTTGTCAATGTAAACGGCAAACAAAGTTCGGCTGAACTATAGTTTGGCCGAACTCCTGAATATTTCGGCTGAACTATGACAAGAGTTCGGCTGAACTATGGAGGAAAAAAAAAATTCCGCCCCGAATTCTCACAAAAGTGTTACCCATCTTCACATTTTCACCCTTGAGATGATCCTAAACACATTTATTTAATATTGATGAGGGAGCTAGCATAGAAAAACTATTTTGCTCATATTCATATCACTTACTAAAAATTTTCAATTAAACATATCATGGAAAATGGGTTCAATTTTCTCATCTTCTGATTGTGGAACAACACCATCATGTACTTGATTGTAATCGATATCAACAGGATAAAATCGAAAGGAATTGGGAAATTTCTAGTGTAGCAGGTTCATGAAACAAATCAGGCTACACATAAGTGTGTTAAAGATAAAGTAAGATAAAAGGATTCAAATGAAGAACAATTAAATGAAACCGATTCTGATTCAACACTCAAGTCCTACACATTCATATCAGCAATAACAATAGAATGAAATATATGTTATGCTCTATGAAATTATTTGTTAGGTCCCTATATTACTAGTGTAGTCCCTTAGTTTTGTTGGTGTAGCCCTGTTATTGTTATTGTTGTACTCCTGCAGTCCCCGTATTGTTATTATTGTGCCCCATAAAAGCCCACTATTGTTATTTTTGTGCCCTTATATTATATTTTTAGGTCGGCTAGGATTATATTGTGACCCCATGGACTCATATTTATAGAAAGAAGATTTTTTCTTTTGAATCATCCAATAATTTTTCATTCATCTAATGTAAAGGAGGCTTCCCCTTCGAAGTGGCTGATTTTTAAAATGTTGCTTTATCTTTTCTTCTATTTTGAGAGCTGGTTTCATAACATTTGGTATCAGAGCTTTAGATTCTAGGGAACATGTCATCGTGGAATTTTCTCTATAACTCTTTTTATACGAAGGTTCAGAAGCTAAAAAAACCCATTTTCAAAGAAATATTGAAGAACGTCATGTAAAAATTTTAGATCCTAGTTCGCAATATTTTCAGATATATGATCTGTGGAATTTAGGCTTTTTGCAGGCTCCCGAATTTCATCTCAAGGAGGTGACCTTGGGAAAATCGTCATAACTATCTCTCTGAGCATTAGATTGGAATTATGTTAAAAAGTGGCCAAAATTACATGGACTTTAGTTTCCTATGTATCGAATTCAAAGATGAAGGAGAAAAATGTGACACGTGGCATGTCATACAAGTTGGATCTATTGAACCACTCCATAATTAGGTCATTGTGGGAGATTGGACATAACTTTACCTTGAAGAATCCAAATTAGGTCAGAACTATGAAATTGGAAAGAAGATTTAGAGGGATACTAAAGGACCAAAGCTAAAATATTCAAGATCTGAAATTACAGAGATACATCAATTTCAATATTGAGATCCTCAAAAGCAACAAAAACGTGTGTATTGATTTTTAAATTGTGTAAGTCTTGTTTGAGAAATCAGTTTAAATTGATTCCAAGGGCATATTGAAGCATAAATATTAGTATTGGGTTTTAAAATGGCCCCTAAAATAATTCAACACCCATTAAGCCTCAGAAGGCTCTACTACGACTCATGAGGAGGAATAATTGCAACATGATATATCAAACTTACAAGACCAAGTGCAATAAATTTCGCTCTCGCAAAGAGAAACAACAAATGAAATGGAAGCTAAGATGGACGGTTTGAAGAAACACATGGAAGATAAGATGGATGGTTTGAAGAAAGGCATGGAAACTATTGTAGCATATTTTGGTACAGTTAAAATTAAAAATATTTTTAATTTTAGTCAGTTTACCTTTAAGCTAAATCTTTGGGCATATATAAAATTTCATGGAAATATGGTTGCTCGGCTAATTTTAAATGATTTTTAATATTTAAATATGTAATTTTATTAAAAATATAAAATTATACTTTTATTAGAATTATTTTATTTAAAATTTAAAATTATTTGAAAAAGGTAATGCTGGGCTTTTCACCCATTTTTAAGTTTGAAATTAAATTCTACAAACTCTTCCAAGTGCCAAGCCACAAGAATGAAATATTTGGCTCATGATAAAGGGTATGCTGGTTTCAACGGTTATGAGAGCACATGAAAAATCAAAGGCACATAACAAATTTTGGACCCCCTCAAGATTTTCAAAATTTAATGGAGAAGGGGGGTCCTAAATTAGTTGTTTAACAAAACAACTTCTGAGCACGTGGCATTGTTTTGAGAGGTTTGCACCCCTGAGCTACAAAACCATTTACCAGTAGTGACCCCCTACGAAATCAACTTATGGTTTCAACACAAAAAATACTCTGACAATGTGAATTGACATTGACTTGGGGTTTGAATTTGAAATAGGTTCTTTGTTTTCATCTCTTCCAAGTTTGTCATTTTCTTCATTTTATTTAAACGCCCTAACCAAATGCAAGCTCCAACTCTTAAAAGCTTGAAAGAATTAAATACTATCTTCTCATGAAGGAGGAAAGGAAGGTTCAGTTGAGATTATTGAATAACCATCATTCGACTTTGCTGGTTTATGAATTTTGTGAATTGTATTTGGCATATTTTTGTTTTGTTCCAAAAAAACTGGTTTCTAAGGTGGTTGTAGATACCGCTCTGGATCTTGTTCTTCAAAAAACCTATGATCCTGTTTATGGTGCTCGTCCCTTGTGGTGATTGTTGGAAAGAAAAGTTTTCAGTCAGCTATCTCGTATGCTCATGAGTAGGGAGATTAATGAGAACAATATAATATACATTGATGCAGTGCCTCAACAACAGACATTATCTTTTCGTTTGGATTGATAAAATCAGCTCGTTTTTGGATTGTTAAAATCATCTTAAAGGAAAATGACCATGCTTTTATGAAATTGCACTGGAAACATGTTTGTTGCATGGAGGACATTCAAACATCTCTTCGTCAACATGTGTAGAAGGAAGAGGAATATATTTTTACACTGTTTATATAACAAATTTCATTTGAAGAAAAGGTCGCACTAATATGGCAGTTTATGTCCAGCATATCTATGAACTTGATATAAGAATTTATTTCATGGATTACCTTTTATATTTCTTCTGATGAATGCCAAGATTTGATAAATTACAGGCATCAAATAGTTCCAAAAGAAAAGCTACTTCAATAGGAAGAAAAGTGCATCTCATTTAAAAAAATTTGCAGGGTTTTCCAGACAGTGAAATTTGTTTGTAGATTTTGGGAAAACAGAGATGAAATTTCAAAATTTGAAACATGGGTTTTCTGTAGAATCATGTTAATTAGGTGCATTGCAAGAAGTTTTTCTAGATTGTGAACGGTTAGGGAGATTTTGAAGTTTCTCTGAAGGGTACACACAGATTGCGGGAATGAGCCAACTCATTTTTCATAATTTGGAGTTGAATCCTCTTTAGCATAAAAAGGAAACTTTTCAGAGCATATTGATAAAATTCAATTGAAAATGGTTTTTAAAGATACACATGACTAAATAAATGAAGAAAACCTAAGCTTGATTCACACCCAAATTTTGTCAGGATGCAATTACTTAGGCATGGAAATCAAGAATGGGAATATTGGGGCCAATAAAATTGATAATGGGCATGGCATCAGCTTATGTACTTGAACAAAGGTGTTAGAGTTAGAAGTTGCAACAAAATTGCTGGCTATTGTGCTAGTGAGCCAACACATATTGATAATATGAAGAAGTGATTATGATATTAAACTGGTGAGATGCATTTTCAATTCACTAAGGGTTTGAAAGTTAGCAATTGTTCTCACATTTCTACAAATTTTACACTTTCCACAAAAAAATTTCCAGATATGACTGCCATAGTAAGAAGGAATGCAATTTTTTTAGGAGAGGACACCTTGGAGCTCATTTTTGGTTGTTGAATTTTACAGGTTATATGGTGATTCCTGTTAATAGAACTCGTCCAGAGTGATATTTTTTATCATTTTCTTCCCAAGAAATTATTTGCATTGCACTTTTACTGAGATGGGACAACTTTGGTTTATGGCTCAGATTTAACGTTCTTAAATTTGGAGCATCTACCCTGCTATGATCTAGTTCTAAAAAAAAGGAGGTCCAGTTTATAACTTTTATACAGTAGAGCCTATTGGAGATAATGGAATGGTAATAATTATATTTTCTTCTGAGGATGGAAAAAGTAAAGTTGTCATTTCAGACTTTACTGTATTGATAGATTTTTAAATGCGCATTTATATGTGCTTAAAATATCCATATCCAATCTTACAGTTAAATAAACCACGACCTACATCTAAAAATCTATTGGTTCAATGTATATTGCACTAAATCAGACTCACAAGTAAAATAAAATTTATAAGGCAGGGTAGTTCTACTCTAGATTTTTCTTCTCAGCTTAGTGACATGGGTTTGCCACAATTTGTGGACAAGCTTAATATACCTGTAAGCTCTTCCACTGATCGCTTGAGTTGGAGCAATTCAGATGATCAAAATTTAAGCAATGGAAATGAATTCCAACGTTACAGGTCAAGGTTCCAAATTGGATCATGGGATGATCCTGTGATAATTTCTCAGGGCATGCATAAATACAAGGTTCTTTCATTCAACAAGTATGATTATAATACAAAGTTTTCCCAATGACAATTGATGGAGGATTTGCACAACAATTGGAAATGCAAAGGTGTACAAAGTTTCAACAAATCTATCATTCAATCAAATTCAGTAAATAAAATATTATCCCAGATTTGGAGATAGAGTGTGAGGACTTCAAGATTATTCAACCAAGGACTAGATTTCATTTGGTCATCAAATCCACAAGAAAGGGACACCTTGCAGCAATTTATCAACCAAAAGAATTTGTTGTAGCACAATTTGGATATATAAGAGAACACACTTGTAAGCAGATATCCCATATTTTATGGCACAAAATCAGTAGATAAGGAACCAATTCCAGATTCTAAGGTAGAGGATTTGCATATTGTTCCATATTTTCTACAGAATATTAGGATATTGTTCTATTTTTAGTATTTTTTTAGGATTTTATTCCATAATTGTTGTAACAACAAGGAGATATTTTGTTTGTATCTTACTTCATTTTGTAATAAAAAAGGGTTGGATTTTGATTCCAAGACTTTTCAAATTTGTAAAAATTTTCTCCAGAAATCCTAATTGAAGTATTTCAAGCTCTCGCTTTGAAACAATTTGTGTTTATTGTATGCTTTTTCGGTTTTTTCATATTCTATTTCTGCACATTTTCAGAGTTTCATAGAAGATTTGGGTAAGAATAGATTGAGTTTCAATATTTCTAAAATCCCCTGTAAATTTATAATTGTTTAAAGAGACTAGTATATCGGAAATTATGTCTGAGTTATCTCCTCTTTGAACTGGTTATTATTCACCACTTATATCTTCTCTTGAATGTGTTTTGTTTGGCTATAAAATCTTTCTACACACATCCAATTCTGCTTGATTTATTAAGTATTCTGTTTGATTCCTTAAATATTAGGAACCCATTTACATTATTCTTTCAAATCCTTTAAAAAGATAAGTTCTTATGTTAGGTTGGAAGCTAACACTTTGAGAAAGGACTCTGCAAGGAAGGGATTTATTCATGAACACGAATTGAGAAATCATCAACAACCACCTAAATCAAATCATGAATCTAACCATTGTGCTTCATAGGTTGTTCTCTAGTGACAGTGAACAACATTAAACAAAGCCTCGTAATTATTGAGGGAGCCCCCTCTGGTTCAAGCGTCAGCTTGAACCTAAATACTGGTTGAGTTGGTTTCTTGGCGTAGTTTCTGCATATAGGAACTGCCTATGAGAAATAGGTGCAACATTTGGCATCATTTCCAGAGAGCGAAGTAACGAATATCTTTTTCTTTAGGGAACGATAAATATTAGATCTATTCCTTCTTGGTGAACAAGGAGTGGGCATTTATAATTGGTTGCATATCTTTCACCTGGGGACTCCACTTTTTCATATGGTGATTCCACTGGATTAATGATCCCATTGTTTCAATATTTCAACTACCTTTATTGCTATGCAAGGTTCATTGATACTTGCAATCAACTGTATATGTATTTTCCTCCTAGCCATGTTCAGAAATTTAAGATGTCCACAGAGGATGCAGATGTTAAATTTCACTTGTGAGTAGACATTTTTTATGGGATTTGATCTTTATATTATACATATTTTCATATTTTCATTTACTGGCGACGTGGTTTGTCCATAAACCCACTCCTCACTTGGTTTCATTTGAAATATGATTACACCTAAAGGTATAAAGCTTTTCATTTCAGTTAGATAGAGGTGTGAGGGATTGAGTGGTGTTATTTAAACAATATATGATAAATCATTTTATATTTTTTGTGTTTAGAAAATTTTCATCTTCAGATTTTAGTGAGAAAGAGTATCTGGATTCATACAGGCATATGGTTGCATTTCACAGTTGCAAGTTTTAGTGTGTAGTATCAGGGTATTCAAATAGCATATGAATGGTTGATGATCATAGGTTTATGGTATGAATCCATGCCCAACAATTTGAAGCATAAGGATTGCTTCATTTTAAGCAACTGGTAAGCAGTAAATGAGTAATTATTTTTAAAGCAATGATGTTAGGGATTTTCGTGAGATTATAGCAAGATGAAATTCAGTTGAGAGTATTAGTTTGATTATATCAAGATGCACCTTTAGGTCACATATTGATGCCATGAATCCATTTCCCAACAAAAAGACATAGGGTCTATTAGTTCTATGCATCCCACAGGGGGACGCAGTCCCCATTGGAGCCGATGTTGTAGCATTTTGGTAAACTTGAAATTAAAAATATTTTTAATTTTAGCCAGTTTACCTTTCAGCTAAATATTTGGGCATATATAAAATTTCATGGAAATATGGTTGATCAACTTATTTTAAATGATTTTGAATATTTAAATATGTAATTCTATTAAAAATATAAATTATATTCTTATTAGAATTATTTTATTTAAAATTTAAAATTATTTTTAAAAAAGAAATGTTGGGCTTTTCACCCATTTTTAAGTTTGAAATTAAATTCTACAAAATATTCCAAGTGCCAAGCCACGAGAATGAAATATATTTGGCTCATGATAAAGGGTATGCAAGTTTCAACAATTATGAGAGCACACGAAAAATCAAAGGCACATATCAAATTCCAAACCCCCTCAATATTTTGAACATTTAATGGAGGAGGAGGGTCCGAAATTAGTTGTTTTAGAAAACAAATTTTGAGCACGTGGCATCGTTTTTAGCAGTTCTCACCCCCCAACTACAAAACCATTTACTAGCAGGGACCCCCTCTGAAATCAACTTATGGTTTCAAAACAAAAAATTGTTTGACAGTGTGAATCGACATGCGAATTGGGGTTTGAATTTGAAATAGGTTCTTTGTTTTCATCTCTTCCAGGGGTGCCATTTTCTTCAGTTTATTTAAACGCCCTGACCAAATTCAAGCTCTAACTCTTGAAAACTTCAAATAATTAAAGATTGTCTTCTCATGAAGGAGGAAATGAAGGGTCAGTTGAGATGGCTGAATAAGCATCGTTCAACTTTGCTGGTTTATGAAATTTTGGGAATGGTATTTGGCATATTTTTTGTCTTGTTCCAAAAACCATGGTTTCTAAGGTGGTTGCAGATACCACTCTAGATCTTTTTCTTCAAAAAATCTATGATATTGTTTATGGTGCTCATCCCTTGCGGCGAGGGTTGGAAAGAAAATTTGTCACTCGGCTATCTCAGATGCTCATCAGTAGGGAGATTGATGAGAATAGTACAATATACATTGATGCAGTGCCTCATAAACATAGATTATCTTTTCATTTGGAGCATAAATGGGAAAGTGACCTCTTTTATCGGGTGTTTGGATTGATAAAATTAGTTGGTGTTTGAATTATTAAAATTAGCTTAAAGGACAATGACCATGCTTATATGAAATTGTGCCAGAAACATGTTTGCTACACGGAGGCTATTCAGACATCTCTTCTTCAACATCTGTTGAAGTAAGAGTAACAATTTTTTACACTCTTTATATAACAAATTTCATTTGAAGAAAAGGTCGCATTAATATGGAAGTTTATGTGCAGCATCTATGTGAACATGATATAAGATTTTATTTCATGGCTTACCTTTTATCTTTCTTCTGATGAATGCTAGGATTTGATAAATTATATGCATGAAATAGTGCCAAAAGAAAAGCTGCTTCAACAGGTTGTATTTACCTGGCCGAAAGAAAAGTGCATCTCATTTAAACAATTTCGCAGGGTTTTCCAGATAGTGAAATTCGACTGCAAATTTTGGGAAAACAGAGATTAAATTTCGAATTCTGAAACATGGGTTTTTTGTAGAATCGTGTTAGTAAGGTGCAAGATGAGAAATTTTTCCAGATTTTGAAAGGTTAGGGAGATTTTAAAGTTCTTTGAAGGGTACACACACAGATTGCAGGAATGAGCCAACTCATTTTTTAGAATTTGGAGCTGAACCCTCTTCAACAGAAAAAGGAAACTTTTCAGAGCATATTGATAAAATTCAATTGAAAATGGATTTTAGAGATACACATGACTACAGAAATGAAGAAAACCTAAGCTTGATTCACACCCAAAGTTTTTTAGGATGCAATTACTTAGGCATGGAAATCAAGAATGTGAATATTGGGGCCAATAAAATTGATAATGGACATGGCATCAACTTATCTACTTGAACAGAGGTGGTAGAGCTAGAAGTTGCAACAAAATTGCTAGAGATTGTGCTAGTGAGCCAGCAAAGATTGATAATATGAAGAAGTGATTGATGCATTTTCAGTTCATTAAGGGTTTGAAAGTCAGTAATTTTTCTCACATTTCTAAAAATCTTACTCTTGCCACAACAAAATTTCCAGAGACGATTGCCATAGTAACAAGGAATGAATTTTTTTTTAGGAGAGGACACCTTGAAGCTCCTTTTTGGTTGTTTAATTTTACAAGTTATATGGGGATTCTTATTGATAGAACTCGTCTAGAGGTACTTTTTATCATTTTCTTCCCTGGAAATTATTTACATTTCCGTTTTCCTGAGATGGGACAAATTTGATTTATGGCTCATATTTAAAGTTCTTAAATTTGGAGCATCTACCCTACTATGATCCGGTTCTAAAAAAAGAAGAAGGTCTAGTTCCTAACTTTTATCCAATAGAGCCTATTGGAGATAATGGAGTGGTAATAATTATACTTCCTTCTAAGGATGGAAAAATTAAAGTTTTCATTTAAGAATTTACTGTATTGACAGATTTGTAAATGCTCCATTTATATGTGGTTAGAATATCCATATATAATCTTACAGTTAAATAAATCATGGTTTGCATCTAATAAGCTATTGGTTCAATGTGTATTATACTAAATCAGACTCACAAGTAAAATCAATTTTATGAGGCAGGGTAGTTCTACTCCAGATTTTTCTTCTCAACTTAGTGACATGGGTTTGCCACAATTTTTGGACACGATTAATATACTTGTAAGCTCTTACATTGATAGCTTGAGTTGGAGCAATTCAAATGATCGAAATTTAAGAAATGGAAATGGAGTCCAACATTACAGGTCAATATTCTGAATTGGGTCATGGGATGATCCAGTGATAGTTTATTAGGGCCTGTAGAAATACAAGGTTCTATCATTTAGCATGTATGATTATAGCACAGAGTTTTCCCGTTGATAATTGATGGAGGGTTTTCACAACAATTGGAAAAGAAAAGCTGTACAAAGTTTCAAAAATTCTATCATTCAATCAAAGTCAGTAAATAAAATATTATCCTAGATTTGGAGATAGAATGTGAGGACTTGAAGATTAGTCAACCAAGGATTATGTTTCATTTGGTCATCAAATCCACAAGAAAGAGACACCTTGCTGCAATTTATCAACCAAAACAATTTGTTGTAGAAAAATTTGGATATCTAAGAGCACACACTTGTAAGCAGAGATCCCATATGTTATGGCACAAAATCAGTAGATAAGAAACCAATTCCAGATTCTAAGGTAGAGGATTTGCATATTGTTCCATATTTTCTACAGAATAGTAGGAGATTGTTCTATTTTTAGTATATTTTTCAGGATTTTATTCCATAATTGTTGTAATAGCTAGGAGAGATTTTGTCTATACATTATTTCATTTTGTAATAAACAAGGGTTTGATTTTCATGCCAAGACCTTTCAACTTTGTAAAAAATTTCTCCAGAAATCCTAATTGAAGTATTTCAAGCTCTAGCTTTGACAGAATTTGTGTTTCTTGTATGCTTTTCCAGTATTTTCATATTCTATTTCTGCACATTTTTAGAGTTTCATAGAAGAGTTGGGTACAAATAGATTGAGTTTCAATCCTTCTAAAATCCCCTATAAATTTATAATTGTTTAAAGAGATTAATATATCAGGCAGTCTGTCTGAGTTAGCTCCTCTTTGAATCGGTTATTTTTCGCCACTTCTATCTTCTCCTAAATGTGTTTTGTTTGGCTGTAGAAGATTTCTACACACATCCAATTATGCCTGATTTAGTAAGTATTCTGTTTGAATCCTTAAATATCAGGAACCCCCTTACATTATTCTTTCAAATCATTTAAAAAGCTAAATTATTCTATCAGGCTTGAAGCTGACACTTTGAAAAATGACTCTGCAAGGAAGGGATTTATTCATGAACAATAATTGAGCAATCATCAGCAACCACCCAAATAAAATCATGAATTTGAACATTTTTCTTCATATGTTGTTGTCTAGGGAGAGTGAACAACGTTAAACAAAGCCTTATAATTATTGAGGGAGCCCCCTCTGGTTCAAGGTTCAGCTTGAACCTAAAGGCTGGTTGAGTTGGTTTCTCAGCATATTTTCTGCAGCCAAGAACTGCCTATGAGAAACAGGTACAACATAAAATAAGATGGATGGTTTGAAGAATGGAATGGAAGCTACGATGGATGGCATGGAAGCTAAGATGGATGAAATCAATGAAAAAATGAAAGGCAACATGGAAGACATGAAGAATGATCTAAGATAAGACATGGAAGGTATGAAGAAAGGTTTGACAAAGGTGATACAATAAATGTTTCCTAATGGTGAAAATTTAGTAGAGGAAAATCATGATGAGAAAAAAAGTAAATGTTAATCGTGATTTCATAAACTCTAATGTTGGATTGAAGACCCACCATATTCAACAGATCGATATGAGGAATTTTTATGGCAAGGATCCCGTAACATGGATACTACATAGGGAGCATATTTTGATCTCCATAATGTGCAAAACACACAAAATGTATGTATTGCAACTTTATATCTAGAGAAAAATACATTTGTATGGTATCTATGGCTTTTCTATCATAAAATCATTGTCACTTGGTCAATTTTTACGGAGGAAACAATAGCACATTATGAGGATACAAAGAGAAACACCTTCTTTAGCCAATTTATAAATATTAAACAAAAGGGTTCAATGGTGGAGCACATTGAGGACTTCCAAAAATTGAATATAAGGGTAACAATATTCCATAGGAACACAATATTGATGTCTTCATAGGGACTTTAAAGGATAACATCCAACATGAGGATTTCCTTTGGGAACATGATTCATTGGAGAAGGCATTCAAGTTGGCAAGAAAAATTGAAAGTAAAATTATGGCAAGAAGGAAGCCTACCACTCACATCTATTAAGATGGAAGTTTTTCTACTCCTATACTTCCACAACATACAAGGTTGACACCACAACAATTGGAAGAAAAAAGTGCAAAAGGACTTTTCTACAGTTGTGATAGAAAATACACTAAAGGTAATAAGTGTGCCGAGAAGAAATTATTTTAAATAGATTGTGAAGAGGATGAAGAAAATGAACAAGAAACTTCAAAAGAAGAGGACATACACCATGAACTAACCCTAGAGAAAGAAGAAATAAGTCCGACCATATCTTGTAATGTATTGGTAGGAATTACCAGTCCTCAAACTCTCAAGATAGAAGGACATATCAAGAAGAAAAATGTAATAGTGTTGATTTATTTTGGTAGTACCCATAATTTTATTCATTGCAAGGTAGCCAAGGAATTGAATTGTTTCCTATACCCAGCACCAGAGTGTCAAGTGATGGTTGTAAATGGAGGAACTATAAATTTCTCTCGAAAGTGCCATAATATCAAGCTAACCATGGGGGAATATGTATTGAATAGCCCAATTCTTTCCATTCAAATGGGAGCTGCTGATGTTGTACTAGGAGTATAATGTTTACAATCTTTGGGGATCGTAGATTTTAATTTTCAAGAACTTTTCTTGATTTTTTTTTTTCGGAAGCAAAGGAATTTGAATTACGTGGTATAATATGAACATCGTGAACAATAATAAGCTTTGATGTCATGACAAAGCTTATGAATAAAGAACAATGATGCATAATTTCACAATTATACTCACTAGAAGTTCCAACATCAAAATCATCTATTTCTCCATATCTGCAAATATTCTTGGACAATCATTACAAGGTTTTGAAACTCTGAAAGGACTCCCACCTACTCGTGATCATGATCATACTATTCATTTGATTACAGGAAGTGTTTCTCCAAACATTAGGCCTTACAAATATCCTTATGTCCAAAAGAGAGAAATTGAATGTATGATTGCAAAAATGTTAGAGGCTAGTATAATTCAACCTATTCAAAGTTATTTCTCTACTCCAGTAGTATTGGTGCAGAAGAAGGATGGATTATGGTCGATGTGTCCTGATTATGGGGAGCTCAATAAGCTCACTATTAAATATAAATTTCTCATTCTTGTGATTAATGAATTATTGGATGAATTACATGGAGAAATTTATTTTACGAATTTGGATCTCTGTTCAGGATATCATCAAATTAGAATGAAGACTAAAGATATTCCAAAAACAAGATTTAAAATTCATGAGGGTCATTATGAATTTTTGGTCATGACTTTTGGCCTTACCAATGCACCTTCTACATTTCAAGGGTTGATGAATTCCATTTTCAAACCTTTCCTTAGAAAATTTGTGTTAGTATTTTTTGATGATATACTAATCTACAACAGGTCTTGGAAATATCATGTTCAACATATTGATAGGGTGCTCAAACTATTGGAGGAGAAACAATTATATGATAAAACCTACTAATGTTTCTTTGGAGTATAAGAGGTGCAATATCTGGGCCATATTGTATCTCAGGAGGGTATTAAGTTAGACCCTAAAAAAATTAAAGCCATTAAGGAATGGAAAGTCCCCACAACCATAAAGCAGTTGCAAGTATTTCTCGAGTTAACAGGGTATTAGCACAAGTTTGTTAAGAATTATGGGAGAAAAGTTGTACCTCTAACAACATTATTGAAAAAATATGCATTTTCATGGACTCGTGAAGCAACGAAGGCCTTTGAACATCTTAAAGAGTAAATGTTCCAAGCACCAGTCTTATCTATGCCAGTCTTCACAAAAATATTTATTATGGAATGCGATGCCCAATAAATGAAATTGGTGTTGTTTTAATGCAAGAAGGAAAACTAATTGCTTTTGAAAGTCATCCAATAAAAGGAAATTATTTACAAAAAGCTATTTATGAGAAGGAGATGTTGGAAATACTACATGCACTAAAGAAATAGCGTCCTTACCTAATGGGAAGACACTTCAAGGTAAAAAATGATCATTATAGTCCTTAATAATTTTTGGAACAAAGTATATCTTCAAAAGAGTAGCAAAAATGGGTCACAAAGATGTTGGGTTATGAATTTGAAATCATCTACAAAAAGGGGAAGCTAAATTTTGTTGCAAATGCACTCTCAAGAAAGGATGTGGAGGTGGAAGCTTTACTTTGTGCCATTTCTATTATCCAACCAGTTTGGATAACTGAAGTAAGGGAGGAATGGAAGAATGTTGAAGAAGTGTGGACACTCATTCAAAAGTTGCAACAAGATCCTAGTTTTCCATTTTTCATGCTTAAAGAAGGTTATAGGTGACAAAATTCCAGTTCAAACAATATTTCCAGAACTTGATGAGGAAGGAAAAATCATATTGGAACCTAAATCAGTCACGGAAAAAAGAAGTTGAAAGCTACGAAATCGATCAATTTCAGAGTATCTCATCAAGTGGAAGAACTTACCCACTAAAGATTCCACATGGGAGGATTAGAACTTTATACAGAAGCATCCAAAACTACTCAAGCATTCAGGACAACACTTTTTTGAAGGAGAGGGGCATGCTAGATCCCGATAATACTAGTGTAGTCCCTTATTGTTGTTAGTGTTTCCCCCTTATTGCTATTTTTGTACCCCTGTAGTACCCATATTGTTATTATTGTGCCCTATAAAAGCCCACTATTGCTATTTTTATGCCCTTACATTATTATTGTTAGGTCGGCTAGGATTATATTCTGACCCCATGGACTCCTGTATATAGAAAGGATATTTTTTCATTTGAATCATATAAGAATTGTTCATTCATGTAATGTAAAGGAGGTTTCCCCCTCAAAGTGGTTGATTTCTAAGGCGTTGATCTCTCTTTTCTTCTATTTTGGTAGTTGGTTTCATAACATTATTTAATAACACATTGTCACCCAAGAGAATTCCTTGGTCATGGCAGGGAGGTGAATGTAATATCACATCATGAGGAGGTTGAATATTAATTTAATCAACAAAATTTTCATCAATTTAATGGTCGAAGGATGGAATACCAATGTTATTTTTCAACATGGGTCTTACTTTAGACCCGAAACGTAGAATGAAAAATGAGAACTGTGGAGATTCCGAGCTCTAATTCTGAAAATCCACACCACAGAAATCTACAATCCATTATTGTTATTTTTCAAATTTAACTTTCTCCACTTCAAGAGGGATGGTTGGAATTCTGGAAGCATGATAACTTGGTTCCTATTCTTACACAATTCCTTCATCACCCGATTCATTACAATAAAATATTTCAATGTCAATATTATTGAAAATGTAACTAGGTTCAGTCTTCATAATGACATGTAATTGTGACTTATGTAAATGATATATTGAAATTATTTTTGTAAGCCTCGCTTCATGGGTTTTTTGAGAAAGTGATTTAGTTGGCTCTAATTTGAGAGCATTAGGATTTGGCATTTAAGTCAAGGAATTAATGTCATGTATAAAAGAACTCTTCTTGAGTCTATGTCATGTATATAACCATCTAATAGCCCTCCAAAGACAAGCACAATTTTCCTCTTCTTTTTCAGCTTCAAATAAAGAAAAGAAAACTCATGTTGTACCATATTAGAGACACATCTACTCACATTAGCATGTCAACTTATATTGATGGACCAACTACTATATAAAGGAACCTTAGATTAGTCCAAAAAGATAGAATTCAGAAATCCTTCTCTGAGATTTTTTATGACACACCTCTGTGATTTTCCAATGGGTAACAGGTTCATATCTCCTATAAAGTTTCGGTGATGGAGTAATACAATTCGAATATATATCTGAGTTTGTGGAGGGGTTACAGTTTGGATAAGGTCACAATTTGGTGACCATGGTTTAGGACCTAACGCTAACCACAGTCTCCTCATAGATATTGTTCATATCCCCTCAAGACTGTGTTGTCATGATCTCAGTGTAACATCAATATTAAGGATATGTTCTCAGTGCTATCAATAATATATCAGACTTGGCATTACCACAGTCCTAGTAATTTATTTGGTGCTATAGTGAGGATATGAAGCAAGGTATATAATGTAAGAGAAACAATGAAGATCTTGGTGTCAAATTAGTGGTGAAGATCTCATTGTCAAGAATGAAAGATCTTAGTGTTAAATCATATCTCGGTATTCATAAAAAAATGAAGATCTCGGTGGAAGAGGACTAAAAAAGAAAACGTGTGTGTCGGTCTTGAAGTGGCTACTAGGTCAAGGGTATTTCTCTTGGTATTCATCAGTTGGAATCTCTATAAGAAGAATTTGTGTGGTTTTTCCTCTCAAAGAGTGAGAGGTTTTGGCCCTGGCTCATAGCCTACATGATGTGTCTCTTGTCTATTTATATTCATGCATTGGTTACTGTTTGATGAAGAAGAACACTAATAAACTAAGATGAAGAAGTTCCTAATCTAAAGAAATAAAATTAATTCACAAGAAGTTACCAATCAAAGATAAATATTCTAATTCAAATGCCCTATATTTCTCAATATGGTATTAGAGCTATGGTGCTAAAGTCAAAGGAATGACATCTAGTCAAAGAGACACTCAATGATTAGATTCCAAGAATGACATCAAAGTAAGTCAAAGGTCATCAAAGGTTCAATACCTACACTGAAGAATCAAAACATAGATCAAAGGAGGAAGTTTACTTCAAAAAAAGTCTCAGGATCATCAAATAATCAAATCCAAAATACCTACTTATACTCAAGGAAATAGATCTACAGATCAAGGCATCTAGAAGTCTACACCATCAAGAGTATTAGATCCTATAAAAATACCACAAAGAAGAGATCTAAAAGGAAAGGTAGCTGAAAGTATAGAAAATCAATATCACATAATCTTGAAGATCCTAGAAGCATTTATGATTTTTGTTCATTCACTACCAAAGAAGTTGAAGTATCTTGAAGGAAAGAAGGCATTATCTTCTTAAAAAATAAGGCAATATCCCTATCATTGCAGCAAGGATCCCATCCTTATCCTTGAAGAAGCTCATCTTAGGAAGCATCAATACATCTTCTTCAACCACCATGAAAGTGACAAAGGTGAAGATTTCATATTCACTTATTAAGTAAGTATCTTTCATTCTATAATCAAATTTGGTAAAATGACTTCATGTTTGCAAGGAGATTCATAAGCTAGTTGGGTCATTGAAACTTGCATGAAAAAGAAGGATAGACATGATCCTCAAAGAAATTTAAGTCATTAATTAAGGTCTCCTCTAAATACATGGAAAGGATTCATATGGAAGATCCCATCATATAGCAGGATTGGAGACATCAAGGGAATATACGATAAGCTGAAAGAAATATCCTCTGAAGATGCGATAAAGAAGGTCATTGAAGGTATCAAACAATGAAGGGAGAAATGAATATAAATCATCGTTGTACTGATGAGCATGTCGATAGGACAAGAAAGTTACCTCATTCAACAACTTGTGGTTTCTATGAGAGACTAAAAAAAGTATTGAAGGTTAAAGGACTAAAAAAAATTTAGTAAGAAAAGGGAAGTTTAGAAAAAAACTTCCTCAGAAAAGACAAAAGAGAATAGCTAAGATTCAATGCTATGGAAAATTTATTACAAAAAGGAAGATCATATCACCGGAAAGATGGAGGAAGTTGAAGAAGACCAAGGAAAGAAGGAGTGAGAGATCTCTGCCATGATTGAGATAGTCTCCCTCACAAAAGGTCTTTGCATAGCTCCTAAGTATTTTGTTATAGGATATGGCTATAATAAATAACAAGATGAAATGTGGCATCAATAAAGTATTAGACACAAGATCTTGTGACATCACAATGGAAATCAAAGAACAAACAAAATTCATGATAGTTAAATATGGAGGATATAGCTCTTCGGAACCTCATTGGAAATTGAAGGAAAATAAGTCATACGGAACGAGGCTCATCATATAACAAGTCAAAAAGGAAACATATACTGGATAGGGATACTCAAGATCCTCAAGCTTATTTAATGGCATATTTATTGGAAGATTCACCGATCCATGAAGGAAGCAAGTATTTCATCAGGAACTCGATCTTTTGGAATTCATGGGATGGTGGTATGATGAAATCAGAGGAGAAAATCAAGGGATTGAAGATATTTCAATTAAGGAAGCCACTGAAAGAAGCCTAGATGACCTGAAGGTAAATGAGGTATGTATGCTTGCATTTAATATTATAATTTCATGTCATATGGTTGTAGGTAACATATATCACTACTTCTATCTTGAGAATCAAGATCAAAATAAAAGGATCTCCTCCTATGAAAGGATGCAGGAAGGAATGGGTCACAATTAGATGAAAACAACACAATATGACCTCACATGAAGTATGAGGTGTTTGATTACAATAAAGGAACTCTGATTGGAAGCTCCTAGGAATGAATGTGTGATAAAAGGAAGGAAGAGATCATGTGATATGCAACCATGGTAAAGGCAATCAACATCCAAGAAGACCGAGAAGACTTGACTAGGAAATCTCTTGAAATATATGAATAATTTGATGGAAGTCATAAAATATGGAGACCCTTAACAATGAATATCTTTGGGATATGTGTCAACAGGTATGCAAGATGATGATACCTACAGGAATATGTCATGATGAAATACCATAACAAAGCTAATATTGATTTAAGTGTTCATATTTATTTTGAACAATATCTAGATGAGCTTATGCAGGGATGCCAAAGCGAAGTGGATGTCTTCCACCATTGATAACCATTTGGAAGGATGAAATATACTTGAATAAATATGGTATGAATATAGTAGCATGACATGAAGATAGGTTGGATCAAAGACTAATGAATCATTCTCCGGTGAAAATAAATGATGACATGACTTATGGACCAAAGTTATGGATGGTTTGTGCCCTATGAATAAGTCCCAAAATATGAAGACTCCATAACAAAGAAGAAATTCATGACATCAAAGGAAGGAGTTCTCTAGAGTAGCTGGGTGTCCCATTATTTCCTCCTTAGGAGTTGTTGCAGGTCCTTGATTAAGAGGGAGTCTAGAAACAAGTTTCTTACTTGGAAGAAACTTGGAAATTCCTAAGCTAACAAGGAGCTTAGGTGCATTCATTGTGTAGGAATGAGTACATTCCTTTATTGGAATATGTCCTCCCTAATTGAGAGGGAGAGATAGAAACATAATTCTTGTCTTCACTTGGGAAGAAAGAATGGAGGATTGGGTAAACATATGGCATTTGATACTCTTTGAGGATGAGTTAGGGAATCCAAGGTAAGAGTAATCGTAAAGGGCTAATAGTCTTTGAGGACTGGGAATCCAAGATAATAATTGTTCTGGTGGAATATATTTTGAGAGAAACCAAGTGGAATATGCTCTAAGAGAGAGAATCATTAAGGTGTATATAAATCATTGGTCTCATCAGCATTGAGCTCAATATCTTATGAAGTGATGGAGTTTTTAGTCAAGACCTTTCTATGTGACAATGCTGGTTGATATGATGCTATATAGATGGGTTACCAATCCGATTCTTCTTATGAGAAATTATTCAGATTGAGAATGACCAAGTACCACTATGAATACCTCCCTAGTTAAGATGGAGTGTTGCAAATGTAACTAGGTTCAGTCTTCATAATGACATGTAATTATGACTTATGTAAATGATATCATGAAATTATTTTTGTAAGCCTTGCTTCATGGGTTTCATGAGCAAGTGATTTAGTTGGCTCTCATTTGAGAACATTAGGATTTGTCATTTAAGTCAAGTAATTAATTTCATTTATAAAAGAGCTCTTCTTGAGTCCATGTCTTGTATATAAGTGTCTAATAGCCCTCCAAAGACAAGCACAATTCTCCTCTTTTTTGTCGGCTTCAAATAAGGAAAATAAAACTCATGTCAGCCCATATTAGGGACAAATATAATTACATTACCATGTCAAATTATATTGATGGACCAAATAATATATAAAGGAACCTCATATCAGTCCAAAAAGACAAAATTCAAAAATCATTCTCTAAGGTTTCCCGTGACACAGCTCTGTGATTTTCGGATGGGTAAGAGGTTCAGATATCCTATGAAGTTTCAATGATGGAGTAATACATTTTGGATATATCTTTGAGTTTTTATATGGGTTATAATTTAGATAATTTCATATCTTGGTGACCACAGTTCAGGGCTTTGGGCTAACCACAGTCTCCTCATAGAAATAGTTCATATCCCCTCAAGACAGTGCTGTCATGATCTCAATGTAACAAAAATATTAAGGATATGGTCTCGGTGCTATCAATAAGATATCAAACTTGGAGTTACCACAGTACTAGTACTATATTCGATGCTACAATGAGGATATGAAGCTTCGTATACAATTTTAAGAGCAACAATGAAGATCTTAGTGTCAAAGTAGTGGTGAATATCTCATTGTTAAGAATGAAAGATATCAATGTTAAAGAAGATCTTGATATTCATAGAACAATGAATATCTAGGTGGAATAGGACTCAAGAAGAGGATTTCAAAATAAAATGTGTGTCTCAGTCTTGGAGTGGCTACTAGATCAAGGGTATTGGTCTTGGTATTCATCAATTGGAATCTCTATAAGAATATTTTTTGTGGGTTTTCCTCTCAAAGAGTTAGAGGTTTTGGCCTTGGCTCATAACCTACGTGATGTGTCTCTTGTCTATTTATATTCATGCATTGGTTATTGTTGGAAGAAGAAGAACACTAATAAACTAAGATGAAGAAGATCCTAATCTAAAGAAACAAAATTCATTCACAAGCAGTTACTAATAAAAGAGAAATCTCCTAATGCAAATTCCATATGTTTCTCAAAAAGTACAAGAGTCTATTAATTCATTTGGTAATGAAGGAAATGGAGGATGACAGGAGGTAGGGGACCCATATCCTCTTCAAGGGCTTAATATTTCCTTTGAGTTTCATCAAAACTAGAAACATAAGTTGGCATAAGAACTTGATGATTTGTAGATGACAGATGGTTGGAATCATCAACATTAAGTCTTGATTCAAATTGATCCAAAGAAAGGTGAACCAATTTTTCTCACTATTCCCGTAGATAATTCCAATCTACATCTCTCTCAGGAAAATTATAACAAATATTATTAAATATACGTATAAAATCATCCAATGATTCACTTGGTTCCATTCTAAGTTTATTGGTCTTTTCAAAAACTTTCTGGTCACTATATGCCTCAAAAGTAGATAAAAAACCATCCATGAATTGTTCAATCAAATGAATAGATGCAGTTTTTACATGACCTTCAAAGGTAAGAGTGAAAAGTGTACATATTACCATTTCATCTGGCACATGACGATATACAATCTTCACAAAATTGAGCAATATGTTATGATGTTGAAATTTCACTCTCACCATTAGCTTCGACATGAGTTTTAGAACATATTTATATAGAAACAAAACTACAAATACAAGCTTCAAAAGAATCCATTATAATATAGATAAATTAAATGAGGATCAGATTGTCATATGCCCTCCTTATAGCTCCAAATGTGTTGATGATACTAGATAATATTCCAACACTAGGGGGTCTCCCCAGTATGAAGTCCCAATATGACCTCACACCATTTGAGATAGGAGCCCCATCTGGATACCATCCTGATTGCCACTGATATGTGTGTTTTTACTCTTAGATTCAAATGCAGATATAACTAAGAGGCTGTCTATTATGTCAGAAGGATGAGGACGAGATCTTATATAGTTTTTGGAACATGATATACTAACATAACAACAATGTCGTGAGAAAAAACATTCCTTAAGTAAGAATCAAGTAGTTGAGACTAACTAGGACATAAACCACAAGAGAGTGCTAGAGACCAAATGTGAATTAGTTCACAATTCATCCCTAGCATTAACATTGAATAAGGGGGAAAAGATTCAAATCCAACACACCAACTGCATGGAATGAAATAGTTCATAAACATGAAGCCAACGTGAAAATTCATGTACATAAACTAAAAAAGCATGAATAGTGATCACAAGTGCCATTAACATGTATGGGAATCAATGCATAAATGGTAAACCATCATTAATATTGTCATCCATACAAATACATGTACACAAACCCTTCAAATCCTAGTATTGAGACGAGATT
The DNA here is from genome assembly GCA_034641835.2 of Pinus albicaulis. NCBI lineage: Eukaryota > Viridiplantae > Streptophyta > Pinopsida > Pinales > Pinaceae > Pinus > Pinus albicaulis. Next base: position 1,022,122,239 of record CM076578.1, read on the forward strand.
CATTCATGGCATCTTCATAATGTAGCCCTCAACTCCCATTCTATCCACTTACAAGCTACCAAGAGTGAAGGCCTTCAACTCCTCAAGTAGAAAGTAACAATAATATCACTAGCCTAGTTCAACTGTTAAAAGCCCATTTGCATGTGGCATGAGGTTGTATTTGTAGAAGTGGGGGGTGACCTCTCACCTTTCCCTTGACTCTTGGACTTCCCTAATGACCTTTCAACTTCCACTTGAATTTTCATCTTCTATAGAACTTTACAATTTCCTCATGGCCTTTAGTATCTTCTTTTAGCGTTTTCCATGATTTAATATTTGTAATTTATGAAAAATTCGATTCACTTAAAAGATAATAATTGAAATTTAATGGGCTCTGACATAGCATGTTGTAAGCACGATGTTGAATTTAAGAAACTTGATGATGTCCGTGTTATGACCTTGGTGGTCTTGGAGATATTAAAACTTTAATAGTTGTTTTTTTATAGGATCATGCAGCATCAATCCCTTGGGTTGTATTAGCCACCAATTGGGATCGAGCATCCACATAAATGATGAACATTTGCCTCCATAATTTCAATCATGCAAATACTCACAACCATTAATTAAGCATTGAGACAAATGCACGTTTAATGAAATGAGAAGCAAATATCACACATAATAATGAACAAGAATTCATCGCCTTAAAATATCGACACTAAAACGCTTGGATCAACTTTCATTTATCACTGGTGAGGATGATCTCCTTATATTTTTTTTCCTCTTTAATATCCTTTGTTTACTTTGTACCGCACCGATCACGTTAGACCTAGTTATATTGTAATTTTTAAGTTTATTGATGGCTCTACTTAGTTCATCACAATTCTTCACGTGGTTTCCTTCTATCATAGTTGTCATTGCCCCATATTCTTAGTGCATTCATTTATTGTAATGAATTTCCATATTTGTTACTATTATTGTATCATGAATCATAACTCATATGTCTTAGCCTTTGAGACAATGTATCATCTTTCAATGCCTTCTTGGACAATGAGTCAACATATCCTTTTATGTTGCGTAAGATGGATTTGAGAGCATTGTGTTTGTCGAAATATGTTATCACATTGTTTTCACACTCCCCTCCATACTAATTATATTTAGAAATGCATTATTTATGTTTCCTTCAAAGAATTATGCATACCCTTCCATGTGTGTAGTGTAGTATCCTCCTAATGTGTTGTTTGTAAATTTTTACCTATGCTCCTCATTGGTCATATATCATTATTGCACAAACACCATGTGATGGAGCGTCATCACATTTGACAGTGACATGGTGTCTTGGACTAAGCACTAACACTGCATTGGGCAGATAACACATTTGTAAGGGACAAAGGGTGGTGTATCTGTTGAATAGCAGCACACAATATGCTATCAAAATCCATGTCCCATATTATGGGCACATGGTGCATTAGCACAAGATAAGTGGAAATAATCTGTGAACTAGGAATGTACTATGCACTAGTCATTCTCCATGAGAGATTCTCAATGCTCCTTTTAGATTGGTAATTAAAATTGGATTGATAATGCGTTTTTGATGTTTCAAAAGTATTAATCGATACACACATATTCTCAAGAGTTTATTTTCAATTTGGCTATGGCGTGGAGTAATCAAAACCTTCAGTTATGTTATTATTGTTATATGTTGTTATTGCCTAGCTCCCTTCTACCTTACGTAGTGTTTATGTTGATGTTTGATCTATGATATGGGATCAGCGAGACACTCAGATTGGCTTCATTCATGGATTCTAAGGACATGTTGATGGTATAAAATGACATAATCAGCATGCAAGGTAGACCACTCTATCATATTCCCAAATAAAACTCATATCTCTTTGTGTAATGGCTCCAACATGTTCAATTGGGTCCAACTACCCTCTCCCTCTCCCTGTTGGCTTATAAAATATCTATTATTTACCAATAGAAAGAGAGAATTTATATATGCCCCATTGTTATGCACATGCAAGCAATAAAATCCTTAATATGACTCTATGGCTCAGCCAAGCTGCAACTAAGGCTTGCCCTTGCTCAAGGGGCTACTAGAAATGCAGAACTAAATATAAATGCAGATCTACTATAATATGCAATAAACAATATAATCCTATCTCGAATTGGAAAATGATAGCCTTATATAAATTCAAGAGCATATGAAATAACTAACCAAGGGAAGAGGATTATTTATATGATTTAATTCATTATATATTTTTCATAAATTAAATAAGTAGTTCATTCAATTAATGAAAGAGAAAACAAAATGGGAATGTATTTAAACAATAAATAGTTACTTCTGAATACATTCCTATCTCAATGAATTCATATTAATTATGATTTTGTTATGTCGCTCAGAGATAACTCCTATAAGACTTTAGCCCCAGGGGTTATCTCAATTGGTTGAGTCCCCATTGAAAGTACACCCAGATTGAGAGGTCACAGGATCAAATATCCTAGACGCCTGTGGGGTTAGGCCTCAGTGTTAGGCCAATAGTAGATCCATTTGGGAGGATTTAGTGAGACTCTTAAGACCATGGATGTAGCTGGTACATGTGTGCAGGCACATAGGAACGCGAACCACCAGAAAAGAAAAGAAAAAACAACTTCAATATCATAAAACAAATTGATACGAAAATAGTGTTTAATCAAAGTGTAATACACTTTTTAGAACAAGAATTAAAATAAATTAGAGAAATTCTGGCAATAACATATTAACTTACAATCCAAAAAATAATGCATTGGAATGAAAATGTATTAAACTCATACTAGAACTTCATTACAAAAATATACAGTCCATGAACAACTTCAGCTCTTTGAAGAAAGCTTGTCAATAATAGTGCAAAATAATTCTTCCTCTCAAAGCCAAAAATGCTATATCTCTCTATAACTCAACTTTTTGTCCATTACAAAAGTGTAGATGTCTAGTAAGAAAAATCAGATAGATTCCCCTAAATACCTAAGGTCTGAATTTTTCCTCTCACCTATAGCTATAATCCCCTAATAAAATAGTGCTTTGTGAGCCTCTAGTTACAAAGAAGAGGAACCTCCTCCACATTCTCAAGACTGTTATTTAATAATTTACAAAAATCCAAAATGAGAGAGTTGTTGAGATTAGTTTTCCAGATCGTGAATTAGAGCTGAAAATTCCCCAATTTTCTCTTTGTTGGTCTCTTTTCATTGCTCCAAAATGCCTCAAAACTAAACTTATCCAATTTATCTCCCACCACAAACCAATCAAAACCAAAATAAATTAAATTAAATTGCAAATTAGAAATTAGAAAAAAACAAACTCTCATGAAATCGCTAAATTAAAATACGGTAACAGACGGGGAAGAGTCCACTATCTCTGTTTAAAATATGATGAAATTCGCTTTACCCAAAGGTTAAAACAGAGGAATTTTATTAAGTCGTCAAATAGTAAAACATTTTACATGGGTTCCACATTAGTGAATCAAGCAATATAAGTTAAAAAAGGTAAGTACTCTAAAGTCATGAATTCAAATTTTGGGAAATATCTAATATTTAAGATTACCTCATATGAGGAATATAAGAAGGTACAAATAGGTGTTTTAAATAAAACATATATCCATCGATATGAATGGAATCTAACATTGCTTCCCTGTCAACGAGCCTGGTCAGTACCTAGACGAAGTTTTATTTTATCCCATACAAGCATTTCCCCACTACTAGCGAACATCCATAGCCCTGACGAGTTTGTTGTACTTTCCATGCTTCCCCTTTTGATCATGCTTTTCATTAGTGAATTTGTGAGCTACATTTATGATGTACATGAGTGAAAGGGGTGGGGTGGTAAAAGAGACTTAAGAAAATGGACATAATACTTCCATAATGTTGACCCCATATCCTCCCCACAACTATTCATTCAAATAGTTTTATAAAGTGGAGGGATGGGACAAATTCATTGAGTTAAACTCAGGATCATTTTTTTCTTGAAAAGGTAAACTATATCACTTAGAAAATATACATGTTCCTCCATGGAAAATATTTAAAGAAAGAGGGCTTTATAATTCAATAAAGATATACCTTTAAGGCAAAATGAAACCCATTGAAATAGATAGAGTACAAATTTCCAATTAATTCCAACCAATGTTGGGTATGAAAAATTCCTTTCAAATAAATCTTGGCAGTATCACCAAATCCAAACTATAACAAACAACAAAAGGAAAAAGAAATAAACAAACTCCAAAATGTCAAATAAGGAAAGGAAAGATAAAGGAAAAGTACAAATTAAAAGGAAACCTCAACAATACTAACCATAAAATGTCTCAACAAAAGATTAAAATAAGACAAGTATGTATGTGTTCGTATTATGTTGATATTTTAGTGAATTCTATCTTGCAAAGTTATAAATAATTAGGCTCTCAAACCATAAGGTGAAAACAATCATGAGAGATAAAGCTAAATGAGAAGTTTCTCATTTTGCAAATTTCTTGTTTCAAAGAGAAGCCTGCATAAAAACATCTTCACAAATTTTCTAATCAAAACAATGTTTGAGAAAAAAAATAAAGGTTCAGGAACTCCCAGTTTGGCTTATTTGATGAACATTATAACTACTCTTCCAAAGCTCGAAAGAAAACAACAAGGACAATGAGTGCCAAATATGAGTTAGTGTTGTGGCTAGTTTTAAATTTCTTGTATGCTGTACATAGGAGATTATGTACTTAGAAAATTTTAAAAAATATATATGCACAAAATGAAATTTTGAAAAACAAAATGGCACTAAGCGGTATTTGAAGTTATGTGTCAGATAGCGGGAACACCTTTGGCTCGTTGGGTTAAAGGACAAGCACTTCATTTCTTGGTTTCCACCATTTGAAAAGTGTGCCCACGATGGAGTGTGAGAAAAGTCACAAAGTAGTCGGAGGTTAACCGACAGGATCCCTTCGCTAGAATATTTGACCCCTGTCAGTTGACGATGTGTGGCCCAAATCTTCTGCAGGGGCACAGACCTGTGATCGAGCTTTTACTGAGGAGTTCCCCCATAATTATGACACCCTGATGACAACCGATAAACTCCGTGACCCTCCACGTCATCCTCCACCTCACCCCCAATTTCCTGTCAATCACTTCATTGTTTAATCTGTTTACGCATGTTTTTATCCTGCCCATTAATTTTCCTTCACTATAAAAGGAGGGTTGTCCTCATTTGCATCCACGTCTGCCTCCTGAACCACTAAAGTCTCCAAATTCTCATACCAGTGTACAAATTAGTAGCCACTTCGACGCAAATAGGTAACCTGTGTAACTATTCTCGTACAATTGTTCAAATGATGAATAAAGTTGAAATTTTCAGGTCTTCCACCGATATCCCACTAATGAACAAAGAAACATACATTTTGGATACTGTATGCACAATATACCACCCTCTCGTTTATCATCATGTTGTTCTAAACCAAGCAAGGTCCCGAATTTACTCTACTTTGATTAAGTTTGGAGTCCTGTCAATGTTTGTTCCACAAACCTACTTGTTTTGATAGTTTATCCATTGGTTGGTTTTCTCCATGTACCCTTAAAAATGCTTTATCATGAACCAGTTGGGGAAATTTTTTTCCAGGTGTCAACTCAATTGATAAGGAAATATTTTTGGTACCCCTCTGTAGAGTCTTATGTGAGTTTCATTGATGAATCCCTTCATATTTTCATGAATTTTCAGGGCCTGAAATTACCAAAATTGTGTTTGATCTCTTGCTTGAAATTGAAAAATTCTCCTTGGAGTCAGACAATTTTCCTTTGAATACCTTTGCTAAATATGTATGACCAGTTATTCAAATTTTGGTCAAAGTCCTAGGGAGGGAAGATGCCATGGTGGTAGATAAGTCAATTCTAGGAATGTTTTCTTTGATGATGAAGCCTGGGGTGATTTTGGATATTCCGACTTATCTGGAGAGTGTTATTAATATTCAGTTTATGAGCTTGTCAATCATTGGCAGTTTCAGGTTTCCTTATTTGGTCACATATTTATTTCTTTATAGTAGTGTGGATAACTTTACTCATTTGGGGCTGAACATTTTTGATGTAAATAATACTAAGTAGTTAGTGGTCTTTTGGACAGACCTACTGAGAAAGGAGGTGGGGAATAAAGGATTGTTTGAATTCACCTCCTCTTTCCTTCCCATGGTTTATACAATTTTAAATGGAGGATCTGCACCTATATTATTGCTTGAAGCTTAGTCCCTTTTGAAGTTGAGAAAATATTTGATATATGGAGATTGGTTTTCCCATAAGGAAAATACTAAAATTATATTATTTGGAGTTGATATAGAACCTTTTAGATTGAATTTGTTTGTTCCCATGAGATTGTTTGACTTGGAGTTCATCAGGCAAGGTCTTAATTTTGACCAGATCCATTTTGTTCTAGTGAAAAAAGGTCATATTTTCAAGCTACCTTGGACAATAGGGCCATTCATTGTTAATGCGAGACATGCCCTGGAAGTTTCTAACAAAATTTTGACTGACATGAATTTGTCATTGGAGAGGAAATAGGCTTATGATCCATACCATGTGATTCCAAACCACAGAGTGGAGAATTTTTATTATGAATTTGTTCATGAATCAAGGCTAGAGATGGAGAAGCTATAAAATGGAGGACATACTTCTGTGTCTCAGCATATGGAGGTGGAAACTCCTCACCCTATTGAAAAGGGTCTTAAAAGAGGAATAGAGGAAGTAATTGATTTGGAAAGTGATATAGGGAATGAAGCCAAGAAGGCATAGGCCATGGAAGAGGGAAACTCTTCAGCTTTTCTTGAATATTCCTTGCAATTGGGAGATATATCTTGCACTCCCTAATCTCATCTTCCAGAGAGTTCAAGTCATGACTCCCTGTCAAACATTAAGCAAGTTTTCTCACATATTGAAGAAAGAAATAAGAAGATAAGAGAAAAAATTGAGTCTCAGACTAAGGCTCAAATTTCTCTTGAGCATACAAGACTATTAACAACAATGGAATTATAAGGGGATTAGGTGAAGATATATTTATCTCACCCTTCAAATATGAATGTGACTTCTACTTCTTCTTTCAAAAATATTAACTTAATAGTAGATGCCAAGAAAATTCCTCTTCCTGACAAGATTAATTTACATATGAAAATAAGACAATTAATCTTTAATGGTTTGAATAAGACCACTTCAGCTACTGCTAAAGATGAAAACATGTTAAGTAAAGTGATCAAACAACTGAAGTGGGAAAAAGATAACTCAAGAGCTTATTCCACGCAGAATGAATAATTGAAGAAAATAATTGTTAAAGCTAGTGTTGATCCTAAAGACAAATCAACAATTAAAAAATTGTTGCAGTCCGCTGAATTTGAAATTCAGAGTTTGAAGAAGAAGATGGAGCTTCCCACATGTGAGCATCCTATGGATACTGAAGTATCCTGGGTGGAGACAAAGAAATAGAATATGTTGCAAGCTCTATTGGCCAAGGATCAATAAATTGAAAAATTGAAGGAGACAGATGAGATGCTGCAGAAACAAATTGATTCTCATGTTTGTAAAATAGTACATTTCATCTAATTTAGAGGATCCTTCTACCCAGTTAACTCAAGTATCAACTGAGTTAATATTGGTAGAAATTGATTTAAAGAAAGCTCAAATGGATTTGGAAGTAGCTTATAAAGTGCTTAAGGTTACAGAGAATGATTTGCATATGACCAAGGACAATGCAAAAAAGTACAGGTAGGACTATCAGAATTCCTATCAGGAGATCAAAGAGCTAAAGGAGAAAGTGAAGGGAAATGTATCCCTTATTCAAGCCACAGATATTATTTGGAATTAAATTATTGATGTTGTCAAGAACATAAGGGATTTGTTGATCATTCTTGGGGAAGAAAAGAGTATTGTGAGGGACCTAAAAAATGTCATTGTTTCCAATAAAGAGAAGTTGCAAAACAGGGCCTCATATTCCAAGAGATTAACTAATTTTATTAATTCTAAAGCTACTCAAGAGTTGAATAATTTCAGTATTGAAGACAAGACTCTATGTGTGTTAGAGTTTAACAAGATGATCATCAAGAATTCATACAGGAATAATACAAAGAAAAATCTGGAGGAAGTCAAAGAAGCAGTGTTAAGTTTCAATGTGTTGTTTGAGAAAAGAACCAGAGCTAGTTTGTCATCCTGTTGGGACCAGCAAGGAAATATTCTCCCTTGGGAGACATTTGAAACATTTTTGGTTGAGGTGAAGAGTAAAATTGGCAACACACATGAAAATACTACTATTCTAAAGGGAGCCACAATCATGAATTTTCTGCTTAAAAACTTTCAATTATTATGGATGATGAAAACTTTGTTTTAAGAAAGACCCTTGTATTCCAAGATCAAAGAATTTAGAATGCCGCATGTGAAGCTTGAAAATTGTTCCAACCCAAATGTAGACCTGTGGAGAAAATGCAAAGAATGGACGTCCCCACAAGAAAATTATGCAAATGCAGGAAATTCTTCCATTCTAGGATATCAGGCCACTCCCACCTCATGATCGAATGATGTTTCACATTTACTTTACTGAAGATGTTTTTATTTTCTAATTTTATTTTACTGAGCAAAGAAAACAGTTTGGGAAGTTGGCAGTTCCATAACTGTCAATTTTGTAATAATTTATTTAAGACTCTTTCAAAGAAGAAATTAGGTTCCAGACTTTGGGCCTCAGAAGTTTTTCCAATTTTGTACTTCGTCTTTATGAAATTAATAAATCTATTCAAAGAATTTTGCAGCAATTGATGAATATGTTGAGTTCCTCCTATTCCATCTTATGTATGTTTCTTCTGTAAAAGTAAAGTAATGAAGTTGTTGGTGTCTCATTTACATCTGTGAGCTAGAGTAAATTTTGTTAATGATGGTCTCCTTTATTCTGAAGTCATTTCTTGTAGTTGTTTTCTTCTAAACCAAAGATAATAGTTTACATGATTTACAACATATTGTTAATGTTTTTCACTATGATTTCATCTTCTCCTATTCATGCACATTTATCCTTTAATGGCACTTTGAAGAGTTATATTATCAATAAATATTAAATGGTTTTAATTTATAATTCTGGGGTTACCATATGAAGGGAAAAAAAAAATTGAATTATAAGTGACAGTGAATATCTTAGGCACTGATCTTCTAACAACCAGAGATTGTCTCCCAAGGATCAACATTTTTTGGCGTCGTTACCGAGGAACGAAGACATAAAGCTATTTTCCCTGGGTTCTATTTCATAAATAATTTCTTTGATTGGTGAACAAAGAAAATGATTTGGTTTTGCTTTTCATCAATGTAGACATGGCTTCTAGAAGACCACACACGAGGTTAGATACCTCACAACATGAGTTTCCAGACTTATCTGACATAGAAAAACTAGTATCAAGAAGGGTTTGGAAAGAAAAATCCCTAATTACTCCCAGGCCTACCAATTCTATGCCAGGAATAAGTTCAAATATACAAACTCCAGTTTTCTACTTAGAAGAAGTCAAAAACCTTCAATTCTTGGAAGAAGGACCTGTGTCCTCTCTTTCATTTTTTCCTGAACTCACTTTGGAAGAAAAATATTTTGAGTCATTTTCTTTTATATTTCCTGATTTTCAAGAAGTCACAACACTTCATTTTGGGACTCCACAACAGTATGTCTCTATAATAAGTCAGCATGTTCCTATATCAGTACTTCCTCCTCCACCATTCATTTTTCAGGCGGGAGGTAATAAAAACTCCAATATGGCTATTCCTATTTTTCTTCTCAATAGATATGCTCCATTAAATTTGGCCCAACCAATGAATGCAATGCCACAATATTACCTTAAGTTTTTGCCTCGTTTCACAGGGGAAGATGATATCCCTGCAGAGAACATATTGCTTATTTTTGTCCCTTTGCAGAGAATTTGAATATTGAGTATCTTGATGTTGTCTTAAGGTTATTTTTGCAGTATTTAGATGGAGAGGCTAGAATGTCGTTCAAAACACTTCAGGCCAAGTTAAATAATAACTGGGAAGAAATGGAGAACAGTTTCACTTAGAGATGGGGTGAAAAGAATTATCATGGATATTTCTTAACTAAATTCAATGTTATTAAAAGAAAACGTGATGAAAATGTCATTGATTTTATTAAAAGGTTTAATAAACTATATAATAGCCTTCCAACATAAATAAAACCCCCACGCGCTGGAGGGAAGGTTGTTTTTTCTGGAGCTTTTGAATAATATTTTGGTTTCACTCCGAGAGAGAGGAGGTCTTCCACTTTAGATCAAATTCAAATAGATGCCTTGGAGATTGAGGGAAATTTGACTGCAGTAGAAAATCTAAAGGAAACCAACAGACACAAGATAAGGGGAAGGAAAAATAAGAAGTTTCACATGACCAAATATTGAAATATATGACTAAGGTCATAAAAAAATTGTCAAATAAATTAGTAAAACGGGAACTGGAAAAAAAATCCTCCTAGACAAGGGCAGCAAGCCCAAAATCAAATCTCAATCCAAAATTTAGAAAATAGCCCTTGCAGATTTGGCAAAGGGAAAAGAAATATCAAGATGCAATCCCACCTCCTTTTTATATAGAAGATGGAAATGAAGAGGAAGAAGAATAAAATGCAAAGGAGAAATACAACCAAATATCAAAATTATATGCAGGTGAAGTAGAAGATGATTATAATGAGCAAGTCAATGTTGAAGCAGAGGAATCCTTGACTGAAAATAAATTGAATAATAATGTAAAAAATTGACTGACCATATGCACATTGAATTTCACAAACAGTATGATGTGAGATCAAGGAATAGATCTAGATCATTAAATAATGAAGAGGTGTCAGAAGATTCAAAACCTCAATAGATGGCGACTCCACAACAACCAACAAAAAAACTTGGCAGAGGGAAGAAACAAGTTGATTCAGTAACTGAAACTACTTTTCAACAAGGAGAGAGTCCACAAAGAAATTTAAGAGGTGAGAATTTAAAGAAAACTATTGTTTCAGCTAAATGAATTTCACACATGAATAAGAATAATGAAGATCTTGAGAAGTTAATAAAACCAAGTAATCCTTTTAATTTGACAAAATAATTGGAGAAGATAAAAATACCAATTCGCTTGATAGAGTTGGTCAAGACTCTAGTGTATAAGAAATAGTTTTCATATTTTATCAATCTTTCTCAAGGTGACAATGTGGCAGATACTTTGAATTTGCAAGAAGATAGACAAGTAGTGATGTTTGGTCCTCATGTGGAAGAGGTGGATTCATATACTCCTTTTTTACATTTCTTTATTGGTGTGTTATTTCATGTAACACAATTGTATGTTGGATTCGGGAGGTTCTCATAATTTGATGCCATTATCTGTAATGAAGCAGTTGAATTTACAAATCACCAAACATTATAAGGGTATTCATTCATTTGATTCTAAAAATGTTAATTTTCTAGGGTTGATTAAAGATATGGTTGTATCATTGGCTCAAATTCTAGCCAGGAGCCTTGTGATGGATGTGGTGGTGGCAGATATCCCAACTTGTTTTGGGATGCTTCTTTCTAGTTCTTGGGGGGCTAAGTTGGGAGGAGTTTTGAGATTGGATTTCACTTATGCCATAATACCATATTTTGGGGAAGAAGAGAGAAGATTGTACAAAGAAACCGGGTTTGTAAAAAAAGTTACTAAGGAGAATGCCAGTAATTTTCCTATGTACAGCCAGGAAAAAGATGATTTTTCTATTTTATGCTACAAGAAGTTGCAGAAATTGCTGAAGATACTGAATTTAAACTCCCTTTAGTAGTTGAGAATAAAGAGATGACAAAAAATGGAGTCTGGAAATTGTACTTTGATGGTGCTTGTTCGGAAGACGGTACCGAAGCAGTTATTATTTTAATCACTCCAAAGGTCATTTAATGCCTTTTTCATATAAATTAGAATTTGATTTTACAAACAATATCTCAAAATATGAAGCTCTAATTCTTTGGTTACACACTGCAAAACAATTAGGAGTACAAAATATATTTATTTTTGGAGATTTTGAACTAGTAGTCAAACAGATTAAAAATCATTGTCAGGAAAGATATATAGGATTAAAAAATTACAAGAATGAAGTGTGGGATTTAGTGGATGATTTATTCCTTGATTTTAATATAAATTTTTCCCTAAGGAAGGGAACAGGCTGGCAGTTGCAGCCAACACTTTAAAACCCCCTCTAAATCCAAGGTTGAGATATGAAGTAGAAATCAGACACATGCCTTCAATTCCTGATAATGTAAAGCAATGGCAGGTTTTTGAAGATGAAGAATAGATTAAGGAGTTTCTGTTGTGAAACTAGCTCCAAAATAGAAGAAAAGAGATATCAATGCCTTAGAAATAAGCCACTTCGAGGGGAAAACCTCCAATACATTACATGAATGAACAATTCTTGGATGATACAAATTAAAAAACCTCCTTTCTATATATAGGATTCCATGGGGCCACAATGTAATGCTAGCCGACCTAAAAATAATAATTTAAGGGCACAATAAGAAAAATATGGGGGTTACAGGGGTACAATAATAACAATAAGGGGGTTACACTAACAACAATAAGGGACTATACTAGTAATATAGGGACCTAACATGCCCCTCTCCTTCAAAAAAGTGTTGTCCTCAATGCTTGAGTAGCTATGGGTGCTTCTGTATAAAATTCTCATCCTCCCATGTAGAATCTTCAGTGGGTAAGTTCTTCCACTTGATGAGATACTCTGAAATTGATCGATTTCGTAGCTGTCGAGTTATTGTTTCCGTTATTGCTTCAGGTTCCAATATGATTTTTCCTTCCTCATCAAGTTCTGGCAATATTGTTTGAACTGGAAGATTTTCACCTATAACCTTCTTTAAGCATCAAACATGGAAAACTGGATGCACTCGCGAAGAAGCAGGAAGCTCCAATTTGTATGCCATCGTACCAATATTTTGCAACACCTTGTAAGGACCATAGTACTTTGGCGATAATTTATTATCCTTCTTAGCTTGCTTGAGGGACATTTGTTTGTATGGTTGTATCCATAAAAATACCCAATCTCCTACATCAAAACTTCTCTCACTGCGATGTTGATCTGCCTGTTGTTTCATTCGATTTTGTGCCAAATTCAGGTTATCCTTTAAGAGTTGGAGAACTTCTTATTGATGCTCGATGTGATCTTCCACTGCTTGAACCTTCGAATTTTCTCTTAAAGATGATGTGATGGATGGTGGATGATATCCATAAAGTGCCATAAATGGGGTCATTTTTGTTGCAGTATGGAAGGAAGTGTTATACCACCATTCAATGAGAGGTAACCACTTGACCCATTGTGTTTGTTTATCAAATACAAAACAACGAAGATATCCTTCCAAACATTTATTTACTATCTCAGTTTGACCATCAGATTGAGGATGATAAGATGAGCTATGAACTAATTGAGTACCCAAACAAGCAAATAACTCTGTCCAAAAATTTCCAGTAAAAATGGGATCTCTTTTGCTCACAATAACCCTTGGGTTTCCATGTAGCTTTTTAATTGTGTACATAAATGTAGTAGCAACTATACTTGCTTTAAATGGATGAGATAATGCACAAAAGTGTGCATACTTGGTAAGTCTATCGACTACCATCATGATGACACTCTTTCCTTTGGACTTAGGTAAACCTCTGATAAAATCCATTGAAATATCCTCCCAACGTTGACTTGGAATGGATAAAGGTTGTAGAGGACCCGAGGTCTTAATTGTCTCAACTTTATTCTGCTGGCAAATCAAACATTCCGCTACAAACTTTTGAATATCAGATTTAAGGCCATCCCAAAAAAATTCTTTCTTCACCCTATGGTAAGTTTTTAAAAATCCCGAGTGTCCTCCTAAAGGAGAAGTGTGCAATTCCAAAAGAATCTTTTGTTTTAGTTGGGAATTATTATAAATATATAAGCGATATTTGTACCATAAGGAATAATTTTTCCAACTAAATCTATTAGATGTACTAAGATCTTGCTGCAACTTTTGAATGAGTGTCCACACTTCTTTGTCCTTCTTCGATTCATCCCTTGTTTCGGTTATCCAATCTGGTTGGATAATAGAAATGGCACAAAGAAATGCTTCCACCTCTTCATTATTTCTTGAGAGCGCATCTACAACATCATTTAGCTTCCCTTTTTTGTAGATTATTTCAAAGTCATAAGCCAAAATCTTTGTGACCCATTTTTTTTGCTCTTCTAAAGATAGTCTTTGTTGAAAAAAGTGTTTAAGACTATCATGATCAGTTTTTACCTTGAAATGTGTTAGTATGAATGTTTCGTTGTAAAATATCACTTTAGCTATGCATAAAAAATAGCACTAACATTGATTATGGCTGTCAAATATCTTTAAATCTGCAAGTAGGTGATCCAAACAATGCTGCACAAATCCAGATCTAAGCATAAAAGACATTAAGTAGATAAAGTAAAATGTGGCTCCATGCATCCAATAGACAAGACAAGAACAATGTGTTTGAAATAATTTTTATATTATATTAAAAAGGGGGCACCTGAGAAACAAGAAAGGTGTTTTCCAGTTCTCCTCAATGGGATGGGTTCTTGAAAGTCCTCAGCATTTCAGATCTAAAATTGCTCTCTCTTGTTGTTGTAGAAAACCCAGACAAATGTAGAACTGAATGGGAGCTCACAAGACAAAATGGAGAATGTGACCTAGTATAGATCCAAAGTGATCTAATACAATGGAGGTGACTAATGAATGGGGAAAACCCTTCTATTTATAACAAAATATTAGGGTTATCTAGAACTTGGTGTATGAATAAAATATTATTAATCAAATTCTAAAACCACCCTTTAGGAATATTTTATTATATTTGTTGGAGGGAAAAGGTCTTTTGACTTGGGTCAATTCATTTATTTATAAACAATAAATAAATAAATGATTTATTTATTATTCTAGGGAGATGGTGGGAATATAATTAAATAAATAATGATTTATTTAATTATTTAAAAATGATTTAGTCAAATTTAACTAGGAATATTATTTAAATAACTTATTCCTATGAAATAATCAAATAAATAATGATTTATTTAATTAATTTCCTTGTTTTGGGTTAAATATGACTAGGAAATATAAACAAATGTTATTTCACATGGTGAAAGCAATTTTACTTAGGGTAAAATTGGTCTTACATGGTGTACTTGGGTTCATCTAATGATAATAGGTTAGATGACCAAAAAATGGTGTAACAGATTGCCCCCCAACATACGAGTGTTAGGAGAAAATCGTATGAACGAAGTACGTTGTAAGAACTCAATCACTAAACATCAAGAGGCAAGTGAGAGAGGAAATGTAAGGTAGTCTAATGTGCTAAAGGACTAGACCCTGAGGAGACGAGACTTATAGGTGCAACAAGTCTCTATTTTATGAAGTGGTACTTGTGCTAAAGGCAGCGGGGGAGGCATACCTATGCCCGCCGAGACAAAGTACAAAGAATATGAAGTCCAGTAAACAAGGAACCAGAATATGAAGAATATGCTGGCGTAAATAGAAGCCAGAAAAATAAAATGATGAATCCCACATACATGCGGTGCCTGGAATAATCGTCAATACTTATACAATAATATTTGAGTACATGAGATATGAATACACCCAAATGCCCCCTACACACGGGGAAGGGCTCGCAAAATCTGACTGATACATGCAAATCAAAGAGGCGCTTCAAGTGGCTGGGGCCAATATCATCAAATGGGAGGAGCTGCATCCAAGGCTGAAATGAAGAAGTTATCCAGGCATGTGGGGGGCTACCTGCAGGGCCACCCCCTCATGAGGGTTTAGACATCTCACACACACCCAGGAATCATCAATATCTGTTGCTGCATCACTGGACCATCAAGTATATGGATCACGATCATGCTGAAAGGAGCTCAAACCAAGGTACACTACCCTCTAGACTTGGCTTCTGGAGTAAATGAGTTGACGTCGGCAGAAGGAGGGCTGCCATAGGTGAGGCAAGAAGGAATCCCCAACGAAGGCGCGAGAGAAAATAGTAGAGTGACGAACAGATGGACAGTAATGATGATAATGAAATGGGGGATGATCCAAAGGGGACCATAAAAAACATGAGTACAAAATGGTATCTCATGACAAAAATTGACACAAACAAGAATGAGTATAGAGGTAAGGTGGTGCCCCCAATGAAATGTGTTGCAAGTGAGAAAATCCGATTTTGAGGAGAGGTGAAGTAAGGCTTCGTGGACAAGAGGTGTCCTAGTGAAGTATAAAAATGTGAAACAAACAGATGTTGGATATCTAAAAGAAAACAAAACATTCATTTCGAATGGAAAATGCTAAAGGTAATATCTCTTAAGATAGAGTGCATTGCGAGGATTAGGAAGGATGTGGCCTTCAGAGTCCTCTAAAAGATATGCCCCCTTACCAAGGTCTTTACTGATAATGTAAGGACCAAGCCATAATGAGTTGAACTTCCCATGACCGAGGGTATCATGGGCTTGGTCATATACTAGAACAAGGTCACCTTCATGAAAGGTACGAGGGTGGAATTTTCTATCATACTGAGCTTTGGTGCGCTTTTTGGTCACTTCAAGAGTTTGCAATGAAACATGACGGTCTTCAGAGGCACTCTCAAGCATGATAATTCATTGTTCTAGAGGTTGGGTATCAGGGAGAAGTTCGACGGCCAAGTGAAGGGAAGGGGTTTCACATTCGATTTGTAAGACTGCCTCCTCACCAAAGACAGGGTGGAAAGGAGTGAAACCGGTGGCGGTTTTAATAGAAGTACGATAAGCCCACAAAGCAGGGAAGAGCATGAGATGCCAATTGGTTTTGTGCTTATTCACCGTTCATTGAAGCATGGTCTTAAGAATTTTGTTGACCGCTTCAACTTGGCCATTACCTTGGGGGTAATAGGAAGATGAATATTGGTGCTCAAAACCCAATAGGGAGGACAGCTCATGCCAAATCTGATCTTCAAAATGTCGACCATGGTCAAAGACTAACTGTTTTGGAACTCCGAATCGAGCAATGACGTGGTTAAAGAAAAAGAGGGCTGCAGTGGCTGCCGTATTGTTGAATGTTGGCATAGCTTCGGCCCATTTAGTGAAATAGTCAACCGCCACGATGATATATTTTTGGTTACCAGCAGATGGAGGTCTACATTCCATAAAGTCAATGGCCCATTTACAAAAAGGACCAGCTATGATGATATGATGGAGAGAAGCGGGAGGAGCTCGGGCCTTGGGGGCGAAATGTTGGTAATTGGAACAGTGTTTGACTGCTTCAATGCAATCACTGAAGAGAGAAGGCCAAAAATACCTAGTGTGAATGATTTTTTGGGCAGTGGCGAGGCCAGAGAGGTGGCCACCACAAGCGCCGCTATGACAGGAATTGAGGACTTGTTCAGCTTCAGCGTGTGTGAGGCAACAACGAAGGACAGTATCTACTCCACGACGATAAAGGTCATCGCCAATTAGAAGGTAGCGATAGGCTTGGCATCGGATACGTCGTCGAGCATCACGATCAAGATGAAGGGCGAACTTTTGGGTTCACAAGTAAGTAAGGATGTCACCATACCAAGGATCGTCGGTGGTGATGGCAAATAAATGTTCATCGGGAAGAGCATCATTAATTGGAGTATCTTGCGTCCTGGTAGGAAAATCATAAATGAGTTCAGCGAGGACTAAAACTTTCTTAATTTTTGGGGTGACAAATTCAAGGTCGGATTCTTGGAGGATAACGACCCAACGAGCATATTTACCATTGAGGATGCGTCGAATCAATAGGAAAGCCATGGGGTTGGAATCAATCACAACCTTGGTGGAACGCATGAGGATATAATGACGCAGTTTTTTGACTGAGAACACGATAGCTAGTGCTAATTTTTCTTCATGCGAGTAGAACACAGGTGGACTGGTAAGGTTCTTACTGACATAATAGATCACATGTTTGATATCGTTATCATCCTCTTGGATAAGGACACCGGCAACCAAATAGGTGGAAGCGGAGATGTATAGGATGAAATCGCAGTCAAAGTCAGGAGGATGGATCAAGGGAGTGGATGTGAGAGCATGCTTGAGGGCATCAAAAGACTCTTGAGCGTAGGTATCCCAAAAAAATGGGGTGTGAGATTGAAGAAGTCTAAGGAAGCCATGTGCAGTAGTGGCATAGTCAGGAACGAATCGACGAAGAAAATTAGCTTTACCTTGGAAACTTTGTAGCTGGCGTAAGGTACAAGGTATAGGAAGTTCAAGAATGGCTTGAACCTTCAAAGTGTCGAGAGTTATCCCATATTTAGACACTATGAAGCCGAGGAGATGACCGGCGAGAACACAGAAGACACATTTCAATGGGTTAAGATGAATGTTATACTTGCGACATCGGAGAAAAATGGTACGCAGATCATGAAGGTGTTGCGCTCGATGTTTAGAACGTGCAGTAAGGTCGTCTAAATAGGCAAGGATAATATGAGCTAATTCATGGAAACAATAAGACATGGCTCGTTGAAAAGTGGCACCGGCGTTTTTAAGGCCAAATGGCATGACTCGGTATACGAAAGTGCCCCACGGACTAATGAACGTGGTTTTAAGTTAATCAGCACGACGGATAATGATTTGGTTGTAGCCGGAGAAGCCATCCATAAAGGATAGAATCTCGTGCCTTGCACACTCATCAATGATTTGGTCAATAAATGGTGTGGGGAAGTTGTCTTTGGGACAATCTTTGTTCAGATCATGAAATTCGGTGCAAACACCAATGGTGCCTTGTTTTTTGAGGACGGGAACTGGGTTGGACACCCAAGTGGTGTATTCGATGGGGTAAATGAAACCAGCCTGCCGGAGCTTATCGATTTTAGCTTTGATGGCTTCACGTCTAAAGGGATGGATGGGTCTCAAATTTTTATGGACCAGAATGGCATTAGGCCATGTGTCGATGTGGTGTTCGACAATGGCAGGATCGAGTCCGGGCATTTCTGAGTAGGACTAGGCGAAAATATCACGGAATTATTTGAAGAGTTTGGTGTAGGCTTCAATTTATTCCGGAGTGCATTGGGCGCCCATGGTGATATGTTCTTCGATACCTGGTTTGAAAGAAATTTCTATTTTGATGGTAGGAGATATATTAGCCATATTGCCTTCTTCGAAAGCGTCAGGTGCAGGGATGGGGTTTTTGAACCAATCAACTTTATCAAGAATGAAGTATTTAGATTCGAGAGCATATTGGTCATGGGATTGGTGTGGGAGGAAGTATGCACGATGGAGCATATCTTCCCACAGAAAATCAGGTTCAGTCATGGCTTCCATGATGTCTTCATCGGACTAAAAAATGGGAAGAGTGGGTGGAATAGGAGGATCTAAGGAGGTAGAAGTATGAGACACCTGATTTTGAGGGGAAAGGCTCACATGCGTGTCGGCATGAGGGGTGACAGTGGAGCAAGCAGATGAGTGGGTAGGCGAAACATCAAGGGAAGGAACTAAGGGGTCGGTTGCTGGGAAACGCGGTGATGAGGAAAGGTAGGAAATAGTGGCTGAAGGTTTAGTCATTTCAGTATTGGGATGAGAAATGGTAATCGGGGTAGACAGGTGGTCTGGTGGTAGTGAAGAAGGATTACGGGCAAGTGTGGCTATGAATTGGTAGTATGCGGCTAAATAAGGACGATACTCGTCAAGGCAGGGGAAAAGATGGGTATTTTTATTGCCTAAATCTACCTCAGGCTGAAGGAAGGCAGAGTTCAGGGTAACATCAAACCATGCTCAGTCTGGTAGCTAGCCCTACCAGAACAAGAGAGGGCTCTCTCCGGGTCAATCTCAGCAAAAATAATCAATAGGGCTTGAGATGACTTGAAATAAAGGCCAATTTTAGGCTAGGTATATAAGTAAAAGGATTTGAATTTGATTTTGGGGGTTTTTGTTGGAATCAAAGGGAAAGGCAGTTTTGGGTCCCGGGATGAGGCCTAGTTTTTGCAGAGTTCTGATTGGGGCAAGGAAGGCAATTGTTTTGATGCTTTGGATTGATTGAATGGATAGTTCAGACCGGTGAGGAGCTGAAGAGGGAAATATGCTTTCAAGAATCCTCTTCAAACAGATGAAAACATGGAAAATTAAACAAAACTGAAGGCAAAGCAAAGCAATCTAATGAATTCCATCTTTATAACTTGTTTGTTTAATTTAAGAAGAAAGGAGAAGGGAAATGATACACTTAAAAAATTAGTGAACTTACAATCACATAAAGAAACACACCATCAAAACACAGAGCCACATGGATCCCAAAGAGTGCTGCAAACCCTGGTCTATTCCTTTGCCAAAATTGTAGAGATGAAATGTATAATGAAATGCTAAGAAATCCCAAATGTCTAACCCTGAAAATGACTGATGAATTACATGATATAGACAAACCTAACTCATTCCCATGCCTCTAGGGGTCGATCTCACCATTCTAGGAGCTATTTCAACCATATCTAAACTAGGAATTGGAAAATAGGCAATGAAACAACTTGCCTCTATATGATAGGAAACTGATTCATTCACTTACATTTCACTTTTTGGTGAATGAATCTACTAGAATGAGTAAAAATGTGCTAAAATTACATCAAAGTTATGGAATTACATCAAGTTACATCAAGAGTTACATGAAAAATTCAAACTAGCCAAAACTAGGCGAAAATATGAGCTGCTGAGTGAAAAATAGGCCAAATTTCCCAATGCGCCGCGCCTGAAAACACTATGCGTAGCAAAAATTTGAGGCTAATTTTGAGGGCCTTCCCAAAGTCCAAATTGAGCACAAGATAGCTCGTTGGAAAGCCCTATCTGTTGAATTTCCAACCCAAGTGGAATTTCTGGATTGGGTTTCCATTTTTCCCTCCAAATATCAAATCTCCCAACACTGCTTCCTGTGTGTGCAAAAAGTGGCAGAAAGGCCATTTTTAGGGTGTTTTTGACCCTTTAGGCAACGAAAAACTTGTTAGAATCCTTAGGTAATCCATAGGCATGCATAAATTTTGATGAAAAATCTAGAAATTCAATTTTTTCCTCCAGAAGAGCTGCCAATTATAAGCGCGTGCCAAGTGGCACTATGCGTCGGGCAGGAAAATCTGTGTTTAGGCCCAAAAATTCAAAATTGACAAAATTTTTCCCAAATTTCTTGAAATTTGGGCTGAGTGTCCACCGTAAATCACTATTCTGGGCCAAAGAAGCTTCGACCAAAATTTGGATTCTATCATGCCTTTTGCGACGCTTTAGTGCCCTCCTTAGCTTTGCCTACAAGATCTTGATCCCCGCTTTGCAAACATGATTTCGCGCCCAATAATGGTTCTTCATGTGCCTGAGCATGTTATTTTCCTTTTTTGTCTTCTCCAACAACTTCTCAAGATGAATATTGACCCTCTCAAGCCAAGTCTCTCTATCAGCCTCAATCTCCCGCTCAATGGGTGCCATCTCGATTTGGCTTCTTTGGGCAGCTTGTCGATTATCATGGATGTTTTGCAAATCCATGATTGTTTGCTGATCCTCCAAATATTTGTTCCGCTGCTCCAGGTAGTTTATGATCCATTGGGCTCTCTGTAACTTGACATTCAAGGTATTGATCTCAGCCTTCTGCTCCTAAATTATCTCTCTCAACTTTGAGCTTGGAGAGCTCAAATCCTCATCAATAAGTATGAAATCAGTATCTTGGCCTCCTGAAGGGCCCTTATCCTGCATAGGCCTCTTACCTCTGTCCTGTACCTATACCTCTGCTCTTGATGACGGCAACGAGACCCCTTCCACCCTGGGTGGATATAGTACTCGTCGGGCTACTGCAAATAATATTCTGGTGCCTCTCTGATAAGTAACAAACACTGGCACACTGATAGGCTCTGTCTCGTGACCTTTAGGTTGATGTGAAGGTTCACCTGCATCATGGAAAACCTCCGGAGGAACCTGAGGAGCTTTGAAGAAGTCATGGGAAATGAAATCTTCCCATGAAATACCCTGCAATCCAAGCTGATGTACAACCATGATATTGATGAGTGCATAGTGATAAATACTATTGTACTGCTGCTCGGGAGTTTTCTTCTACATAAGAGTGGTCATCCTCTCGATGTTCTGGCACATGAAATAAGGAATGTTCATCATCCTCACTCTAGTGAAATGCATCAATAACCTGATGTGGTAGGCGTAGAGGCGCGAGAACCGGCCCTCACAACTGAAGTATCTGATAATAAGTTTCATCAAAGGTGCATAGGATTCCTTTAGGAACCAGAATGGGAACACCTTGCTGAGCTGTCTCACATAGATAGGCTTGATGTATGGTTCATAATGCAATCTATCCACCTGATGTCTTTTGTTCCACTGTTCACCCACATTCAGTATTCCAGTTGCTTGAGAGATGGTTTCCGGTGTCAAAGTGAAATTTACACCAGCAAGAGTTACCTAACCATCATGCAAATGCAATACAAAAAAATGAGCTAACTCGTGATGATGATGAATCCTAGCAATCATCTCACAATACTGATAGCATGACTGCTCTCGAAAACATGCCATGGCAAGTGGGCAAGCCAGAAATTGAGTCAATGAGGTGGGCTCTTCTCTCACATGTTTGCCACCTTTACGAGGCCTTCTCGGTGCATGTAGCCTAGTGGTAGAATCACTATCTCTGTCATATGATGTATCAATGTCTGTCTCCATGGTGTTTCAAGGTCTATGTTTGGCTTGTATGTGATGAAAATGAGAATTTGGTGCTTTGTTTTAGTTTCCAAATGTGTGTCAAAGGAGAGGGATTGTAGGAGATATAAGGCAGTGGGGACAATGGGGTTTAATCAAATGATAATTTTCCCTTTGAAAATTTGACAAAATTAGGGACAAGGGACAACCAATGAATTTTTGGGATTCTTGGGGTTTGGGAATTTTTATAAGTGAGGTGGGAAAGGGAGAATGATAGGAAATGAAAGGATTTAGGGATAGTGATAATGGGAATGAGTGACTTGGGATATAAGGGAATAGGGGAGGACTGTAATGATAATATTAACAGTGAGAGGGAGGAATAACCAAGAGAGGAATGAAGTATTTGGCACAAAAATTACTTTTAAAACACCAATTTTAAAACCCTAAGGAGCAATTTTTAGCAAGGTGATAGGGTTTATGTTTTTGACATTAAAACTCTCATATTCCCTTTTCAAACAACACAAAACATTGGCTAATGGAAATTTCAAAGTCTCATAAACTTACTTTGAACATAGGAGGCCGATTCGTTTTGAAATTTGAGAGAGATGGCAAGAATTTTTTGTGTTTCGGCCCTGTGTGCCGTGACAGTGGCCCAGTGTGCCATGACCATTGTGTGCGCCGCGCCGATTCAAAAATGCACAGTGGTGAGCGGCCCTATGCGCCGCTTTCAACCAGTGCGCCACATTCAACGCCCAGTGCACTGCAACAGTGAACTCACCCACAGTTCGGCCTTCCAAACACTGTTTCTCTCTTCCATAATTTGACTTGGCTCAATGCTAACTCTTGGTATGCTAATGAATTATTGAAACACAAAAATATCTTTTATGCCATAGACTTTTATTTTTTATTTAAAAAAAACCCACTTTCTAATGTTGCAGACTTTGACACTTTTTACATAAACTCTGTTTTTGCTTCCTTTTTGATTTTTGAGCTGAATGATGAATCTCTTTTCTGTCTTTGTAGGGATAGATGGCATGGGGTTTGGAAAAGGTGACCAGGGCTACGCATGGAGTATTTTACAACAAAAAAAAAACTTTGAGAATTACATTACATTTATTACAAAGGATGAAATTGACGATTTTACTTCAAAACAGAGTTTTGAAGAAGAATCATTATCAAGCATTATGACGATGAAATTTTTTGCACTGAAACCTTATTTGAAGCTTCCTCATGTGCCTGCTAACATTATTAGGCATTTTGAAAGCCAAATTAACGAAACCCTAGACCTAATGAGACTAAAAAATCTTAAAATGACTTTTTTCCAACTTTAAGACCAAACATGACTGTAAATGTTTTTAAAATTGATTTTGATAGATAGAACTAGGCCAGCAGGTACAAGACATGAGGAACATGAGTAACAAGACCCTTCCATCAGAAGATCCATGCTCCTAATGGAATGCAGATGACTGAACTGAATGAGACACCTAAAATGAAATGCGATAAGAGAAATTTTATCTCTTACGGAGGGATGAAGATATCGACTCTAACAGGTATAATTTCCATGGAAATCACACCGAGAACAAGGGTGATTGGTGTGAAAGTGTTTAAGTTTCGGAAGGGAATTAGGTATGGTGACATAAACCTTAGGAATATCATATTCCGGAAACGTTTCAATGACCATGGTTTTGAGATGCGGTAATTCAGGATAGGTATGGGTAGCGTGGCCGACAACATCGCACAAGGCACACTAGATGGGATGTTTTGGAGGTCAAGGAGGGGCAGAGGTTGTCGGGGCAAACTTGTCCTGTGATGCCCCCCTGCGATATTTGCTATTGTTACCCGACATGGTCACAACAGGAGGTGGCTTCTGATGAGGGGACTGAGGTACTGGTGCAGCGGGAGAAGCCATGGGTATCGGTTGAACTAGGGTCAAAACAAGATAAGGTTTGGGTCGACCAGGTAGGGTAGTGGCTGGGGGGTCTAGGTACCAGACGGGTATACCCAAGGTCAAGTTGGGAAGGGATAGGGTGGCCAAGATAGGGACGGAATGAGATCCAGGAGGGGGAGCAAGGAAAGGAATCTGACCAGTAGGGAAATGGCCAGGAGGAATGGGGCCAACGGGGTTGTGCTTGGGCGCGATCGACCCAGGAGCGTAGAGAGGCACATGAGGAATATTCGGGGAAGGAGATTCCAAAGGAAGAAGGTTGGCTAGCAGGGGCGAAGGGCTAGGAGATGGTGGGGTTGGGTGAGGGTGCGGTTGCTTACTAGCCAAAGTGGGTTGTGCAAGGTAACCCCAAGAAGATTGCATCATGAAAACATTCGCTAAGATGGGGTCGAAGACAGGAGGAGGGGTAGGACCTGGAAAATTTCCAAGCAAGGAGGAATATTTTTAGATGCCAGGGGAAAAACTGGTCAAAGAATCAATAGTTTGCTTATTGGTGATAGTAGAGATGGTGGACTCAGGGGAGGTCTGAGATTTTGGTTCATGATACGTCAACCGGTCAATGGTGACAATTTTTCCATTATGACGGAAAAAAATCTTGCGGTGGACTGCGGAGGGGATGAAAAACATGGCATAGGTGTAACTATGCCCCAAAAGAATGTTGTAGTCAAGAAGGGCATCGATAACTTCAACGTCGACACAAACAGTCTTTCCTGCAAGGGTGATAGGACAGTTACAGAATAGGCCAATGGGCTAGGATGCATGGCCATCCGACGCACGAAGGGTGATTGTGGAAGGGGCCAGCTCAGGAGATCCGAGTTGTTTCCAAACCGAAGCAGACATCACAGAGGTATATGCCCCCTTATCAATAATACACCGAGCAACATTGGAATTTCGGATTTTGACAGGGATTTGGAAAGCAACAAAAGCAGGTAGGGGGGATGGTCTGACTAACGAGCATCGAAAATAATCAATTGGTCATCGGTAGGATCTACAGTGCCCATAGCAGATAGTAGAGCCTTCTTTTGGGAAGGACACGACTGGAGGAGTTCCATTGTTGAAATGGTGGAAGGAGATTGCGACAGATCATCTACTATGCTATATGAATGGGAAGCTCGACTAAAGGCAGCATTTCGGCGTAATGGGCCCTTAGGAATCTTGGTATGAACCTCAGCTTTGGGCGGAGGGATTTGCAAGGGACCATTGGGTGTCGACAGAAGCTCTGTAGGACCTAAGGATGGGGACTTGGAGACAGAAGGAACAGGAGGTGTGGAGTACTGACGAGACCGAGTTTGAAGGTTAAGGTCGACAGTGAGAGGTTGGTAAGCGGCCATCATGAGAATCTGGTAATCAGAGGAACCAGAAGGGGAAGGTTGAGTGGTTACCGGGGCATGAGGTGGTTGAGTGGCCACAAATCCTTGTTGAGGGAAAGGATCGGTAAACACAACAGGTTGAGAAGTAGCCATATTTGGAGGGACAGTAGGGTAGGAGTGTTTTCCCCGCACAGTGGCCTGAGACTCGCACATCTGCCACATTTGTGGTAATAAGGGACAATCGTGAATGTAATGACCAAAAACACTGCAACACAAATAGGGCTTATTGGTGCGAAGCGGCCTGTCCGGCTTGGGCTGGGAGCCTTGTGGCTGGTTGGCGGTGGTAGAGTCAAGACTTGAAGGATTGGATCCGCAATTACCAGAAGCGGGTTGATTTCCTCTCCGCTTTATTTGAGAAGGAAGAAGATTAGTTTCCCCCTGCTGTGCAAATACTTGCCTTGGAGGGGGTAGTAAGTGCGATTGTGGGGGTGGAGAAGGCAAGGGAGTGGGAGGTCCAAATGCTGGAGGAGCTGGGACACCAGGCTGTGGGTACGGATAAGGGGTAGGATGGGAAACATTGAGGTAAGTTGGAGTGTGGGAAAAAGGAGGAGGCATGTCGTATCCTGGATACATGCTACCTGGAGGGGGGAAAGTGCCGGAGGGGCTGGCCCCTCCCGGAGGGAAACCATAGCCCTGAAGAGGTGGGGCAGAGGTATGTGATAGAGCTCCAATGATACCGTCGGCAGAGTGAGATGCCCCCGAGGCATTAGGGCCACCGGGCTTGGGGAGGTCAGGAAGGACGGTATAAACATAACCAGATTAAGCGTAAATAAGGTCATATTGCAAGGCTATTTGGAGGGTGGCTTCTTCGGTTTGAGGGAAATGGGAGGCGACATATTTTCCAATGGGAGGTAAGAGATAACGAAGGAACCAGTCCATATAAACCTGATCTTCAAAGGAAGGAGTGTGACATAAGCTTCTTCTTCACCGCCATTCCTGGACATGAGCGGAAAGGCGGGTCGAAGAGGATTGATGGAAAGAAGTTAAAAGTTTGGTACTAGTGTTGTACCAGAGAGGGAGCTGGAAATAAGATAAAAAGGCTTGGGCAATGGTCGCAAAAGTGGTATGGGAGGAGGTGGCATGTTTAACATACCATTTAGAAGCTTCCTCGGTAAGTGTGTGTTGGAAAAATCTAAGACGAATGGAGTCATCAGTAATGGAATTGGATGAATACCACATATGGAAAGATCGGATATGTTTGGAGGGATCTTCACTAGCAAGGCCTTCAAACTTGGGAATGCCGGAGGGGAGCTTGGTTGGCATCGCATGCCAACTAACATCGTGGTGAATAGGATCATTGATCGACTGATTGAAGTTGGGGAGACTAAGGCTGGCCATATAAGGGAGCAATGGGGTAGTTGAGGTAAGTCCCGTAGTGGTTCCACTGGAAATGGACCGAGCAGTAGAACTGGGGTTGCCGCTGGTGCTAGGCCCTGAACTAGACATGGTGAAGGTAACAAGGGGAGAACCAGGAGTAGGGGGAGAACCCGAACAATCAGAAGAAGAGTCGGAGTGTGGACTCGGGGGAAGAATTACTCGATGACGATGGGAAGGAGGAAGTCGACCAACCGAGAACTGAGGGTGAAGGCCAAGAAGTCTCTGGGAGAAGCGCCTTGGGGGCGCAATGATGACGGGAAGAAGAAAAACTGACAAGGGTAGGGAGGGATAAAATCAAGTGAGGTCAAGGGCGGAGGGGTGCAGTGAAAATTGATTTTAAATTTTTTGCCAGACGGTGATAACCAGGCTCTTCTTCTCTTAGGGTCAGTGTGTGGCGTGCGTTAATTTTAATTGTTTAAACCCAGACATTTTGAGAGTAAAAGAAAAAGTGTGTTGCATAACTGAAAATAAATCTGTAGTAAATAAGACTGAAAGAACAGAAAATTAACAGCTAACAATGCATCAATCTAACCCAAGAAGGCGGGTCTCTCAAAATTAGTCTATAAGAGGGAAAAAGCTAAGCAAAGCACGTGAAAAAGAGGCCAATAGTTTTAAGGTCGGGAGGTATGAGGATCTAAAGGAGAAATCTGCTAAAAAGAGGTGCAGAGAACAAAAAAGAGGCAGAGGAAAGTTTGCTGCTAAAAATATAAGGGACAAAGAGGTGGCCCTAGAAATGAACCCAAACAAAACTATATGAGGTGATTTGAAAGGGATAAGAGCTGATCTAAAGGGATCTTAAAATTATGTATCAGATCTGAAAGAAATAAGGCTGAAACTCTGGAAATTCAGTCAGCAAAAACTATCCCACAAAAAGTGGAGGGTATGAGAGCCCTAAGGGGCAATATTCCCACTTATTTGAGTGAAACATATTAGAAACAGGTCTAAACGGGCAGAGACAGAGGCTAGAAAACCCTGACAAAAGCTTTAGACAAACCAGAAAAAGTGCTGGAAAATTGCAGAAAAAAGTGCAAGTCACAGGTTCTAACTTGTTTTTAGTCCAGGTCGTAGATTTGGGGCAGAAAAGTGCGACCTCAAGGCCAGCTCGCAGTTTTTGGGCCGATAAGTGCGACCTGCAGATCAAGGTCTCTTGGCGGCAGATTTCAGAAAAAATTTTCGTCTCAGCTATGGCTGATGTCTATCACCTGCGCAATAAGGCCAAAAACACACAAACGTTAAAAATTTGAATGTTTGAGGGTTTTAGAGGTGAAAAACACCATAAAAATAGGAAAAAAAAAACTGAAGAGAAACCCTAGGGTCTGAAATAGCTGGATATGCAGGAATATATAAAATGACAGTGGTCGCAAAATAAAACCCGTAAGGAGTCGCCAGTTTTTATTATGAATCTTTTGTCATAAAAGATCACTTTAGCTACGCATAAAAAATAGCCCTAACATCGATTATGGCTGCCAAATATATTTAAATCTGCAATTAGGTGATCCAAACAATGCTGTACAAATCCAGATCTAAGCATAAAAGACATTAAGTAGATAAAGTAAAATGTGGCTCCATGCATCCAATAGACAAGACAAGAACAATGTGTTTGAAAGAATTTTTATATTATATTAAAAAGGGGGCACTTGAGAGGAAAACAAGAAAGGTGTTTTCCGGTTCTTCTCAATGGGATGGGTTCTTGAAAGTCCTCAGTGTTTCAGATCTAAAATTCCTCTCTCTTGTTGTTGTAGAAAACCTAGACAAACATAGAACTCAATGGGAGCTCACAAGGAAAAATGGAGAATGTGACCTAGTATAGATCCAGAGTGATCTAATGCAATGGAGGTGACTAATGAATGGGGAAAACCCTTCTATTTATAACAAAATATTAGGGTTATATAGAACTTGGTATATGAATAAAATATTATTAATCAAATTCTAAAACCACCCTTTAGGAATATTTTATTATATTTGTTGGAGGGAAAAGGTCTTTTTACTTGGGTCAATTCCTTTATTTATAAACAATAAATAAATAAATGATTTATTTATTATTTTAGGGAGATGGTGGGAATATAATTAAATAAATAATGATTTATTTAGTTATTTAAAAATTATTTAGTCAAATTTAACTAGGAATATTATTTAAATAACTTATTCCTAGAAAATAATCAAATAAATAATGATTTATTTAATTAATTTCCTTGTTTTGGGTTAAATATGACTAGGAAATATAAACAAATGTTATTTCACATGGTGAAAGCAATTTTACTTAGGGTAAAATTGGTGTTACATGGTGTACTTGGGTTCATCTAATGATAATAGGTTAGATGACCAAAAAATGGTGTAACAAAGTGTCTTCCCATTAGGTAAGTTCACCATTTATTTAGTGCATGCAGTATTGCTAACATTTATTTCTCATAAATAACTTTCTTTAAATAATTTCCTTTCACTGGATGACTTTCAAAAGTAATGGGTCTTCCTTCTTGCATTAAAACAACACTAATTCCATTTCTTGAGGCATCACATTCCACAATAAATCTTTTTTTGAAGTCTGGCGTAGCTAAGACCGGTGCTAGGCACATTGAATCTTTAAGATGTTCAAAGGCCTTAGTTGCTTCAGGAGTCCATGAAAATCCATCATTCTTCAATAATGTTGTTAGAGGTGCTGCTAGTCTCCCATAATTCTTAACAAACTTGTGATAATACCCTGTTAACTCGAGAAATCCTCACAACTACTTTATGGTTGTGGGGACTTTCCATTCTTTAATGGCTTTAATTTTTTTAGGGTCTACCTTAACACCCTCGTGAGATACAATATGACCTAGATACTCCACCTCTTGTAATCTAAAGAAACATTTGGATGTTTTTGAATATAATTGTTTCTCCTGCAATAGTTTGAGCACCATGTCAGCATGTTGAACATGATCCTTCTAAGACCTACTGTAGATTAGTATATCATCAAAAAATACTAGCACAAATTTTCTAAGGAAGGGTTTGAAAATGGAATTCATCAAGCCATGAAATTTAGAAGGTGCATTGGTAAGGCCAAAAGGCATGACCGAAAATTCATAATGACCGTTATGAGTTCGAAATGCTGTTTTCAGAATATCTTCAATCTTCATTCTAATTTGATGATATCTTGAACGAGGATCCAACTTAGTAAAATAAATTGCTCCATGTACTTCATCCAATAATTCATCAATCACATGAATTAGAAATTTATCTTTAATGGTGAACTTATTGAGCTCCCTATAATCTAGACACATGTGCCATGATCCATCCTTCTTGTGTACCAATAATACAGGAGCAGAGAAAGAACTTTGACTAGGTTGAATTATACCAGCCTCTAACATTTCTGCAATCATATGTTCAATTTCGCTCTTTTGGACATAAGGATATCTATAAGGCCCGATGTTTGGAGGAACACTTCCTGGAATCAAATGAATAGCATGATCATGATCACGAATAGGTGGGAGTCCTTTGAGAGTTTCAAACACCTTGGAATGATTGTCCAAGACTTGTTGGAGATCTGCAGGAATAGATGATTTTGATGTTGGAACTTCTAGTGAGCATAATTGTGCAATTACGCCTCGTTGTTCTTTCTTTAGAAGCTTTGTCATGACATTAGAGCTTATTATCCTTCCTGGCTTCCCTACAATACCTCGTAATTTGACTTCCTTTCCTTCTGAAAAAAATTTCAAGAAAAGTTCTTGAAAATTAAAAGCTACCGTCCCCAAAGATTGTAACCATTGTACTCCTAGTACAACATCAGCACCTCCCATAGGAATGGAAAGCATTGGACTAGTCAACACATATTCCCTCATGGTTAGCTTGATATTATGGCATTTTCCAGAGCAATTTATAGTTCCTCCATTTGCAACCATCACTTGACATTCTGGTGCTGGGTATAGGAAACAACTCAATTCCTTGGCTACCTTACAATGAATAAAATTATGGGTGCTACCTGAATCAATCAACACTATTACCTTTTTCTTCTTGATATGTCCTTCTATCTTGAGAGTTTGAGGAGTGGTAATTCCCGCCAGTGCATTACACGATATGGTTGGATTCATTTCTTCCTCTTCTAAGGCTGGTTCCTGGTGTATATCCTCTTCTTGTTCATTTTCTTCTTCTTCTTCACAATCTATGTAAAATAATTTCTTCTCAGCACACTTATGACCTTTAGTGTATTTGCTATCACAACTGTAGCAAAGCCCTTTTGCTTTTTTTTCTTCCAATTGTTGTGGTGTCAACCTTGTAGGTTGTGGAAATCTAGGCGTAGCAACACTTCCTTCTTTATAGAAGTGAGTGGTAGGCTTCCTTGTCGCCATAATTTTACATTTAATTTTTCTTGCCAACCTGAATGCCTTCTCCAATGAATCAGGTTCCAAAATGCGAACTTCATGTTGGATGTTATCCTTTAAAGTACCTATGAAAAGATAAATCGTGTGTACCTCTAGAATATCAGCTACCCTTATATTAAATTTTTGGAAGTCCTCAATGTGCTCTCCCACTAAACCCTTTTGTTTGAGATTTATCAATTGACTAAAGAAGGTGTTTCTCTTTGTATCCTCATAATGTGCTATCATTTCCTCCGTAAAAATTGACCAAGTGACAATTTTTTTACGGGAGCAAAGCCATTGATACCATACAAATATTTTTTTTTCTAAATGTAAAGTTGCAATGTGTACCTTTTATGTGTTTTTCACATTATTGAGATCAAAATATTGCTCCATATGTAGTATCCATGTTACAAGATCCTTTCCATTAAACTTCATCATATCCATTTTTGGAATATGGTGGTTCTTCCCACCAACATTAGAGTTTATGAAATCACGATTAACAATTATTTTTTTCTCATCATGAGTTTCCTCTACTATCTTTTCACCATTAGGAAAAATTTGTTGTATCAACTTTGTCAAACCTTCCATGTTTTATTTTAGATCATTCTTCATGTTTTCCATTTTTTCATCGATCTTAGCTTCCATGTCATCCATCTTAGATTCCATGCCAACTTCCATGCCATCTATCTTAGCTTCCATGCCATTCTTCAAACCATCCATCTTAGATTCCATGCCATTCTTCAAACCATCCATCTTAGTTTCCACGCCTTTATTCAAAACTTCCATGTCATTTTTTGTTGCTCTTTGCAAAAGCGAAAATTGTTGCACTTGCTCTTGTAAATTTGATATGTCATGTTGCCATTCTTAGTCTTCATGAGTCATAGTAGAGCCTTATAAATGATTAATGGGTGTTGAATTATTTTTAGGAGGCATTTCAGAACCCAACAGTGAAATATATTCTACAATATGCCCTTAGAATCAATTCAACTTGATTCTTCAAACAAGACCTATGCAATTCGGAAAAAAAACAATACACACCTTTTACTTGCTTTTGAGGAGCTAGATATTGAAATTGACTTATTTCTATACTTGCAGATCCTAAATATCTAAAATTAGGCTTTTTAGTAGTCCTCTGAAGCTTCTTTCGAATGCCACATGTCTGACTTGATTTGGATTCTCAAGGTAACGTTATGTCCAATCTCCCACAATGACCTAATTATGGACTAGTTCAGAGTGAACTTGTACGACCTGCCACGTGTCACTGTTTGCTCCTTTGGCTCTAAAATTTATAAACAGGAAACTAAAGTTCGTGTACTTCTAGTCACTTTTTATAGAATTCCAATCCAATGCTCAGAGAGAGAGAGTTATGAATATTTTCCCACGATCACCTCTTTGAGATGAAATTCGAGAGCCTGAAAAAGACCTAACTTCCACAGATCATATATCTAAAAATATTGCGAACCAAGCTCTGAAATTGTGCAACATTGTTCCTTGGGCGTTCGGCTTCACTCTCTAAAAATTTCAGCTTCTAAACCTTCATAGAAAAACCTTTATAGCAAAAATTCCACGATGACATCAGCCCTAACTTCAACA
Organism: Pinus albicaulis; assembly: GCA_034641835.2. NCBI lineage: Eukaryota > Viridiplantae > Streptophyta > Pinopsida > Pinales > Pinaceae > Pinus > Pinus albicaulis. Next base: position 1,022,155,479 of record CM076578.1, read on the forward strand.
GCTGATATCTGAGAAGATATTGTGAACGAAGCTCTGAAATTTTACGAAGATGTTCCTCTAGATTTTGGCTTCACACTATAAAAATTTCAGCTTTTGAACCTTTGTATAGAAAATTTATAGTGAAAATTCCACGATGACCTGTTTGGAGCAGCAAAACCCTAGAATCGAAAGCTTTGATACCAAATGTTGTGAAACCAACTCCAAAAATAGAAGAAAAGAGATATCAACGCCTTAGAAATAAGCCACTTCGAGAGGGAAACCTCCAATACATTACTTGAATGAACAATTCTTGGATGATGCAAAGTACAAAACCTCTTTTCTATATATAGGAGTCCATGGGGCCACAATGTAATCTTAGTGGGGCCACATTGTAATCCTAGCCAGCCTAACAATAATAATTTAAGGGTACAATAATAATAATATGGGGGTTACAGGGGTACAATAATAACAATAAGGGGGTTACACTAATGAAAATAAGGGACTATACTAGTAATATAGCGACCTAATAGTTTTTGGAGATGGTAGTAAATTTTTCTAATTTAGAAATTGACTAAGATGAAGATGTTGGAAAGCATCGAGAGGGAGCAGTTTCTTTTCAAGATTTGATTGGTAATCAAAATATTTTAAAACTCAAGTATAAACTAATACCAAAAGGATTGGTAACTATGGAGAAATAATTTAATGTTGATGATGTTTCTAAGAATCCAAAGAAAGAATTCCTTGAAGAGGATCCAGAAGATTTCAATTTGGGTACATATCAACAGCCCAAGATGGTGAAATTTTTTAAAGATGTTCCTGAAAACTTCAAGAATATATATATATATAAGTCTGTTTAAGAATTTTGTTGATGATTTTGCATGGTCATATGAAGACTTTAAGACATATGACACTAATATCATCCAACACAAAATCCCTTGGAAGCCAAGAGTCAAAGCTTTTAAACAAAATCTAAGGTAGGTCAATCCATTGCTATTGCCTTAAATCGAGAAAGAAGTCAAGAAATTTTTATAGGCTAAAATCATTGTTCCCTTAAGGTATACAGATTGGGTGGAAAATATTGTACCAGAAAGGAAAAATAATGGTGAAATAAGGTTATGTGTGGATTTTAGGAATTTGAACAAGACATTTTTGAAGGATAATTATCCTTTTCCCAATATGGATCACATTTTGCAAAAAGTAATAGGTTCATATAGATTTTCCATGATTGATGGCTTCTCTGGCTACAATCAGATTGCATTAGAGAAGGAGGATTAGAAGAAAATAACATTTAAAACACCTTGGGGCACGTTCATGTATGCAAAAATTCCCTTTGGATTGATGAATGTTGGTGCCAAATTCCAGAGAGCTATGGATATAGCGTTTGTAGGAGAAAGATATAAGTTTCTGGGGATTTATCTAGATGATGTAACTATCTTTTCTAAATCTCATGAACATTAGAAGCATCTACAACAGACCTTTTAGAAGTGTAGGAGGTATGGTTTATCTTTAAATCTAAAGAAATCTCACTTTTCTTTGACATAAGGAAATTTTTTGGGACATATTGTTTCAAAATAAGGAGTGAAGATAGACCCTGCAAGAGTAGAAGCAATAAGTAATATGCCTATTGGGCCTTGAAATTTTCATTTACTTCCATTACATTTTCACTTATATTTCGATATTATCACCTTCACTCCACCTCCATTTTATTACATTTACCTTACCATTATCATTATTGGGTTACATTTATGTTTTTCCAAAATTTATTAATTCCTAGTATTTTTAAGTTAATTATATGGTTAAAAATTAGAAAATAATGTGCCTATACTTATACCTAACAAGTGGAATGAGATTTTTTCCATGTGTAGGTCAAAAAGAAGCTTCCAAAAGACCTGTATGTGGCCTCCTAAGGCCAAATTCGAACTTGAATGGAGAAGATCATGGGATCATGAGGATATGTGTCTCATTTAATATTTGTATTTTAACTCTAAGAAGACATGTTCCTATCACTTCCTATTTGGATTGTAACTCTAGAGATATAGGGAGAGATTCATGGACTTTCATTAATAAGATGGATTCTCATCTTTTTGTATAAATAGGGGAAGATTTCTCCTATCAATCATGTGTAAAATTGGAGTTATGATCAAGCTTTGAATAAAGAATTAGATTGTGGCACCTTACTCATGAGTGTTCCTTCACTTTGACTTGGTTTTTCTTGTACATATGGAGCATCTGGATTTACCATCTCTCATACTTTTGGATCTGCCATCTACAATGTGTGAGATTCATTTTCTTTCATAGATTAATATTTATTTTCTTTCTTAGTATTAGTTTTAGAATGACTTTGTAATCTTTGTTTTCCTTGAACATCTCAAGAAAGTAGATTCTTCTATTTTCCAATTAGATTATGTTTGAGGAATTAGAGCTCACAGTTGTTTAGTTTCTTTACATGTTTTTACACTGTTTTCTTAGATTAGATCCTCAATTATTTGTATAATTGAATGCTCCTAAAGATAATGTCAAGAGGGTGACTCTGTCATACTTCCAAATTGCATGCTCGAGTATTTAACCTATGCAATAATTGAGTTTTCCTTTACATGCCTTTATACTACTTCCTAGATTAAATCCTTAGTTATGTGTATGATTGAATGCTCCTAAAGATCAAGCCAAGAAGGTGACTTTTCATACTTCCAAATTGGGTGCTCAAGTGTTTAACCTATGCAATAATTGAGTTTTCCTTTAAATTTTTTTAAACTACTTTCCTAGATTAAGATCTTCAGTTAAATGTATAATTGGATGCTTGTAAATCATACCAAGAAGGTGACTATTTCATACTTACAAATTGGGTGCTTGAGTGTTTAACCTATACAACAATTGAGTTTTTCTTTACATGCTTTGAAATGCTTTCTTAGATTAAAATTTCAATTCTTGCAAGTGTTATTGCATGCAATATATTTTCTTTTGAGTCTGTTTTCTTTCTTTTCGTTACTTGATTTCATAGGTTAGTTGAATTTCATTTTCATTATTTGATTTCATAGATTAGATGAATTGGTTTTCTTTATTTTGTAGTTAGATTGATCTAAATTGAAAGATAATTTATAGCATGTACAGTGCATACATGCTTCACAAGTTTACCAAACCCCTGGGTTGACAATTAAATAACTGACAATTATTTTGCCCCAACATTTTGGTGTCATTGCCGAGTAAGTGTGCATAGGAACTAGCTTTCAGTCTAGAGTGTATTTTATTTTCAGTTTTTACTAACCATTTATAGACAAAGGATCTAGAATGCAGCTCAAAGACTACATTAAGGAATGGTATCAAAAAGCGATTGTGTCGCACCATTCATCTATTTTTCAAGAGATCCTTGCAGCAAATCAAAAGATCAAGACAATTTTTCATATCCTTACAAGTAATTAGGTATATTTTGTAAATTTGGATATGGATTTTTCCAAGATTCTAATCTGTAAATGGCTTCATTGGAAGCATTCATATATATATATATATATTTATTTATTTATTTACAGATAGGAAAAATAAAAATAAAACCAAGCTTGGCTAGTACTTTAGAATTTTTAATTTTGTTTTTGAAAAAAATAAAAATAAGTTTTTGTAATTTTTAGGATAAATTTGATGTTTTGTGGTGTAGTAAGAACTACCCATTTACTAACCCTTGGCAGGAAAGATTTACAATAAAACAAATGATTGAAAATAAGGAGCACAAGCAAAGATCACAAGCGATAATTTAATGTATGAGATCAATCCTTTTCATTTTATTTTTGCAAAATTTATAGAGGAATCAATTGATAGAATCTTGACTCTGCTAACAAAATTTAAAAAAAAAAATCTCGAGTATGCTCTCCTTCTGCACTTCGTGTGAGCTGGAGGATCAGAAAAATAATTTTTTTTGTTAGTATATCATAAAATCTAAAAAAAAATATTTAGCTATAGAATGAAATTCTATAGCTAATTTATGTTTTCATCATTTGATTTAATTTAATTTGATTTTTCAATAAACTTAAAAAAAAAAACACTTGTCAAATTCAATTTTTTATTAATAATTTTTTTGTTTAAAAATAAATAGTATATATTTTTTAATTTTTAAAAATGTAACATATATCAATTTTTAAAACTAAAACATTTTAATATAAAAACAATTAAAAATAAAATAAAATAACATAAAAAATAAAAACAAACAGAACAAGTACATCTCACGACTCTCTCCTTCATTCCATTTTCTCATTCCAGCAGCTGTTGGGATTGCCTAGTTTCCAGCAGTTCCCCATGCTATGTTATGAATAGAGAAATATCGTTGCCTCGCTCGATTGACTTTGTACAAGCAAACAATTGAGAGATAAAGAGAATTTTGTATCCTTTCCCTTCAATGTTGTAGTAATATGAATTCATTTCGAAATGTGGAGATTCCTTGCTTTTCTTTCCACATCGTCATTTCCTCCATTCTATCTATATACAATTTATTCTTTGTTTTAGGGATTCTGTGTACAAATACAAGTGATATTTCGCTATGCATAATAAAACAAACCACCTATCCCTTGAACCAAAGGCCTCCAATTCTATTTTAATGGATCAATCGGCGAATTCACATGGTGTCAAGCGTATGGGATGCACTCACCTACATTGGACGGATACCATGGGAATACCATAACTATTTTCGCCATTGCTGCAACAAATAATTTCATTTCCCAGAAAATGTAGCAATTTAGATACATCATTTGAAAATATTTTTTCTGAGCAAACTGAGGTGAACTAGGAAAAAATACGACATGGGTTTTTTTGGGAACGGGGGATAAGTAACAAGCGAGCGATTTTCTGGATTTCACAACCATTAGGGAGAAATTCATGGTTCTTCGGCGCCTTATTTTGTAAACTACATAAAGAAAAATGGTTTTTAAATGCACTACTTGCTTAATTTTTTTTTTGATCTGATGAAATAGTTATGATGCAATAATTTGGATCGGTTTTTTGGGCGTATGCCTCACAGTTTTTATAAATGAAAGGGATTTATGGTGAAATTAATATTTCCATATTAGTTTTTGAACCATTTTATGACTTTGTCCTGGTACACAATATAAACCAGAAGCATTTTTCATGTTGAAAAAAAAATGCACTGCTTGCTTTGATTCTGGCCATGATCTAATTTCCTGATATGATTTTCCTAATCTATAAGAGGAAATCCACTATTATTCGATTTCCATCATCTAAAATTAGATTCCCAAATCCTCAAAAATTGAATTTCATTGTAGAAACATGGATATTGTGCTATCGATGTGATAATGAAACAACTCTGCAAATAATGGTTGATCTTCAACAAACATTTGGAGGTCATGCAAATTATTATAATCAATCTTCGAGATTCGATCTTCATGTAAATGCTGCCAAGTCAAATAACCAATTCGTAAGGATGGGATTGATGAATTCATCAGGGAATCAGAGGTGCATTTCATGGAGGAAATAGGTAATTGTGAAGAGAATGTGGAAGTGCATGAAGAAGATAAACGATTTTTTTTTTTCAATTATTGAATATTTTATTCCAGATCCTGCCAATTTACCTAAGGAAGAATATCTTCATGAACTTCTACTTGCCCCACAAAGTGAAATAAGAAGAGTGCTTGATTTAATAAATTTTATTTTAGCCATAGTTTAATTTCCTTTATTTCACACATGAAAACATTGAAACCTCAACACTGAGCCACGTTTTCATATTATTCAGGGAGATTCTTCGAATGTTTTTATTTTTATTTTTCAGAAAAAATTTCATGCCTATAGTTTGGTGTTATGGGAAGTATTCAAAAAGCCACACTCTTGATTTTTTTTACATTTTATTTTATGGAAAATATTTGTATGAAAAAATAAAATAAATAAAAATAAAAATAAAATTCACTGCATACTAAAGAAAATAAGGATTTACTTGTTCTTTTGGAAGAAGCATTAGTGAATTTAAAGATAATATTAATTATTTTCATAGCTATGTATACTTAACTCTCTTTTTAAGGTTTTTGGCTACAGAAACTACGCAATTCTGTAGCTAAACATCAATTCTGTAGTTGAGAAACTTAACTGTTTCACCCAAATTTCAAATTAGCTTAACTTTCTCATCCGACATCAAATTTCGACGATTCAAGCGTCGTTGGAAAGATCTCGACGAGATATACATAATGAGAAAACTATAATAAAATTTTGAAATAGTAAATAATTAAGAAATGTTTGAAAAGACACAACAGGTAACTTGAGGCACTACTTTCCAAACATGTATAAATTCTTTTGGTTTTCCTTTGTGAACTTATTTTATTAGTACCAATTCTCTGTTTTCCGTGTAATTATCAAAACTAGAGAGATTGATCATCTATCTCTTTTGATAGCCTTACATTCCATTGTAGAATAAGTATTATTTTTATTTTGTAGGTTCTAGGATGAAGGACAGATGACTACAAGTGATTAGTGTCTCTCTCTGAGACCACATTTCTTTGACAAGAAGAAGATCAACAACAAAGAAAGAAACATCAATGCATGAGCACATGCTAATTAAAATCAGATCTGACACTTGCAAGCCTTTCAAATGCTAGTGTCTCCATTGCATCCATGCTTCCTCAGTTAATAAAACATTCACCTCATTTCCATTTGCATTCGCTATTGAATTCCTAATTATTCATTCAATAAAATCCTCGTCTCATTTTCCTTCACTGCTCATTTTTCGCAATAATTATATTTTCCTACCCTGATTTCACTAACCTATAATGTAGCAATAAAACCATTCAACTCCTCTACAAAGCTAATTCATTTCATTTCCATTTTCATTCTATCAAATAAACCTTGATCCACTACAAAAAAATTCATCCATAGTCTTTCAAATATATATATATATATATATTCTTTCATGCTCGCGTTAGATGATGGAGGATTCCTTAAGGCCTCCCTTCTAACAAGTCTTGGCCTATTGACATCAACACATTATTTAGGTCCAATATTAGAGTCCTTATTAGTACCTTGAGGCTTGTATGCATAAATTACAAGTTCTCTCGCTGAAAATCATGGGAATACATTAATGTCCCTTGATCGTTAGATCTTGCAAATGGCTTGTCATCAACGCATCTATTTGCACTTTGTAAGATGTACTTAGGTACCTTTGCACTCATTGACATTAATGGTGAGTTTGCCTCACATTGGTTAATGAAATTCATCAATTGTTGGTAATCCAATGAATTCTCTTCATGCTTGACATCAACACATTTATTCGTATGACGAGAATTGTACCATCATATTTTGTAACGATTGAAGACTACAACATTTCAGCAGTTTGCAATAGGAATCAATTTGTATCAACAACAATAAAAATTCCAATCTTGTCATCACCACAAAGAAAAAAAAGAAGCAGATCAAATTCCTTTGTTTTACAGACTTCATGATCCAACAACATCAATAGCCACACTCTTTAGTACACACATGCAGTTCACCCATTTCCAAAGGGTAAGTTAAGGTATGTCATTTTCTAACTTTTTACCATAGAATCCTTGAAAAGCTAGAATGATAATTTTTAGAAAAAAACACTTCTTTTCCTCATTTCATAAAATTTCCAATACCATCACTTGGGAGGAGGGGGGGGGGGGGGCGGTAAATTCATATTCACATTTTGCCACATTCAAATCACATTCAAAATCCCACATACTTTCAAAATATATTAACTATTACATTATTATTATGAGTATACAATGGATTTTTAAAAGTACTTAAAAGATAATTGGATACAAACACAATCATGTTTGTCACACAAGAACCAACCATGTTGCAATTCAACTAAAATACTTAGCAAAAATATGAAGTTATCAAATGATATCATGCAAAGTTAAGCCAAAGCTCAAAGGATAAAAAAAAATTAATGTAATAGATTGCATGAGGACATGATGCAATAGATTCAGTTGGGGGTATGTTGGGCTTTGAAATTTTCATTTACTTCCATTAAATTTTCACTTATATTTCCATATTGTCACCTTCACTCCACCTCCATTTTATTACATTTATCTTACCATTATCATTATTGGGTTACATTTATGTTTTTCCAAAATTTATTAATTCGTACTATTTTTAAGTGAATTTATGGTTAAAAATTAGAAAATAATATGCATATACTTATACCTAACAGGTGGAATGAGATTGTTGCCATGTGTAGGTCAAAAAGAAGCTTCCAAAAGATCCTTATGTTTCCTCCTAAGGCCAAATTCGAATTTTAATGGAGAAGATCATGGGATCATGAGGATATGTGTCTCATTTCCTATTTTTATTATAACTCTAAGAAGACATGTGCCCTATCACTTCCTATTTGGATTGTAACTCTAGAGATATAGGGAGAGATTCATGGACTCTCATTAATGAGATAAATTCTCATATTTTTGTATAAATAGGGGAATCTTTCTCCTATCAATCATGGGTAAAATTGGAGTTATGCTCAAGCTTTGAATAAATAATTAGTTTGTGGTACCTTAATCATGAGTGTTCCTTAACTTTGACTTGCTTTTTCTTACATACGGAGCATCTTGATTTACCATTTCTCATATTTTTGGATTGGCCATCAACAATGTGTGATATTAATTTTCTTTCATATATTAATATTTATTTTCTTTCTTTGTATTAGTTTTAGAATGACTGTGTAATCTTTTCTTTCCTAGAACATCTCAAGAAAGTAGATTCTTCTATTTTCCAATTGGATTATGTTTGAGGCATTAGAGCTCACAATTTTTTAGTTTCTTTACATGTTTTTACATTGTTTTATTAGATTATATCCTCAATTATGTGCATAATTAAATGCTCCTAAATATCATGTGAATAGAGTGACTTTGTCATACTTCCAAATTGCATGCTCGAGTATTTAACCTATGCAATAATTGAGTTTTCCTTTACATGCCTTTATATTGATTTCCTAGATTGAATCCTTAGTTATGTGTATAATTGAATGCTCCTAAATATCATGCCAAGAAGGTTACTTTTCATACTTCCAAATTGGGTGCTCGAGTTTTTAACCTATGCAATAATTGAGTTTTCCTTTACATGATTTTAAACTGCTTTCCTGGATTAAGATCCTCAGTTAAATGTATAATTGGATGCTTGTAAATCATACCAAGAAGGTGACTCTGTCATACTTCCAAATTGGATGTTTGAGTGTTTAACCTATACAATAATTGAGTTTTTCTTTACATACTTTGAAATGCTTTCTTAGATTAAAATTTCAATTCCTGCAAGCGTGATTGCGCACGCTATATTTTATTTTGAATTTGTTTTATTTATTTTCGTTACTTGATTTCATAGGTTAGTTTAATTTCATTTTAATTATTTGATTTCATGGATTATATGAATTGGTTTTCTTTATTTTGTAGTTAGATTGACCTAAACTGAAAGATAATTTCTAGCATATACAATGCATGCATGCTTCACAAGTTTACAAAACCCCAACTAGATAATTAAATGACAGGCAATTGTTTTTCCCCAAAAATTCCTTTTCCGAGAAGCAAGAAAGAGATACATAGTTTTCTGAGAAGAATTAACTTCCTCAGGAGGTTTGTTCCAAACTATGTTGATATTTTCAAATAAATCACTGATATGCTAAAGCAAGGGGTAGAACTGAAATGGATTGCATCTGCCAGGAATTCTTTTTCGAGAATTAAAGTAGATTTACAAGAAGCTCTAGCGTTCACAAGTCCTAATTATGAAAATCCTTTTCAAATTTTTTCTTTTGCTTCTGACTATACTATTGCAACTGTACTTTTAGAGAAGAATGATGAGCAGAGAGAACAACCTATAGCCTTTTTCAGCAAAGTGTTGAAAGATGCAGAACTAAAATATAATATTTTGGAGAAGCAGGCTTATGCCTTGGTTAAAGCACTCAAAGAGTTCAAAGTTTATGTTCTTCAGTCCTAGGTGGTTGCATATGTGCCAAATATTGTTGTTAAGAATGTTTTGGTTCAAAGTGATGTATAAGGTAAAATATGTAAGTGGATAGACAAGATACAAGAATATGATTTATACATAAGACCAAAAAAGCTAATAAAAGGTCAAGGTTTGGCTAAAATTATGATAGAAAGAAATTTTCAAGATTTAGGGATTAAACCATTGGTGGAAGTTGAAGAGAAAGAAGATGTTGGAAAACAAAAAAAGTCTGAATCAGGTGATAAAATTCAATATAAATTCTTGTGTTCTGAATGGTATAAATATTTTGTGCATTACCTGTGTTTTCTTTGTTGTCCTCTTACCATGAGCATAACTAAATACATGGGTCTGAAATTAAAATCTAAGAAATATGTGATTGTAGATGGGAAGTTATATTGGAGAGATCTTATAGGTATATTACTGCTTTGTTTGACAGAGGGAGAAGTTGTTGAGATTACCATGATAGCCTGAGTGGAGGTCATTATAGTTGGAAGAATACAACTCATAAAATTTTGAAAGCTGGTTGTTACTAGCCTTCTTTATTTTTATATGTTTATAAATTAGTGAAGAATTTCCAAAAGTGCCAAAATTTTGTTGAGAAGAAGAAGTTGGCTCCACTTCCTTTAATTCATGTTTTTATAGAAGAGCCTTTCAGGCAATGGGGACTAGATTTTGTTGGAGAAATTAACCCACCATCCAGTGGTCAATGCAGGTAGATTCTAACAAGGACATATTAATTTAAAAAGTGGGTTGAAGCAGTGCCAAAAAGAAAGGCAAATGACTTGGTGGTGATGAAATTTCTTGAAGAAAATATTTTCAGTAGATTTTTTTATCCAAAGAATTTAGTAATTGATAATTCCCAAGTGTTTAAATCTGCTAAATTGATTGATTTTTTCCAAAAATACAATGCTATTTTATCACATTCAAATGCTTACCATCCTCAAGGGAATGAACTAGCATAATATTCAAATAAGACATTGGTAAGGATTTTTAAGAAGTCAATAGCAGAAATTAAGAAATATTGGGATTCAAAATTGAAGTTTTATCTCTGGGAAAGTCGAGTAACTACTAAAAGATCAACTGGAAAGTCACCATTTTAGTTGGTGTATGGCACTGAAGCATTGTTCCCTTGTCAACTAATAAATCCTGTGGTAGCATTGATTCAAGATGCCAAAGAATAATGAAGTCCTCTAATTAGAAATATGAATAGGTTAGTGGAGATAAATGAATCTAGAGATAAGGTCAGTGAAAATCTAATCAACTATTAAGAGAAGATGAAAACAATTTCTGACAAAAAATACAAAGATAGTTCTTTTCTGGCCAGGGGATCTTGTTTTGAGATGGGATGTTACAAAGAGAATATAAAATTAAGCATGGGAAATTTTATCCCCTTTGGTATGGTCCCTTAAAGATTACTGAATCCATAACCAATAAAACTTTTGTCTTGGAAATTTTGGATGGTTAAATGTTGCCATTACCAGTGAATGGGCAGTACTTGAAGCATTATTTCCAGCATTGAAGTTTTGTTGCATCCTTGTATATACCAGTTTGATCATTGTACATAGGTCGATGAGTAGCTCATTGCAATGTGTAAGTCACTTTTTATCTCCATGCTCGAGGTGAAGGCACTGATCTGCGGTTCTTAGTGTTCCTTTCCAGAGAAATACTCTCCATTGGTGGAGCCAGATGTTGTGGCTAGTTTTAAATTTCTTGTATGTTGTACATAGGAGATTATATACTTTGAAAATAAATATATAAATATATGCAGAAAATGAAATTTTGAAAAAAAAACGGCACTAAGCCATATTTGAAGTTATGTTTCAAATAGCAGGACCACCTTTAGCGCATTTGGTTAAGGATGAGCGCTTCATTTCTTGGATGCTACCATTTGAAAAGTCTACCCGAGATGGAGTGTGAGCGGAGTCACAAAGTAGTCGGAGGTTAACCGATGGGGTACCTCTGTTGGAATATTTTACCCCTGTTGGTTGACCAGGATGTGTGGCCCAGATCTTCTGCAAGGGCACAACCCTATGATCGAGCCCGTACTATGGAGTCCCCCCTGCAATCATGACAAATTCATGACAACCAGTAGACCCCATGACAAAAACAAGCGAGTCAGGTCACCTTCCACCTCACACTCCATGTCATCCTCCACATCACACTCAACTATTTTTAAATCATTTCATAATTTAATTAGTTTCTGTATGTTTTTCTCCCTCCCATTCATTTTCCTTTTCTATAAAAGGATTTTTTTCCTCATTTGCATCGATGTCTACCTCTCGAGCCACTAAAGACTCCAAATTCTCATACCATTGTCCAAATTAGTAGCCACTTCGATGACACTGGGTAACTCGAGTAACTATTCTCGTAAAATTATTGAAATGATGAAGAAAGGTTCCATTTCCAAGTATTCCATTCAGATCCCACTAATGGGCAAAGAAACAGACATTGTGGATATTGTCTGCATAGTAGATCACCCTCTCTTTTATTGGCATGTTGATATAAACAAAGAAAGGTCCCAAATTTACTCTTCTTTGATTAAATCTAGAGCCCAATCAATGTTTGTTCCATAGACCTACGTTTCTCCAGAGTTTATCCATTGGTTAGTTTCCTCCATGTACCCTAAAAAATTCTTTGTCATGACCCAGTTAGGGGAAAATGTTTTCGAGGTGTCAGCTCAATCGATAAGGAAATATTTTTGTTACCCCTTTGCAGAGTCTTATGTGAGTTTCACTGATGAATCCCTTTATTCATACTTTCAAGAATTGTCATGGCTTGAAATTATCCAAATTGTATTTTATCTCCTGCCTGAAAAGGAAAATTTCTCCTTTCAATCCCTTTTCTGAAGATGTACGACCAGTTCTTAAAATTTTCACCAAATTCCTATGGAGGGAAGATTCCATGGTGGTAGATAAGTCAATTCTAGGAATTTTTGCTTTGATCATGAAGCCTGGGTTAATTTTGGATATTCCAACTTATCTAGAGAATGTTATTAATAATCAGTTTATGAGCTTGTCAATCATTGCCAGTTTCAGGTTTCCTTATTTGGTCACATATTTATTTCTTTACAGTAATGTGGATAAATTTACTTAGTTGGGGATGAAAATTTTTGATGTAAATAATAATAAGCAGTTAGTGGTATTTTGGATAAACTTGGTGAGAAAGGAGATGAGAAATGAAGGATTATTTGAATTCACCTCCTCTTTCCTTCCTATAGTTTATACAATTTTAAATGGAAGGTCTACATCTATATTATTTCCTGAATCTCAGTACTTTTTGAAGTTGAGAAAATATGTGAGATATGGAGATTGGTTTTCCCATAAGGAATATATTGAAATTAGATTATTTGGAGATGATATAGAACCTTTTATATTTCCTGTGTTTTTTCCCATGAGATTTTTTTCCATTGAGTTCATCAGGAAAGGTATTAATGCTGATGAGGTCAAATTTTGTTCTAGTGAAGAAATTTCATATGTTTAGGCTACCTAGGATAGTAGGGCCATTCATTGTAAACAATAAAAAAGCTCTGGAAGTTTCTCACTTAATTTTGGTTGGGATGAATTTGTCATTGAAGGGGAAATAAGCTTATGATGCATACCATGTGATATCAAACTGCAGAGTGGAGAATGGTTATGCTGCATTTGTTCATGAATCAAGGATATGCTGAAAAATGGAGGAAAAACGTCTATGTCTGAGTAGATGGAGGTGAAAAATCCTCACCCTACTAAAAAGGGTCTTAAAAGGAGGAAGAGAGGAAGTAATTGATTTGGAAAGTGATATAGGGAATGAAGCCAAGAAGGCAAAGGCCATGGAAGAGGGAAGTTCTTCAAATTTTCCTTCATATTATTGGAAATTGGGAGATATATCTTGCACTCTCTCATGTCCTCTTCTAGAGATTTAAATTCATGACTCCTCAAACATTAAGAAAATTTTCTCACAAATTGAAGAACGAAATAAGAAGATAAGAGAAAACAATGAGTCTCAGTATCAGGCTCAAATTTCTATTGAGAAGATGATATTACTGACAACAATGGAATTAGAAAGGGATCAATTGAAGATATATTTCTCTCACCCTTCAGCTATGACTGTGACTTTGATTTCTTCTTTCAAAACACTTAATTTAATAGTAGATGCCAAGAAAATTCCTCTTCCCGATAATATTAATTTACATATGCAAACAAGACAATTAATATTTAATTATTTGAATAAGACTACTTCATATGTTGCTAAAGCTGAAAATATGTTAGGTAAAGTGATCAAACAACTGAAGTTGGAAAAAGCTAACTCAAGAGCTTATTCCATGCAGAATAGGAATTGAAGAAAATAATTGTTAAAGTTGGTGTTGATCTTGAAGACAAATCAAAAATTCAGAAACAGTTGTAGTCTGTTGATCTGAAATTCAGAGTTTGAAAAAGACGTTGAAGGTTCCAACAGGTGAGCATTCTATGCCTACTGAAGTAGCCTAGGTGGAGATAGAGAAAGATAATTTGTTGCAATATTGGTTGGCCAAGGATCAAGAAATTGTAAAACTGGAAGAGATAGGTGAGATGTTGCAAAAGGAAATTGATTATCATGTTTGTACAATAGTTATTTCATCTAATTCAGAGGATCTTGTTGCCCAATTAACTCAAGTCTCAACTGAGTTAAGATTGGCAGAAATCGATTTAAAGAAAGCTCAAAGGTATTTGGAAGGATCTTATAAAGTGCTCAAGGTTACTAAGAATGAGTAGAATATGACCAAGGACAATGCAGAAAAGTATAGGCAAGACTGTCATAATGCCTATCAGGAGATCAAAGAGCTAAAGGAGAAAGTGAAGGGAAATGTATCCCTTATTCAAGCCAGAGATATTATTTGGAATGAAAGTATTGATGTTGTCAAGAACATATGGGATTTTCTAATCATTATTAGGGAATAAAAGAGTATTGTGAGGGACCTAGAAAATGCCATTGTTTCCAATAAAGAGAAGTTACAAAACAAGTCCTCATATGCCATATATTAATTGATTTTATTAATTATAAAACTACTCAAGAGTTGAATAATTTCAAGATTGAAGATTGGACTCAATGTGTGTTGGATTTTAACAAGATGATCATCTAGAATTCATATAGGAAGGATACAGAGAAAAAGATGAAGGAAGTCAAAGAAGCAGTGTTAAGGTTCAATGTGTTGTTTGATAAAAGAACCCGAGATGGTTTTCCATCATGTTGGGACTAGCAAGGAAATATTTTCCCTTGGGATACATTTGAAATATTGTTTTTTGAGGCAAAGAGTAAAACTGGCAACAAACATGAAAAGACTGTTACTCTGAAGGGAGCCACAATCGTGAATTTTCTACATAAAGGCTTTCAGTTATTATGGATGATGAAAACTTTGTTTTCAGAAAGACCCTTGTATTCCAGGTGTTAGTGTCTGTTAGTGCTGCCAGTCACCAGTGATCAAATATGCTCTTACAAGTTTTTTCTAGGGTCTTAGGTCAAATTTTTATGGTTTCAATAAGTCTTCAAATAAAAATTTGGTCACTTGCAAGTGTGTCTAGGTGTGTTACTACTTGTTTCATTTCGTGTTTTGGTCTTGCAATTTTTCATTATGATGAGTCACCACTGAAACGTATCCATCACCATCTTAGTCACATCACCTTGGTCATCATTCAGCTCATTTCATGTAGTGTCACCATTAGGTCTTAGGGTAAAAATCATAAAATCAATTATTTCACCATCAAATTCAGCATTGGAGTAGTAATATTGAAAAACGCTCAATAAAGTATTTTTAAGTGTAATTTAATTTCAAATATGGATGTAATATGTTTCTCAATGTTCTAAAGATGCAATTTCAAATCAAAAGGTAAAAATTACTTGGTGGGGGCCACTTAACCACCAGAGGAGAAAATCAATTTTCAAGGTACAAAAGACCAAAAAGAGCTTTCATTTTCTCTTTTGATCTTCAAGATACTTCTCTCCACCTTGAAAAATCACTTGCATGCTCAGGACTACAATTTGTGTGCCCAAGAGTGCCATCTCTCCTATGCACTGCAAATTCTTCAAGGGAGCTAGATCATCATTGCAGAGGGATTCTTCATCAAAAACAGGTTCAAGTGTATCAGTGACAAGTAAGTGGGCATCCAAATCACCTCTTGTGTCTTCATTTCATGCTTGGAAAGATAAATTCCCCTTTTCTATGGTTTTAAGTGCATTTTCTTGGTTTCATGTTCTCATTGAAAAATTGTTGAGTAAAACCCTGATATTGAAGCTCTCTCACCTTCCCCCACCTATTATACACTCTCCTGATCATTTCCCATCATTCCTATCCCTCATTTACCCTATTTTCCTACAAACCCTAGCCTAGACTAGACATTTATAGGTTAGGACTGTTTTTTCCCTTTTTGGACCCATTCCCCTCACTCATTCCCTAACATTTAAATTTCCCCTACTCCCTAACATCTCTCCCTACCCCCTTAAATTTTTCCAAGAATTTAGGAAGCCATTAACCTCTTCATCTCCCTTCATTCCTAAAAAATGTTGAAATCCCTTGTTTTTCCCTACACTAAACCCTAATTTCCCCTCCCATTGAGCTAGGGTTTACCATCGATTCTAAAACTAGTGAGAATAGGAGGCATAAGGGAGGTCAAATCAGCTAGTATTGGCTCACCAAAGTCCAGGAAAGCATAGCTTCACCTTTCCAAGATATGGGTCGCATAGGGTTTACATCGCACACATGGACAATTTTGCTTCAAAATATGTTTCTGACCAAATAGTCATGAATTTTACAAAAGTGAGAGTTTTTTTTTCATAGTTAAACAAGGAAAAAAACTTCCTTCAGTTTATACACATTATTATTTTTGAGGAATGCCAAAAATACAATTTCTACAAGTGTTTTTCTTCACTTTTGGACATCTTGACTTCAAGACAATGTTTCAGGGGTTTGGAGAAGGTTTTTGCAATGCTTGATGACTCTATTGTGTAGCAGAAATCCTAGGATTTACAATGGTACATTCACATATTTATTTGGAGCTTAGGAAGGCAATAAAAAGTGCCCTACAAGACAACACTTCATTTTTCACAGGTGGCACTACACTTTTCCAAATTTTTAGCGACCAACGTGAGACTTGGATTATGAACAAATGGGAAAGTAGTTTTAAAAATTGGAGAAGGTTTTTGTTCATAACATGCCAAAGAAGAAAAAATTCTCTTAGGTTTGCAAAAAAAGTTATGGTTAAAGAGATATGGACCTACCTTTGAGCCCTATGTTTGCAGAAAATTTTGAAGTCTTTGGGAATTTTGGCAATTTTTGCACAGTTTTTGGTCCAAACGAGTAGTGAGCCTCACGTTGCGCTTTTGTTGGGGGAATCCAAATGACAAAATATTTGTATTTCCAGATTTATTTTGACTTTTACATCAAATTCATCTATGGGGAGAGCCATGTCAACACATTCTGGAGGGTGAAAAGGTCCAAAAACTACAAAACAATCACCTTTCTGCCATGTTTTTCAGAGTCACGCTAATGTTTTAAACTAGTTGTGGGAGAAATGATTTTTGGAGGGTTATAAGAAGTATTTTTAAGTGCTTAAGGGTTATATGGTGTATTAAACAGGCATATATTTCTCCAATGTCTTTCAGATCTTGATTTTCACCTCTGGAACCCCTCCAAAAGTCACTTACACATGGCACACTATGCTTTTGTGTCAATTCGTTGCGCTTTTGCCTGGAACTTATTTTTCTCCATTTTCTTAGTCCATTTCTAATTTTTATGATGTAATTACTCTTTTTTTAATTTTTTAATGATGCAATAAATGGTAAATATGCTTATTCGAGTGAAAATTAGGTGGATTCATGCTTGTAAATGCTTTTCAAGCTCAAGTGTATCAAATTTTCTATTGTGAGGAGAGTTTTGTTAAACTCCCTAGTCTTTAGGTTTTATGTGAGGAATTCATGTAAACTGCTCCTCCACTCTAGGATTGGACCCCTGAGAGAGGTGAAATGGTTTTTTGGTCTATTTTTATGGACTTCTTAATCATTTTGATTGTTGGAAATGAGAGGGTGGAACTATAGTAGCTTGTACTTCAGCTTTTTATTCAAGAAATCAAAGGACCAACTGTAGCTATTATCTAGGAATTCTCGTGTTGTGAGTTTTTGATGTTGTATTTTCTATGTTATAGTTTTATATAGATGATATACATGTCTCGTTTCCATATATTCTTTATTCAGTGGTTTTCCTAAAAATTTTATAAGCGGAATTATTTCATGAATGCTCTTTTTTGTTTGATAATGCCATATTATATAATATTCCTTTTGTTTAAATGAATTCATGACACATGCTGATTAAGATCCTCTTTCATTTTCAACCCTAAAATCACCGAAAAAATCCTAAGCCCATGACAAAAGAATTTCTATCTTGATCCTCCATATATTTGCAATTGAAACCCTTTCATACTTTGACCTAGTCACTTGGTTTTCATCCCTAATCCAGCAAGAAAACCATCAATTTTTTCAAAACCCTAGAGCCAATCCAACTAGACTAAAATCCATTCTTCCTCCAGTCAAACCCTTTGGCTGTGATTTTCATATGGAGATCCCTTTCTGGTTTGGTAGGGTTAGCTACCAAACTAAAATATTAGTTTGAGGTTACCTCCATCAATATCCTTTCTCAGCCTTGGGAAATTGTGGAGGCTAATATTTCTGGACCTGTTGTTGGGGAGCCAGGGGACAAATATTCCCTAGGATAGAAAAAAAAGGATCAGATCTGATTGCTGATGGTGGATATTGATCAGACACAAGAAGGCTGAAATCATCCACCTGACGACTCCAAATCAGTTCGAAATCAAATCTAAAGGCTCCACTGGAGGATGAACCTTATCAACAGAAACATGAAAGGAAAACATGAGAAGATCAAGTATTTAACTTGGAATTTCATCCAAGACATCATGTTCTTTGTCATGAATTATTTTTTCTCTTTTATTGAGAATGTAGGGAAGGCATTTGAGGAAATTCCATCCTAAAAGTGGCCTCTAGATTTGATCTCTCACCTAGTCCTGATGATGAACCACACTCGTTGGTTCGAAACGCATCAAAAATGTTCATTTCAATGTGATTATTAATGAAATAATTCTATAAATCAAATAGTAGTTAAAATTATAAGATAAGAGTTATGAATTTTGGAGGGAAAAGAAGAAAACTTTTTTTTTAATTATATTTTTGGCTTGTATCCTTATAGGTTTACTCAAATTTCAAGTGTATACACTCGCTGGATACGAAATTAAATTCCACATCCAAAAAATGCCCATCATCCAATGAATGCTACCCTCTGCTACACCTTTCTTTTCTTTGCTGCCCTAGAAATTCTAGTCCTTAACAGCCCTTGACAACATATGATCTATATTTTTCTTGCCTTTTAGGAGCTCGAAATTGAATCTGGTGTATCTCTGTTATTTAACATCCCCAATATGTGATTTTCGGCCATGTAGTAGTC
This sequence comes from Pinus albicaulis, assembly GCA_034641835.2. Lineage (NCBI taxonomy): Eukaryota > Viridiplantae > Streptophyta > Pinopsida > Pinales > Pinaceae > Pinus > Pinus albicaulis. The sequence goes on from CM076578.1 coordinate 1,022,174,854, forward strand.
CTATGAGTCTTGTTTCCAATGCCATAGTTCTGACCCAATTTCTATTCTTTAAGAGATATTTATGCCCAATCTCTCACAATTCCTTAATTATGTACTGCTTCAGTAGAGCGAACTTGTACGACATTCCATGTGCCATTGTTTATTTACTAGGCTTAGAAATTGATACAGAGAAAAATAAAGCTCATGCACTATCTTCTAATTTTTACGGAATTCCAATCTGATACTCAGAGAGAGTTATGACAATTTTCCCAAGGTCACTTCTTTAAGATGAATTTCAGGAGCCTGCACAAACACTGACTTCCACAGATCATATATCTGAACATATTATGCACCTTGATCTAAAATTTTTACAAGAGCTTCCTCATGATTTCAGATTCTCCTCATAAAAAGTTCAGCTTCTGAAACTTTGTAGCAAAAAAATTAGAGTGAAAATTCCGCCATGACCTGTTTCAGATAGTGAAATCCCTACATAAGGAGGATATGAGGATCACAATTTATATAAATTCTTAGGTTGAGAAGGGCTTCAACAAGTGAACGTGGGAGGGATTCTAGGAGCTTAAAAATTATTAATTATTGACTTTTCAATGACCCATGCCACAACCCCATGGGGTTTTAGCCCACTAACTGAGGTTACAAACTTCAAACATGAATATCTCTCAAAATGTGAAGAATTACGTGGCATGCCATATATCAACGGAAACATCTCGACAAGTAGAAACCATCAAAGGAATTCTTGACCCATAATATAGTAATTTGGGAGGTCAAAATTCCCATGTAATATTGAGGTATCCCCTGGTGCTACTTGGGCTGACATCAATGACAATCACTGATAAAAAATATCCCCCTTTGGCATTGATGGCAACACAAGTACTTCCCTTGCGATCATAACACCTATTCCTACAAAATTCTCTCCCCTTTTGACATCAATGGCAAAGGGTAACTCCCCCTGACATACAACCATCCTACGGACCTGTACACACTTCCACTCCCCCTGACACACAACCATCCCGCGGACTAGTAATCTAATAAGAACTTGGGAGAATCCCAAGCTTTTGGCGAAGATATTCAAATGCTTCAGAGGTAAAGGTTTAGTGACGATATCAGTGATTTGTTCTTTTGTACCAACATACTCAAGTTTGATATTCTTTTTAGCGACTTTTTCTCTAACAAAATGATATTTGATCGGTATGTGTATTGTTTTTTAATTCATGACAGGATTCTTGGAGACGTGGATGGCATTGGTGTTGTCACAGAATATGGGAATAGGCTCACTGAATTGTAATTGAAGATCTTGCAAAGTTTTTTTCATCCAAAGGACTTATGTACAACATGTTGCCACTGCAATGTATTCTACTTCCACTGTAGATAAAGAGATTGAGGTTTTCTTTTTGCTCAACCATGATATGAGAGAACCACCTAGATATAATGTTGCTCCACTAGTACCCTTACAATCATGAACGCTCCCCGCCCAATTTTCATTTGTAAGGGCTTTAATAATGAGATTGTTACCTTTGTGATACCACAAGCCATATTCTTTTGTGCCCTTTAGATATCGAAGAATTATTTTGACAACAATAATATCTTATTCTTTTGGTGCTGCTTGGAATATTTATACTTGTCCAACTGCTTGCATAACATCTGGCTAAGAGGTTGTTACATATAGAAGACTACCAGTCATAGATATGTACAACCTCTGATCCACATCCTTAGATGAGTCATCTATGCTTGATTTGCAACATGTTACTGTTGGGAAAAATACTGAGAGGGGGGGTGAACCAGTATTTACTGCATATTCAAAACTTTTTACTTTTTCACTCTCTAAAACCCATACGCTGCTTTCCTTTAGTAAACTCACGTATACACGCGGATATCCTTCATACAACTCGTGTATTAGCAGAGATCTAAATATGCAGATATTTATTAACATAGTTCTTTGCACTATTCATTCATCTGATGTTAAGTTAACAGTAAACATGTGTAGTAACAACAGAATTAACCATCACACAAAGCATCACACATGAACACCAGAATTTTTTAGGTGGAAACCCAAGTCGGGAGAAAACCACCGCTGCATTTGCTCAACCTTCAATATTTTATTATAGAGAAAACATCTTACAACATATGTGCTGGTGCAGATTCCTACCAGCACGCAGGCACCCACCTGCGCTCGTTTACCAGCCTCTCCTGGAAGGGAGCTACGACCCCCTGCTCTCGTTTACCAGCCTCACCTGGAAGGGAGCTACGACCCCCTGATCTCGTTTACTAGCCTCACCTGGAAGGGAGCTTCAACCCCCTGACTGAAGGCTACAACCCTTAGCACCTCTATGGACCACGTTTCATCAATTTTCACACCGGATCCAAAGCTTCCTTTAGAACACCACTTGCAGGCCACATTTCATCATATTTCCAGACTGGACCCTTTCCATACTTTTAAGCACAGTCAACCATGAAATAGATACATATAACTCACTGATAGATATCAGTAAACCAACAGAATAGATCAGACATTTCTTACCACAGACTTCAACAAACCCTAGTTTGCATACGCACTTTCCTTTCTCTGATGTCGCGTATATACGCGTCTCCATTCACATAAACCAACAGATACTGCATATTAGCTACATATTACTTGATTGCTAAGATACGCACTTTTTCTTCAGCGAAGCTGCGTATATATGTGCTTCCTCTTCGGCGAACTAGCGTATGGTTCTTCAGAACTTTTATGTCATTGCAATTCTTCACAAGAGATACATCACTTCAGATTTTACCCTTTACCTTAGACAGATGTTCGCCTCATCACAGATCTAATCATTCCATGTATTATCTAGCCAATTCAAATACATTCCAGATCTAGATTCCCTTCTTCATCATTTCTTCATTGGAGCATCATGCATTCAGATCTATCAATCCACTGTAACCCTTTCCATTCAGATATACTTCAGAGAGAAGTATTCATTCAAGCTCAGACATCTTACACCCACACTCATGATTTTCACAATGAATTTCTTCTCCTTATATAGTTTTACCCTTTTTCAATACCATGAGCCAAAACCACATTACTTCCGATGGTATTCCCAGACGGGGTCATTTAGATGAATCATTGCCCAATACAATGGGTCAATACCATGGTAGTTACCCCTGGTTTTGCACTTTATTAGCGCTTTTGCCCATACGCGACTTGGCACGTTGTTTCCCGCGTGCATACGCGACTTCTCCTAGACAGATCCGTGTATGCCTTGAGACATACTCTTTTTCATCATGCTTTGACACATACCGACAATTCTTCCATCATACATCCTCAGACCACTCTAGATACATTTAAGACATATTCTATCACACAACTTCACTGTTGTGTTGCCATCATCTTTATCAAGTGGTTGCCATTCCCTTCGACAACACCCATCATCATATTTCCAAAAACATCATATCACATCGATTTACATCATTTAACAAGTCCATCAAGTCAAGAATAACTTCATCAAGTGGATTGCCATCAAGGACAACACATGTCAACAATCTCATGTCTTCATCTTCATTCAGTGGGTTGCCATCAAGGACAACACTCTGCATCATATTGCCAACAATCTCCCCCTTTGGACTTGATGGCAACCACAATGGTGTTTGGTTACCACAACAGATAGGTACATTAATACTACATTGACACCATGTCTCTCTCCCCATTTTTGACACCATTCTTTCTCTTCATTCAAACACCATGTCACTCTCCCCCTTTGACATCAAGGGCAAAGGGTGGATCAAAACCAACACACTCTCCCCCTTTTCTCCTCATGTAGAAGAAGCGTTATGCAGATCTGATATATACTGAAGTGACCAAGTTCCCCCTGAGTTCATGTTGAATCTTCAAACATATTTTCCAATGAAGTACATGACTCTATGACTTTCCTATCACCAATGAATCATACTTACATCAAATATCCAACCAAGTGGATTTACATATGAGACTCAACTACCCAACCAAGTGGGTTTACAAATTTGACTCAGCTACCCAACCAAGTGGGTTTACAAAATTTGACTCAGCTACCCAACCAAGTGGGTTTACAAAATTGACAAGTCCTTACATGACTGAATATTACAATCAAGTTACAAATATGACTTTTCATAACCAACACCAGAAATTCCTCAAGAAAGAGAACATATTTTAGAACCATCATAATGCCAACAATGCATTATACTCAGCAACGCTAATGCTCCCCCTGAATCTATGCATCCAAGCAACCTTTCCATATGACTAAGGCTCCCCCTTAGTTTGTGCATCCTGAACACTTTTACCAACAAATCATCAAGGCATCTTTATCAAAACATTAGAAATAGAATTATGAGAAATAGAACACCACCAGAGATACCAAACAGTATCAGAGATACCAAACAGCACTGCAGCTGTGCTGAAGAGAGATGAATCCAAACAGAAAATTGTCAGCAATCAGACATACGTGGTTTTCTGTGCATGAACTCGTGTATATATGCGACTGTGTTTCAGGAAACCCGCGTATCCAATACCATCTTCTATATTTTAACCAGATCTGATTCTCTTGTGAGAAAAAGACAGTGTTCATCCTTTTTTTTTTGGGAATATTTGAATGCTTTCCTGGACTATAGATAGATAGAACAGTGTAGTTGTGTCTTCAAGCGCCATCCAACGGTTGTAGCATAAGCACATTAGTAACCAAGCCTTCAGATTCTTTGCAGCATCAATACAATCTTTTTAAGAGAGATTATCATACCATAACAACATCTTCAAATATGTGTCAAGCAATCATCCATGTGGTCCAATAACATCAAGATCTTCAAGATTTAACATGAAGTAACATATGAAGGCAAAAGATCTCAACCATAGTAACAAACTCTGCATGATCTATTCTTATTTCTGAATCAAACGACATCCAACTCATCCATGTGTGAGCACAAAAGATACTTATCAGCAACCAGGGCTCAAAAATTCATCATAATAAACCATGTACCAAGTCATCATCATTTGAGCATGAGTATCACAAAAACCAAAGAATAAGCAGTCATATTGCCAACAATGCAATCATTAGTATTCAACCTGCTGCTCCCCCTGAACCAGTGCTCCTTCTTAACTTGTGCAACCTGAATACGTTCATCAACAAGTCATCAGCAACAATCTCTGCATGAACTGCCCTTATCTCCGAATTATAAGACTTTCATCTCAACAATGAATACTCTTCATCAAAAAGCAAACAGGACTCATCCACAATCTTCAACATAAGAGACCATGTATCATATCATCATTATTTAGAACTGAGAAACTAAGCTGATATTGAGTCAATAATAAAGTTATTAACAGTCAGACTGATGCTCCCCCTGAACCTCTACTCCAGATCTTCAGCTATCATATAAATTCTCTTATCATCAATGCATACGCGACTATGTCTACTGGAACTCGCGTGTATACGCGACTTTTGTTAATAGAACCCGCATATGGAAAGTGAAGCATAGAAAATTTTCACATTCCTTCATCTCCCCCTGAACTTGTACTTCCTGTACCTGTCTTCTTCATATCAGATGCTCTGTCAGAAATACATATAACCAGAATAATCAAATCAATCATGAGAGACATCATACATTGCTCCCCTTGTGACGATACATTACTAAATCTCATAATTTATCCCACATCATTCCTACAGTCAATCAGAGAAGTAAGCTTCAGAAGCGGATGACTGAAGTAGGGTCAAAATTCCCTACGTTTCTGATCTGTCCTCCATCCTTTTCCAGATTTGTTTGAACTTTCTATTTGTGTGCTGGAAGTTATCCAATTTCTCATATCTAATCAACCTGCATTATTTTTCTACATGTCCATACTTGTTACAAGAATAACATCTCATGTGTCCAGAGAAATAATCATAAGAATCATAATGAGTATTTCTAATCTTCCTCCTTTTACAATCAGCTGCTTTATGTCCATACTTGTTACATGAAAAACAATATCCCTTGAAGAAACCAGAGTACCTTTCTATGTAGGAACTGTTTGATTGAGGTTGAAATGATCTGCTCCTGCAATTTGCTGCAACATGCCCATAATTATGACATTTAAAGCATTCAACTTTATTGACTGATTTCCTTTGAGATTTCATCATTGTTGGTTGACCTTTTGTCTCTTTCAACACTTCAGGTTTTGCATTGACATCCTCTGAATTTTTAGCACTTCCTTGTGAGCTAGATTCTCCTTTGACAGTTTCATGGAAACCAAGACCAAGTTTGATAGCAGGAGACCTTTGATTACTCAGAATATTGTCCAAAATGTTAGTACTATCTTGAAACCTCAAAAGTTTAACCTTTTCTTCTAATTTACCTTTGAGAATATTTACCTCAACCTCCAAGCCTTGAAATTGCTTCGTCAAGATTTCTTCTTTCCTTCTTCCATCTTCTACTTGATCCTCCAGATTTAGAATCTCTTCTTTCAACCAATTTTCATTTTCTTCACATGTTTGTTGCAGCTCTTCATTCTTCTTACTTGATTTTTCCAGATCTTCTTTGAGAGAGATGATTTCTGCTTCAAGGCCTTCCTTTTCAACTGGTTGTAGAGGTTCCTCATTCTTCTTACTTGATGCTTCAAGATCTGCTTGCAGAGAGATGATTGCAGCTTCAAGTCCTTCATTCTTCTTGCTTGATTTTTCGAGATCTGCATTTAGATCGTTGATTTCTGCTTCTAGTTCTTTAATTCGATTGGATGCATAAGTATTAAACCTTTGATACTTGTCCACCTGTCCATTCAACATTTCTATTTGTTCTTTCATTTGAGAGATCATCTCTTTGTAGATAGAATCTTTCTTATCAATTTCCTTTTGTTGTTCTTCAACTTTGATCTTGATAGCTTCTTCTAGATCCACAACTTTACTTTCACTATCTTCACTATTGTTTGCACAAAGAAGAGTATTACAAGGACTCCAATCACTATCTGGTTCATCTTCTTCAATTTCTGCTATACAAGTTTTCTGAGATATCTTCTTGTTTCGAGTAGCCTTCTTCTTTTGCTTCTTTGCCATGAGTACTTTCAGATCATGGTCAAAATCTTCTTCATCTTCACTGGACACTTCATCATCATCTTCATTTGCATAATAACTCTTCCTCTTTTCAAATTGTTTCCCTTTACCATGTTTTTCTCTATAAGGACATTTAGCAGCATAGTGACCAACTTTTCCACACTCAAAACATTTGAAGGGAAGCTTACCTTTGAATCTTCCAGTACCTAGTTGGAGTTTTCTCACGAAATTCACTTCTTCTTCTTCGGATATATAGCTGGGTTCTTTGACAACTTCCTTTTCTTTTCCTTTTGCAGATACCTTAAAAGTAGCTTCTCTGATTTGGGAAGGACCTCCTTGTCTCATTTCAAAAGCAGTCATAATACCACGTAATTGAACAATAGTGAGAGTTTGCAGATCTTGCCTTTCTTCAATAGCTGAAACTTTAGAGTCAAATGTTGAAGTCAAGGATCTTTAGACTTTTTCCACCAGAGTAGTATCGGTTATGGTTTCACCCAAATTTCTCATTCGATTCACAATATTATCTAGACGAAGAAAGAAGCTGGCAATATTTTCATCACTATGCATCCTTAAATTTTCATATTCAATTCTCAGAGTTTGGAGTTTTTCACTTTTTACCTTTGTGTCTCCTTCATAGCTTAGAATGATTTTGTCCCATATTTCTTTTGCTGAATGTAGCTGCATCACTTTAGCAAATTCTGATTCAGACATGCTTCCTAGCAAGACATTTACTGCTTTGGCATTGGTTTCATACTTCTTCCTTTCTGCTGCATTAGTAGGAATACTTGCCGGGTATTGATAACCTTCTTCCACGATTGCCCATACATCTGCACCAAGACTTTGCAGATATGCTTTTGTACGTACCTTCCAGAATATCAGATTGCTTCCATTGAATAGAGGTGGCTTTATAGACATTACTCCTTCTTGACTTCCCATTGTGATGGATCTCCTTTAAGCGATCAAGCTTCTGCACAAGGACCTGCTCTGATACCAATTGTTGGGAAAAATACTGAGAGGGGGGGGTGAATCAGTATTTACTGCATATTCAAAACTTTTTACTTTTTCACTCTCTAAAACCCATACGCTACTTTCCTTTAGTAAACTCGCGTATACACACGGATATCCTTCATACAACTCGCGTATTAGCAGAGATCTAAATATGCAGATATTTATTAACTTAGTTCTTTGCAATATTCATTCATCTGATGTTAAGTTAACAGTAAACATGTGTAGTAACAACAAAATAACCATCACACAAAGCATCACACATGAACACCAGGATTTTTTAGGTGGAAACCCAAGTCGGGAGAAAACCACCGCTGCAGTTGCTCAGCCTTCAATATTTTATTATAGAGAAAACATCTTACAACATATGTGCCGGTGCAGACTCCTACCAGCACGCAGGCACCCACCTGCGCTCGTTTACCAGCCTCTCCTGGAAGGGAGCTACGACCCCCTGCTCTCGTTTACCAGCCTCACCTGGAAGGGAGCTACGACCCCCTGCTCTCATTTACCAGCCTCTCCTGGAAGGGAGCTACAACCCCTTGACTGAAGGCTACAACCCTCAGCACCTCTATGGACCATGTTTCATCAATTTTCACACTGGATCAAAAGCTTCCTTTAGGACACAAATTTTAGGCCATGTTTCATCATATTTTCAGACTGGACCCACTCCATACTTTTAAGCACAGTCAACCATGAAATAGATACATATAACTCACTGACAGATATCAGTAAACCAGCAGAACAGATCAGACATTTCTTACCACAGACTTCAGCAAACCCTAGTTTGCATACGCGATTTCCTTTCACTGATGTCGCGTATATACGCGCTTCCATTCACATAAACCAACGTATACTTATGTACATATTACAGATTTAATTTTATTGCGCATACGTCCTTTCTCTTCAGCGAAGACGCGTATATACGCGCTTCCTCTGCGGAAAACAAGCGTATGGTTCTTCAAACATTTAGGTCATTTCAATTCTTCAGAACAGATACATCACATAGATTTTTACCCTTTACTTCAGACAGATGTTCGCCTCATCTCAGATCTAATCATATCATAGACAGATCTAGCCAATTCAAATACATTCCAGATCTAGATTCCCTTCTTCATCATTACTTCATTGGAGCATCATGCATTCAGATCTATCAATCAACTGTAACCCTTTCCATTCAGATATACTTCAGAGAGAAGTATTCATTCAAGCTCAGACATCTTGCACCCACACTCATGATTTTCACAATGAATTTCTTCTCCTTATATAGGTTTACCCTTTTTCAATACCATGAGCCAAAACCACATTACTTCCGATGGTATTCCCGGAGGGGGTCATTTAGATGAATCATTGCCCAATACAATGGGTCAATACCATGGTAGTTACCCCTGGTTTTTCACTTTATGAGCGCTTTTTCTCATACGCGACTTGGCACGTTGTTTCCCGCATGCATACGCGACTTCTCCTAGACAGATCCGCGTATGCCTTGAGACATACTCTTTTTCATCATGCTTTGACACATACTGACAATTCTTCCATTATTACATTTTGTACCCAGTGTAGATACATCAAGACATATTCTATCAAGCACAAATTCATCAAGTAAGTTTCCATCATCTTCATCAAGTGGGTTGCCATTCACGGACAACACCCATCATCATATTTCCAACAAACATCATATCACATCAGATTTACATCATTTACCAAGTCCATCAAGTCAAGAATAACTTCATCAGGTGGATTGCCATCAAGGACAACACATGTCAACAATCTCATGTCTTCATCTTCATTCAGTGGGTTGCCATCAAGGACAACACTCTGCATCATATTGCCAACAGTTACCATCAGAGTAAGGACAAGTTTGAAATATTCTATATTGAATTTCTTGAGCATTTCCTTGATTTACTTGGCTTGACATATAAATATTCCTTTCTCTTGCTGAGATATTTGAAGCCCTAACAAGTATGTCAGCTCACTATGTAAAGACATATTGAACTCACATTTCATATTTGTAGAAATTTTTTTACTTAGTTGATCGTCATTTCTACCAAATATTATATCATCCACATTAACCTCAACGATTGTTAAATTATCCTTATCTATTTGTACATAAACATTGCTATCAACAATACCTTTCTTGAACCCTTGTTGACGTAGATATCCATCAAGATGAGCATACCATTCTCTAGGAGCCTGCTTGAGACCATATAGAGCCTTCTTTAACCTGCAAAAATAGTCTTCTTTTTCTGATAGTAGAAAACCTTCAGGTTGTTCGATGTAAACTTCTTCTTCTAATTCTCCATTCAGAAATGTTGACTTAACATCCATTTGGTAGACTTTGACTTTTCTTGAACATGCATAGGTGAGAAACATTTGTATGGCTTCCATTTTGGAAACTGGTGCAAATTTTTCGTCGAAATCAATTCCTTCCACTTTTGCATAGCATTTGCAAAACAATCTTGCTTTGTTTCTGGTGACCTATCCATCTGCATTCAATTTGTTCCTGAACACCCATTTAGTCCCAATGAAATTTCTATCTTTTGGTCATGGAACTAATTCACAAGCGTTATTATTATCAATTTGATCCAATTCTTCATTCATAGCTGCTACCCAATGTTCATTCTGGCTGGCTTCCTCAAAACTACTAGGCTCAAAGGTTGCTAGAAAGGCAATGTGAGCTTGTTGTGATGAATGAAGTTGTTGACCTTAATTTATGTCACCAATTATTTGATTTTATGGATGGTTCTTTTGAATCCATTCTTTTGTTCTCTTTGGAGGAGCTTCTTGTTTTTGTTCTGGTATATCTTGATGATCATTATTTACTTCTTCCTAGTTGATAGTTGCTTCTTGTTCTAGAATTTTATCTGTGCCTTTTTCAGCCTCTGTCTCAAGTTTCAAAGATTCTAGATCCTCATCATTATTCGTTAGAACACCATCTTCATCAAATTTAACATTTATGCTCTCCACTTTCTGTTTTCATCTTAGATTATAACATTTATAGGCATTTCTTTTGTGTGAGTAACCAAAAAAGATACCTTCATCAACACGTGATTTAAACTTACCCAAATTTTGATTTTATCTTTTGATATAACATTTTCTTTCAAAGATTTTGAAATATTTTACATTAGCAGGATTTCCTTTCCATAATTCATATGGGGTCTTGTTGCAATTATTTCAGAGAAGACTTCGGTTGATAATGAAGACTATCGTATCAATTTCCTGAACCCGGAATTTTTCATCCAATTTTGAGTCCTTCAACATTGTTCTACCCATTTCCTATCTGGTTCTGTTATTTCTTTCATCAAATTCATTTTGCTGAGGTGTTTGTGCTGTTTAAAGTTATTTTTTTATTCCATTTTTGTGAGAGTATTGCTGAAATAATTTGGAAGTGAATTCTCCCCATTATCTAATCTTAGGCACTTTGTTTCCAAATTAGTTTCATTTTCAACCAACTCCTTGTAGATCTTAAAGCATTCAAATTATTTAGATTTTTTCTTTAGGAAACCGATGAATGTCATCTTGGTATAGTCATCTACCATTAACATGAAATATAATTCTCCATCTAAGCCTTTTGTTCTCACAGGACCACATAGATCAGTATGTATCAATTCCAATGCATGTGATGCAAAGTTTTCTTTTGTTTTAAATTGGACTTTTGTCTGCTTTCCATGCCGATAGGCCTCACATAGTGTGTTGGAAGGTTTTGAGATTTTAGGCATTTCTCGTACTACTTCCTTTTTGCTTATCCTGACAAGATTTTCAAAGTTTATGTGACCCATTCATTTGTGCCATAACCAACTTTCATATTCTTTAGCTAATAGACATGCTTTAGTTGCTTCATCCAGAACATATATGTCATTTGGAGCTCGACTTGTTGTAGCCACAATTTTACCATACTTGCCTTTCCTGATTTCACATTTTGTGGATTTGAATAGCATTGTATGTCCTTGATCACAAATTTGTCCAACACTGATCATATTGTGATTCATGTTTTCAACCAATAGAACATTCGTGGCTATAACATCTTTTCTTCCGAGAGTGATGGTACCTGATCCTATAACATTTGAAGATCCATCATTTCTAAAGGATACGGTTCCATCCTACTCTTTTAGAGATACAAATTTCCTTCTATCTCCAGTCATATACGTTGAGAAACTGCTATCAACATACCACACAACTTTGTTGTTTTGAGCCTTGAGAGCGAGAGCACAATTATATAACATTCCCAAGTGGGAAAACTCAGCAATACATGCAGTAAAAATGCATTTTTAAGAAATGTGTGCAATAATAGTTAAATGAAACCCACGGATCCATTCATCTATACATTATAACATCCATATACAAAAGGAGATATGAAACAAATCATGGTAGCTTAGTTAAACAAGCCTCCCAAGAAATTATTGCTCAAAAATCATGCAAAAAGAGGGGCTACAACCATGAAATAAGCTGGAAATACCCTGACAGCATTATTTTATTACTCCTGCAATAGAAGTAAGTTGTACATTAGATATAGAGCTGCTATGCACATAAAAAGATAGATCTATATCAGATCCATGCACCATACAGGCCCCTCTAATGAACCCCCTTGGGGTTTTTAGCAAAATGCCATGTTTTCATTAATATGGGGCAACCCTTTACTTACCCTCTTAAATATATTTATTAAAATATACCCTATTATTTTCCCTTAGTTTTAGTAACAAACTACTTAATTATTAACAACCCTCCCCCCTTTTTAGCATTAATAATGATCAAATTTTTTTAATATAATTACTTTAATAAAATAATAGTGAATAGACCCTTATAATCAATAATTATCATTTATTCACCCATTATAATATATATTATCATTATCCTCAAATATTTAGTATTAACATACAATTATAATTTTATATAAATAAATTAAATAAACTATAATTATAAAAAAAATTAAATATCACTGCATTAAAAATGAAATAAATAAAAATAAAAAATGAAATAAATAATAATTAATTTATAAATATTAAAAGTTGGTCAGCCCTTTCATTCTCCTTCTCTCCACTATTTATTAACCCTGATATTCTCTCTTCTTAGCAGGTTTTCCTAATGATGAGTCTTGATTTAGACTCGAAACATAGACTACAAATGACGACTGTGGATATTCCAAGTTTTACATCTAAAAAAATACACCACAGAAACCTCCAATCTAGCATAAAACACCATGTACAAAGTGTAGATCTAAGATCTAACACTGCAGATCTACTGAAAATTACAGATCTGGAAAGTGGATCTGATTTGATATGAAAAATAAAAGGATCTCCTCCAACAGATATCCAAAGTGAAGGGCAGATCCCCAGCACACAGAAAATCATCTCTCCAAATGGTGCACTAAACCATCCTACAACTGCTCCTTCAGAAATTATCCATATCTGGATCTCTTTTGTCATGTAGCGATCTAAATATAGTTGGCCTGTAACGAAGATATGAAAATTAATCTCAATTCCTTCAATACCGACCTCCCAATGGAGTAGAAACCTCCTCCACTGAAAATGTGTACTAAAATAGCCTAGATCTGAAGATCTAGTCTCCACTTGCTGCAGCTTACTGAAAAAAACAAACCCTCAACAGGATTTGTGTTGTCAAAGGAAGAGGAAGCTTGGCCTTCAGCCAGATAGTGGACAATAGGGTGCAAGCTTCCTCCAAGAGCTACTCAATGGAAGAGGTGGGATTCCCGATTAGGAACACCCAATGCTAAACATCATTCAATCTCAGCTAAACAGCAAGAGAAAGTATATGTATAAACAGACCATATAGTCAGAAAATCATAATCATAAGCTAACACCATACGGATTCCATCCTCTTCCTTATAAACAATGTGAGCTTTCTCACCGTGGGTCCCACTCATTAGGGTTTCCATCTTCATGTAATGAATCTCCCTCCAAAACTGCGATGTCCCATCATCAATGCCACTCCTCCATAACAATGCTATTGGATTTGATCAACCTTGACTGGATCTTCATGCAATGTCTTCTTCCACACTCAAGGTGGCTTTATTCTAACTATCTAAGCTAATCCATATTCCCACTGGGTTATCTTCATTAATGTTCCACTTCCTCCATACTAGCTTTGTTGACTTGGTCAAACTTGACTTTGTCCACATGAATTAGTCTTTGTTGACATATGAAGGTGTTTTATCCAGCTATGAATATGTTCCCTTTCCCCATTTGTTACACTGAAATTTGTCACCATGAAGTTTTAGTGTCTATATGGGTTCATCATTACTCAAATATTACTCCCTTAGAATTATACAACATCAAAGTTCCTAAAATCAAGCATTGAAATTGAGAGAAAAGCTCATAAAAGTCCTAAAAACACTTGTACTACACTTTCTCTTAACATTTCTTGTGGTGCCGCACCTATTTGTTCTAAAGAATGCAGAGCTAAACACAATTTTTCTTCATTAAAGGTGTGGACCCCTGTAAAAGGTAAAATGAAGGTGGAAAGTAACATTTAGAAGCCCAGCAGTCAAATTTGGAAGCTTCTAGAAGCAATTATCTGGTTGAAGGTTCACTCCTATCATGTATGTTCATTCCTCCATTATGGGAGCCTACCCCTTGGTTTATGGAGCTCAATCCATTCAAAATAGGATTCTATCCCCTCTTATGTGGAGATGCAACCTCTTCTCTTTTCCTATAAATTGAAGCCATAGTACAGCCTCAAGGGGAGTTAGACTTTGAGAATTTTTAAGGCGAAATGTTGTAGAAACTCATACTCTCTTAATTGATCATTATGTGTGAATGATTATACACCCATGTGAATTTTAGCTGAGAGAGTGCAAATCTTGTCAGAGTAAAGGAAATGCATGTTCCAGACCCCAAGAAGACCTGTATGACATCAAGGCGGACACGGTTGTAAGGCTCTTTCTTCATCAAAGATAATACGAATGAATCTCGTTTTCTCAATGAGTTATTTAATTAAGTAGCTTGTTTATCATGTTTTTTCAATGAGTTATTTAATTAATTAACTTGTTTCTTGAATTACTTGATCATCTTGTGATCCGGATTTATGCAGGAACGCAACAGAATAAACACATAACCATAAATACAGATATGCAGCGGAAATAATACTTCATTTCATTAATATCAAAGAACTGAAATTTGCTTACAGACAATGGAAATAAAACTAGCTAGGGTACTGGTAGCTATCTCTGAGAAGAGATGTGGTGGCTACAGACCTCTGAACTCCTTTACAATGAGGCGCGAGGGCCTATTTATTATTGAGAAACAATGGAGAACCCTAAACATCCCAAAAACCTAACCCTAGGAGATGAAGCGCCAAAACTATGGGCCCCGTTTGGGTAAATTGGTGTTTCAACTTCCCAGGGACGTAACTTTGGCATACTATCTCCGTTTGACGCACATGATACATCATTAGAAAGCTCTATCCGAGGACTATAGCTATCGGGATGAATTTTATCAGAAAATTCACTGGCGCTTTCATACCCAAAAAACGTCGTTTAGGGCCTCAAAACGGCTCCGGAAGTTCAGGACCCGAAAAACTGCTAAAAATAGTAAGTTATGCCAAAACGGAAAAACTGAAAGAGACAATGGTGGGGGCCCAAGTGGAATGGGCGGGTGGCCACCAATATCCACCTGGATCATTCCTCCCCCCTTAGGAAGCAATGGTCCCCATTGCGTTAAGTTCCTCCATGAGATGAGGAAATTTCTGCTGAACTTGGTCCCTGGTGAACCACTTTCCTTGGTGCAGGAGTTGGCCAGCTTTGACAACCCGATACAGTTGGATCTGCTGTTGACGAGTTTTCTTGATTTGCATGTCCATGATACAATCTGTGGTGGCCTGTTCCATGCAGTCTGGGTTTAACTCTGTTGGTGTGAGTTGTTCTGCAATGTCCGAGGTGTCCAGCAGAGGTGGAAAGTAAGGACGAAGGCGATCCACATTGAAGACTGGGTGCAGACCAAGGAATGGTGGAATACTAAGCTCGAAGGCATTGTTACCCACAGCCTTGGTGATGGTGTACGGCCCGTATCGGAGTGGGCGAAGCTCGCGGTGAGGTCTAGTGAGGCGCTCATACTGCCAGGCTGTGGCCGCTGCTGTCGCCCACCTGGAAGTGGTGTGGCACCCAGTGTTGATCATGGCGCTGCTTGTACTTCGCATTGGCTCTGTCCAATATATCATGAACCTGTTGGCAGATATGTTGAATGCGCTCGATGAAGCTACTTGCTTTGTCAACTTCAGACTGGACATGAGCTGAATCGGCCTGAGCAGCTGCAAACGGCATGGCTATGTCAATGGGACATAGTGACTGGAATCCCAAGCCCACCTGAAAGGGGCTATGGCCAATTGAACTGTGGAGAGCCCGGTTATAACTGTGTTGTACATAGGGGAGGCTCTCGTCCCATGTGCGTGGATGACCGCTCTGATACCACTGATCCGGATTTATGCAGGAACGCAACAGAATAAACACATAACCATAAATACAGAGATGCAGCGGAAATAACACTTCATTTCATTAATATCAAATAACAGAAAGATGCTTAGAGACATAATGGAAATAAAATAGCTAGGGTGCTGGTAGCGAATCTCTGAGAAGAGATGTGATGGCTACAGACCTCTGAACTGTGTTACAATGAGGCTCGAGGGCCTATTTATTATTGAGAAACAATGGAGAGCCCTCAACATCCCAAAAACCTAACCCTAGGAGATGAAGCGCCAAAACTATGGGCCCCGTTTGGGTAAATTGGTGTTTCAACTTCCCAGGGACGTAACTTTGGCATACTATCTCCATTTGACGCATATGATACATCATTAGAAAGCTCTATCCGAGGACTACAGCTGTCGGGACGAATTTTATCAGAAAAAACGTCGTTTAGGGCCTCAAAACGGCTCCGGAAGTTCAGGACCCGAAAAACTGCTAAAAATAGTAAGTTATGCCAAAACGGAAAAACTGAAAGAGACAATGGTGGGGCCAAGTGGAATAGGCGGGTGGCCACCAATATCCACCTGGATCATTCCTCCCCCCTTAGGAAGCAATGGTCCCCATTGCGTTAAGTTCCTCCATGAGATGAGGAAATTTCTGCTGAACTTGGTCCACTGGTGAACCACTTTCCTTGGTGCGAGAGTTGGCCGACTTTGACAACCCCGTCTGATTGGATCTCTTTAAACCACGAAGATGTTCTTGATTTGCATGTCCATGATACAATGCGTGGTGGCTTTTTCTGTCGATGCAGGTTTAACTCTGTTGGTGTGGGTTGTTCTGCAATGTCCGAGGTGTCCAGCAGAGGTGGAAAGTAAGGACGAAGGCGATCCACATTGAAGACTGGGTGCAGACCAAGGAATGGTGGAATACTAAGCTCGAAGGCATTGTTACCTACGGCCTTGGTGATGGTGTACGGCCCGTATCGGAGCGGGCGAAGCTTGCGGTGAGGTCCAGTGAGGCGCTCCTTCTGCAAATGTAGCCATACTTTGTCGCCCACCTGGAAGTGGTGTGGCACCCGGTGTTGATCATGGCGTTGTTTGTACTTCGCATTAGCTCTGTCCAATATCTCATGAACCTGTTGGCGGATGTGTTGAATGCGCTCGATGAAGCTACTTGCTTTGTAAACTTCAGACTGGACATGAGCTGAATCGGCCTGAGCAGCTATGAGCATGGCTATGTCCCGTGGGACTGTGTTTGAATCCCAAGCCCACTGAAAGGGGGCTATGGCCAATTGGCTTGTGGAAGCCGATTCTCTTGTGTTGTGAGCTCTCATCCCATGTGGCGTGGATGCTTTGAGTTGTACATGCGCGAATGTCTGATCATTACGGTGACTACCTGCGTACGGCCATCGTTTGGGGATGGACGTGTGGACTTGGTGAGCTTTGTGTCCAACATTGACAAGAGGCTGGACCAAAATGTGCTGACGAACTTGCTATCTCGATCTGATATGATAGACTGTGGGATCCCAAAGTGCACCCACACTCGTTCAAAGAAGAGTTTAGCAGTGGCTTCTGCTGTGATATTCTTCTTACAGGCCGCCATGATGGCCATTTTCGAGAATCTGTCAACGACCACGAAAACACAGTCATTTCCATTCTTAGTAGAAGGCAGGCCCGACATGTAATCCATGGAGATGGATTCCCAAGGTCGACTAGGGGTAGGTAGTGGAGTATATAGGCCTTGCTTCTTGATGGTTGGTTTGGAAATGGCAAAAGCAGTGCAGGATCTAATGTGCTTCTTGACATCCTTTCGAAGGTTCAGCCAATAGAAATACTTCTGTAGTATTGCTATTGTTTTCTCGACCCCGAAATGCCCAGCGACTCGACTGCAGTGTGCTTCCCATATCATCTTGGCACGCTCGCTTGAAGGAACACAAAGGTGTCCCAAGTGACATAAAAGTGCATCTTGGAGGTGAAAATTTGGAACTTGCGTGCCCCCAAGAGTGCCTTGTAAGTGTGGCTGAATTCTGGGTCACTCTCATAGAGAAGCGGCCAATCAGAAGTCTCGTGCCTGAGTTAGCACGGTGGTGAGCGCACGATCGGTGGTGTTGAGCGATCTGCAACATTATTGGTGCTACCCTTCTTGTACTTGATGTTCAAATGAAAGCATTGAGATAATAATGGACCACTTCGATGGCGATCATTACGCAGCTGCTATGGACAACGTATGACTGCAGGGCCGATTGGTCAGTATGGATGATTGTTTCCTTCCCCAAAATGTAATGCTTCCATTGTCGACAGGCTTGCACAATGGAATACATTTCTTTGTCATAGGTGGGATACTTGCGAACTGTCTCAGACAATTTCTCACTGTGATATGCCACTGGATGTCCTTGTTGAGTAAGAACTGCCCCAATAGCATAGTCAGAGGCATCTTTCTCGATCTCAAATGGCTATTGCAAGTTTGGTAAGGTGAGCACTAGGGCAGAACAGAGGCGATTTTTCAATTCTTTGAACGCCTTCTGTTGAGGTTCCGACCAAAAGAATTTTTCTCTCGCTCCTCCTTTGGTGACTTGACTCAAGGGCCAAGTGATATGA